>JAQQAF010000009.1:57386552-57941552 GCA_029747655.1 Ensete ventricosum
GAGAAAAGCATGTGAGTTCATTAGCAGACGGCATCTACTCCGGAATATTCTGTTATCCAGCCGTTAATTCAATCCGCTTTCTAACAACAAATTATACAACTACGTATAATATATATATATATATATATATATATATATTGGAGATAAGGAAAACAATACCTACCACAGGCACAGGCTGTAGTAAGTAGTAGGAGCTCTTAAGTCAAACCACATCAGTTGGGAGTATATTATTGGTGTATATTCCATGGAGGGGTTATGATAAGTATGAACAAGAAGCCCATTTATACCAAGTATTAGGAGAAATATGAAGACACAAGGAAAGGAAGAAGAGAACAGATGTAAACGAGTCACTTTGTGAACCTTCTTTGGTCCATTATAAAGAGGGCAGCATTAAGGAGTTACAGTGGCCATCAGTGTGTTGTCCCTTTACTGGAAACCCTCCAAGATGGCCATGGTGGGCTGCTGTCAGCTTCACGTACAGGCGTTCTTCCTGTTTGTATGCACCACCATGGCTGCAAAAAATTGATGGAGGGGAGGGGGGGGGGGGGGGGGGGGGGGGGGGGGGGGGGGGGGTGGGGGGGATAGTCTTTGTCGTTCATCCACGAAACATATCGAGTTCACCAATGCAGTCACGGTCTAGTTGGCGTTCAGGAAACTTCGCCTTCTCCTTCGCCTTTCCCTGCTCGAGGAAGATGATGTCTCAGTCTGCAAGACAGATAAAGAAGAGGTGTCTGTCAGCTGTTGATGGACACAGCCTCCTCCTTCCAAATTCAACCCAGAGGATGCTCTCCATGATAGGAGAGGGAGGTGCGTGAACTTATGATTAGAGGAAGAAGGGTGATAAATTAGGAGGGATACAGGAGAATATATATATATATATATATATTGCTTGCTCTTCTTCTTCCTCTTGTTAGGTAGAAAAAAAACTAGGAGTAGGATGATATGGATCCCCGTTCATGTATTAAGATGAGCTTTGTTATGGTGGTGGTGGTGTGTTAGAGAGAAATCATGGCGAGTGATGATTGTTATGGTATCAGAAGATGTCTCCTTGCAAGTCTTCTTCTCCCAACAAGCGATAAAGATCATTTACCGGTGCTGTTTCCTCTTCCGCTTTGGTGACAGAGAGGTGTAGGCTTCAGACTGGCCGAGGCTCTCTCTGTATCATTGGTATCGTCGTCTTCAAAGGAGGGGAGGACGCATGTACACGTATAGTTGCTACCTTTTTATATTCTTCCCTCGTTAGAAAATTTTTTTTACATTAAATTTTATTATTCTTTTTTATACCATGAAGAAACCATTAATAAGTTTATTTATTTCTTAAGAAAAAAAATGGGAAAAGGAAACCGTGAAGAGGTAGGTAGGTGCATTAGAAATAAAAAGGTTGTATTCGATAGGGTCATCATGATGAAAATAGCGGTACACAACATATGTCGTTATTTTTTTTTTTTTATTTACTCAAGATAGTAGGTGACGAAATTGACAAAAGAGAATGTACAACCAAGAAGCTCGAGGAGGATTGAAATATAGCAATCGAGCAATGAGTTGGTATGTGCATGGTGATGTTAAGACGATATCAACAATGAGTTGGTGAGAATTCAAAAAGGGTATATATATATATATATATATATATATATATATATACTTATAGATTGGTATCAGAGCTATCGATATCAACATCATCATCACTAAGTAGAAGCTGGCTGGAGGATAACTTTAGCCGGTGTTTTAGCGAGACCTTTCACCTGTCACAAGTTCTTCTTCTCTTTCCCATCTGAAGCTTCACAAAGCTTCGTTGGCGTAGGAAGAAGAAATAGGAGACAAAGGTCACCGAAGACAAAGCAATGTACGAGAAAAGAGCACAAGCAAGAAGTGGATGTGATCTATCCATGAGGGGTTTTCCGGAGGAGTCATCGTCCTCCACCCGACGCCAGATCAAGACAGATAAGTGCCACAAACACCGGCGCCTCCGATGCAACAGCCGCACCTGCAACCTGCCTCCTCCCCGGGGAGCACCAGCCTGGTGTCCCTGGACCGCTGCTGGCTCGGACCGCCCACAGAAGAAAAGATGACGATGGAAATGAGGGAGAGCCACAGTATGACCGCGCAGAACACAAGATCACCTTCTCCGTTGTGGAGCTCGAACACCTTAGCCATGGCCTCGGTGCTGCTGCTTCCTCCTTCCCTCCCGTGCGCAGACTTCGTTAGATCGCCAGCTATAGCATTGCAGGAAGGTTTCATATGTAGCTGTGTTGCTGCACCTACCTGCTCTTGTCATCCATTGGTGGGGGGGGGGGTTGTAAACAAGGGAGATGAAGCTTTCTTCTTCTTCTTCTTCTCTCTCTCTCTCTCTCTCTCTCTCTATTCCTTTTTGTGTTGCATGGGAACCAGAGTGAGAATGAGTAAAGTACAGAGGTGATTAGATTTAATGGGTAATCCCATGCATGCATCTGCCAAACCTAACATGTAACCTCTCCTTAATGAAGATGTATACATTCCCTAGCAGTAGTAGTAGCTACAGCGTCGCTTTCACGGTCTTCTTCTTAATGAACATCTTGTCGGGGTGACACACTTTATGAGATGTAATATTGCTGGTGTGCAGCTCTAATTAGCTATGAGTAGAAATCTACATACTGCATTACAAGATCATGAGAAGAAAAGTAGATGGATGAGTTGTTAAGAAGGGTTGGGTTGTAAGAATAGGTTGGGCGACAGCAGCAGCAGAAATGGAGGAGGAGGGTCTGTGGAAGGAAGACACAACAACATGGAGGTGCTTTAAATAGCGGACATGGTTCGTTGAAGCTACCACCCACTGTGTCATTGATCTCCATTTAAATGGATTCTACTCATTAATATGTTTGTATGTATGTATGTGTTATGAGAAGCCACATAACATCATTAGCAGTGGTGGTGGTGGTGGGAGTGCTTCCCCTCTCTCCTCCCCATCTCATTTAATATGTAATATGCGGTGAAAAAACCATTTTTTTTTATTTTTTTCTAAAAAATAAAATTTAGTGTTAAAAACTAGTTATTACTATTAATTTTCTATGAATAATAATAATAATATTGAATGTTTAATTTATTTCTATGA
Organism: Ensete ventricosum; assembly: GCA_029747655.1. Lineage (NCBI taxonomy): Eukaryota > Viridiplantae > Streptophyta > Magnoliopsida > Zingiberales > Musaceae > Ensete > Ensete ventricosum. The sequence goes on from JAQQAF010000009.1 coordinate 57,389,641, forward strand.
TACATGGGTCACATATGATAATTTATAATTGCAATCTGTTTTGTTTTATTTGATCTAATCAAACTAAATAATTTATAATTGACTCTAAATTTATTTACCCTTTCAATAAAGCGAGGTAAAAGTCCAAACCTAACATTTTAATTTACTCATGATATGGATAATAATAGTCCTCTTCTAAAATCAAACGATGTGGCCAAAGACAAATCGACGTGGAAAGATGGGACCAGCTGACTAAGCTCCTAAACCCGTCCTCTAACACGTACGAGCAACATGTCACGAACGAGTGGATAAACCCAAGATTTGGCAGCATAGAACGTCGCACAGTCGTCATCAGACCTCATAAGAACCCAGGGAAACCACACAACAGCAGAACAGAAGAAACACGCAACCGGCAGCACGAACAATTGCCAACAATGCCTGGAACATTAAACAGGCTGGCAAAGAACACCAGAATTATGATGAGGTCGAGACATGACCAGTCGACGATATACAGGTAAAAGGCAGCTCGGGGAGGGGCTCATTATCTTCTTCAATCTCAAAAGAAGAAGCTCCGGTATCTAAAGTAAGATGTCGGACTTCACCCTTCGAAACGACGCTAACTTAATCGTCGAAGAGGTCTCCCCGGGTACCCACCACTTGGGAGAAGGTCTTAAGGAAGGTCTGCATCGAAGTAACAACCCGAGTCGAGCATCCTCATGTATCATCCTCGGACTACATTATGTTGGGCCCCTCTTGTACTCGTGGTTTGAACCACGTTGTGTTGACTCCCTGGACGTGACATAGAACTCACAACAACTCAAAATCGATTTAACTACATCATAAATATTTTTTATTAGTTCGATCAAATTTTGGAATATAAGAATTTTTTTTGGGGTATCTATTTAGAAAATATTTTGATAAATTATCCTAATATTAAATATTAGTATCCTCTACTATTATCACTATCCTCTCTATTTTATATTTGATATATATTTTTTTTTGACATTTGAGTTAAATTTACATCTCTACTATTAGCAGTATCCTCTCTATTTGAGATCGTGCATCAAATTAAGCCCGTATAAATTAATGGTTGACTAAAGTATTTGTTGTATATTATATGAGAAGGAAGCCTACAAAAATATAATTTGAATATAATAGGGAGACCTTTTGATTTATTATTTAGATGACACGTGCGTACCAAGTCAAACTTAATGATAATTAATAAATCGGTTATATATTATATTATAACGTATATATATATATATATATATATAATTTTTTGTGGGCCTCACTCCTCAGACCGGCGGTTGCGCATCACATGACTCCAAATCGGCAACCCAAAAAGATCGGCTCTCTCGTGAACCGCGCAAAGGGAAGGCGGGCCCGCTTCCCACGTGAAGCTATCCCCCCTCCACGCACGCCAACGGCTTCACGGACAGCCACGTGGCGAGTAATCATCCCTCCTCCGTCGTGGGAATCACGTGATACGCGGTCGGGGAGGATTCCATGCTTCGTGAGCGGAGCAAAGTTGGTTGTTCAATGCTTGTTCGACACGTCAGTAGCCACGTGTACGGTACGAGTTCGAACTCAAACTGTAGTGATTGGGTGATGGGATGTAAACAAAAGACCCTACGCCGTCAAATCGATCGCCTTCATTACGACCGGTGGACGAGCACACTCTTTCGAACATTCTCACGACTCCTGCTTCCGTTGATCTCACTCCCTCCCTCTTCCTTCCGTGATGGCGATGGCGGCGATGGGAATCTCAAGAATACCGCCGTTCCACAATTTGCCCCTAGTTCCTCCCAATGGCTCCGATCGGAGACCTCCGAAGCCCTTTTTGCCGTCTTCCAGCATCAGCCTCTCCTCTTCCCACCACGTCTCCGGCGAGCACGGCAAACTGCTCCTCCGTAAGGCGGCCATCGCACCGACGCGGAGGACCGCGCTGGGGGGGAGGACTCCGGTCGTCGTCTCCCCAAGGGCGGTCTCCGACTCGCGGAGCTCGCAGACGTGCCTCGATCCTGATGCTAGCCGGGTGAGTTTGGCCCTCCGCGGCTGTTGCGATTCTTGGATTTCTCGGGTCTTCTTTCTGAACTGTTTTTGGAAGCGTTCTCGGTGTGGAGATGGGCTATTTTGGTTTCTACTGCAAGATTGGGCAACAGAAGTTTCTACTTTTATTATATTTGGCTTTCTCCGCTAAGAAAATACTCTCTCGAGGCAAGCTTTTGGCTCACTGGTTCTATAGACATTGGTAGTAGGTTGCATCAAGATCGATGAATGCTTTTTGATGTTTTTATCGACTAATCGTAAGTCCAGATTGTATCATTTAATTTCTTGAAAGATTGACTGGATCGAGGTTTTAGATTCTGTTTTATGATCTTCCTTAAAAAAAAAAAAATACATTTTTTGGCATTTCTTAAGGATTGACTAGATCGAGCTTGTATATTTTTGACGAGTTAGAAGAATGATGGGATAGATTTGCCGAAGATTTGTTTTCGTAATTTTTAAACAGAAGGATGGATTGTCTGAGGTTAACTCAAGTTCATTATCATGAGAAATTCAGCTGGTTTCAGTACCTGAAGTAAGTACTTTACCAAGTTCCTCATCAAACACACTGCTCGGAGGAACCTGAATCATCTTTCACGAGCAGAAGAGTGAGTTTGGTTTGAAGATCTCTGTCCCAAGCTTCGCAAGAAACCGAGTATTGTGCAATAGTAATTTTGACTATTTTTTATGTTGCTTTTCTTGAATTCTTTGGAAGTAAATGCAGATCATTCTCAAAATGGGAACTTGACAACTTGTAGATTTTAAAACTACCTTTTTAGATTATATCTAGAAGTTGTTAATCGTTTTTTTTCTTCCAAAATCATGCTCATCTTTTAGTTCTGAAATAATTTTGGTGATAGATTACTGCAGAAGTTTGAAATGATGTTCCTGGCTTTCTCTCTGTAGAGTGTCTTAGGTATTATACTAGGAGGAGGAGCTGGGACCCGGTTGTATCCCTTGACAAAGAAGAGGGCCAAACCAGCAGTCCCTTTGGGAGCCAACTACAGGCTAATTGATATTCCTGTCAGCAATTGCTTGAACAGTAATATTTCAAAGATTTACGTTCTGACGCAGTTCAATTCCGCATCTCTCAATCGCCATCTTTCACGGGCCTATGCAAGTAATATGGGTGGCTACAAGAATGAGGGCTTTGTTGAAGTTCTTGCCGCACAACAGAGTCCAGAGAACCCAAACTGGTTTCAGGTAGTATGATGTTCCAATCCTTTCATTTGATAAAAGGCTTATGTGAAATGAAGGCTTGGTTCTCTTTTGTATCATTTCAAGGCTTTTATATATTAATCGTTGACTTGCTGCTTACCCGAGTTATTAAAATTAGTTAGAAAGATATCCTTCTTTTATAATTCTTATTGGTCATAAGTAGTTTCAACAAGACAAAGGACTTCTGCCTTTAGTGCCAATGGTTCAAACTAAGCATGTTCTTTGCTGGTCAAATGTATGGCCATTACCATGTGCTCCCAGGGTACTGCTGATGCTGTAAGGCAATACTTGTGGCTCTTTGAGGAGCACAACGTTATGGAGTTTCTAATTCTTGCTGGAGACCATTTGTATCGAATGGACTATGAGAAGTTCATTCAAGCACACAGAGAAACAAATGCTGATATTACTGTGGCTGCACTGCCAATGGATGAAAAGCGTGCAACTGCTTTTGGTCTCATGAAGATTGACGAAGAAGGACGAATAATTGAATTTGCAGAAAAGCCTAAAGGGGAGCAGCTGAAAGCAATGAAGGTAAACCCATTCCATAGTTTTTGTTGATCTGTGAGACCATTTGGTAGTCATCACTTATCACAAGTTCATAGTTTGGCCTTATAAAGATATTAGCTTGCGAGCAGCGAATCTTAAGCCCTGATGTTCTTGTTTTACTTTTTGATTCTTTTACAGGTTGATACGACCATCTTAGGCCTGGATGATGAAAGAGCAAAAGAGTTGCCTTTTATTGCTAGCATGGGCATCTATGTGATCAGCAAGGAAATAATGTTGCAGTTACTTCGTGAAAAATTTCCTGGAGCAAATGACTTTGGGAGCGAAGTTATCCCTGACGCCACTAACATTGGAATGAGGGTACGTCCAATCTCTTAATCTGCAGAGATAACCTTGCACGCTCCAACATAGCTTATGTGTAACTCAGAGATAACCTTGTCGGGGCACAATCTCAGAAACTGGGTGCAGGACGCATGTTGTTCATAGTTCATACCACGCCATGGTATGACATGCATTCACTACCATTGACCAAACAACCTCGTGCATAATATGTTTGTCAACGTACATGATGTACAACATGTGTTTATGGTCTCTGTTTGGTGCATGCTAGCCAACATGGGATGTTATGACATGCGCAGTTGATGTTGCTAATAGAACTAGTTCCTTTACAAAGCAAATTTCTTTGTTAAAATCTACAACATTCCTTAAATGCTATGACCTTAAGAATCTTGGTTTAGTTTTTGGAGATTGATGGCCAATCTCAACTGTTTTTACTTTACAAAACAGGTACAAGCTTATTTATTTGATGGTTACTGGGAGGACATCGGGACCATTGAAGCATTTTACAATGCAAATCTCGGAATAACTAAAAAACCAGTGCCAGATTTCAGGTAGATTTCTTAGAAGACTAATTTGATAGTTTGCTTTCCATCCTAATAGGCATATTGTCCTCTTTACCTGCTTTTGTTTTGGCTAGCTGATCAAATTTTAACTTGATTTTCAGCTTTTATGATCGTACATCTCCAATTTATACACAACCCCGATATTTACCACCTTCCAAGATGGTTGATGCAGATGTCACTGATAGTGTTATTGGTGAGGGATGTGTGATCAAAGTGAGTTCATTACATATTGGTGTTTTTCTTGATCTTTTTCTGTGTTCATCTTGCATCAGAGTTCCTTTATTTTGTTGTGTGCTTTGTTCTTGAACATTGTAACTGTTGTGCTCTAATATAACAATCCATATATAATTTGAACATCGTAATGTAGTTGTTGTTGGTATCTTAGTTTATATTGTTTCAGTCTTTCAGATTAATGATTAGGTATCAGTATCAGATATATGTCTCCTAAAGGACCAAAATCTGTTTGATTCTAGTAAAACTCATTACTGTCTGCTGTTTTGTAAAAAAAAAAAAGAAAAATTTAAGTGAAGATTGTATTCATCCATTAAAACTTCCTATCTTAACATGTTTGAAATGAATGCAAAAGCAGGGGTTATACCTCATTAAATTTTTGCATGGACTTGGAATCTGTAGAAGAACAAATACCTGACATCACATGTTCTGTTGTAGATGCAAGAATGCTCAGAAACCAAATCACTGCAAATAGGTTGCAGGGCACAAGTAACACAGTGAAGGAATTATTATCTATTATGAGTAGGATGTCAAACAGTATCCAGTATCAGCAACTGCAGAAGATCACTATTATGAATGACGGACCTTTTCTCTTTCTGCGTCTTGTCCGATCTTCTTTTCTCGAGTTTTAAATTCTTGAACTCTGATCGGAGTTGACATTTGTGTGGTCCATTTTCCTTTTTGGTTGTATGCACCTTTTTTTTTTATATACCATAATTCTATCTTCATAAGTGACTACTAAAAATCTTTGTGGTTTCAGTTTGCCTTTTTTTTTGCATTTTTGGTTGTATGCACTTCTTTTTATACCATAATTCTATCTTCATACCTGACTCTTTCATTTTGTCTGATGATGGTTTTTTTTTGGTTGTATACACTTCTTTCATACCATAATTCTATCTTCATACATGACTACTAGAAAATCCGACTTAGGATTGTGCTCTTTCATTGTCTTTTCAGTAAATTCCATGATGACGGTGTCAAATGGTTGAACTCTTACAGTAAGCCAGTGATTTTTTTTTTTTTTTTTTTGGCTTTCTTATTTCTTTGCAGAACTGCAAGATCCACCATTCTGTAATTGGGCTTCGATCTTGTATTTTGGAAGGTGCAGTCGTAGAAGACTCTTTGCTGATGGGAGCAGATTATTACGAGGTAATGCTATGCAACATAAATGCAAACACTGTTACGTATTCGACATTCGGACACTATCACAGTCTTCCTTTACAATATTATCATTTAATCTCATCTCTGTCACACACCACCATGCTTGTAGACCGATGCTGATAAGAGGCTATTAACCGCTAAAGGTAGCGTTCCCATTGGCATCGGAAAGAATTCTCATGTCAAAAGAGCTATCATCGACAAGAATGCTCGTATCGGGGAGAATGTTAAGGTACAGAGATTTGCATATCAATGTTCCTGTTCCTTCTGTTCATGTTTTGGAAGAGTTCTCAGAACTTTTATAGAACAGAAATTATAAAAAGAGAAAAAGCTACTCAAAATCCTTTTTTTTTTTTCTTTCTGGCTATCCAATTCGTAAATATCAGAACGATGGATGGTTTAAAATATGGTAGTGTAGCGATCAGCATATTTTAGACTTAAATGTTAACAGTGGATTGGTTTTTCCAGATCATCAACTGTGACAGCGTGCAAGAAGCAGCAAGGGAGGCCGACGGATACTTCATCAAGAGCGGCATCGTCACTGTTATCAAAGACGCCTTGATCCCCAGCGGGACTGTCATATAAGTTCTCCATGTAAAGATGCTACAGTTTCAGCCTGTCTTCTTCTTCATCTTGGACTGTTATCAAAAGCTTTATGTAAGTATATATGTCTTGCTGTATACAAATGTTTCTCTGGTGCTGATTCGACAAGTTTTCTCCTCTCTTCTTAATCGCCAGACATCCCATTCTCAAATTTTCATCACTTCATCTTTGATTACACTTGGAATCTCTTGTAGGAAAGGTGACAAGTCAAAGAACAATTTCCTGCGAGATGCTGACATCGGAGAAGGAACAACTCATCATCATCAGCCACCTAAAGTTCTTGACAAGGACAGAATCTAGAAACTTAACCAAAGCTCCACCTTAGGATTGTTAATGGCACAAGTGTTCATAATCAAACCTATTTTTTGATAGGTCCATTTACGTATGTTTTTAATCCCAGCGTTTCATATCTCAATATAATAACTGCTTACATACGCTCTGATGATGATCAAGTTAACTCTATTCCTAACCCGAGATGGGTTGAATAGATCATCTATTAATTCTTTTTATTTTGCTTAGTAGGAGGAGGTTATCTGAAGAAATAGATATAAAACTTTTTTTTAAAAAATATATTCTAAGCAATTATAAAAAGGATAAATTCTTTTTTAAAAAAAATATTTTTTTTTTTAAGAGTTTGCTTCTTCTGAAGTCAAGATTTGGATGGGCAGGATGACATTCGGATCCGAATCCGAATCGAACCCAACGTCCCGAGTGAATCAGACCGTTGGTTTTGGGATCTACGGTTCCGATGGATTGTCTGCTCCGCGATAGGACAGAGCGGCCGGCTAAATCCGACGGTGCGTCACGTGTTTTCCACCTGCGGGAGCTTGCTGCCGTATATAGACACGCACCTCCGGCCCACGTCTCCGCAAACCCTAATTCTTGAAACTTGGGTCTCCTTCCTCTTTTCCTCATCGACCGACCCGGAGAAACCCTAGCCTCGGAGATCTTTGCGAGGTCGTCGCCATGGCCTCGAGAATGCAGGAGCACGATGGCGCGAGCCCTGCGTGAGTTTCCTCCTCCATCAATCTCGTGCTGTTTTTTCTTCTCGTTCTCTTCTTTAATGCTTTATTTTCTCCGGCAGAAAGATCTTTATCGGAGGGCTTCCGAAGGATACGACGCTCGGTGAGTTGCTTTTTCGTTGCGACCTGTCGAGAATCCTGATTGATCGTTCTCGCAAAACCGCATTCTAGGGTTCAGTATATGTCGATCGATTGGTTCTCTCACTATTTATTTCATTGTTCTGTTCTTTAGAACCTTTTCCTCGGGGATCTAACTTGATATGGTTAAAGCTCGATTTTTTATTCTGCATACTGTGCCATACTGTTACGTAATGACGGTTTTGCTTCATCACAGATTTAATTAGCAGTTTATGCTATCTTCTTATTGCGTAAATCATGGCTTCATTATCAGGTTTGGAAGTATATATCTTTGTTCTGCTTATGGTTAATATCCATATTTTTTATTTATTTCTACTTCGTTGGTTGTAACTTTGATCTGTTGCTGATTGCTTGTGTACTAGTAAGTTTTTGGTGATTCACGAAGCTATAATTCACTGCCATATCTGTTACTGCTTTTACGATTGATGTCAGCATATTGTCTCCTTTTTGTCTCTCATGTCTTTTGCATTTTGCTTAAGGTTCCGTTTGTATAAGTGTCATGGCTAGGGAGAATTTTTTTTTATTTTTTGTTAATTTATGATAATATTTTATTGTTTTGTTCATGTGATGATATGACAGAAACATTTGTGAAGAACTTTGAGAAGTATGGAGAGATAGTAGATTCAGTGATAATGAAAGATCGATACACAAACAAGCCCAGAGGTTTTGGGTTCATCACTTACAAAGATGCTTCTGTTGTTGACCGAGTCATTGAGGACACACATATTTTCAATGGAAAAACTGTATGTTCTATCTCAGAGATTATTGGTCTATTGGAACTGAATTTATGTAGTCTACTTTTTTTGGATCAGTTGTTTGTTTTGTGAAGTTCTATATTTGTATTAAATGCCCGACTACTCTATGGGTAGTTGTCTTATGTAGTCCATAAGGCTTTTGTGATATGCCTTTGGTCTTGCATGTTTGGCCTACATTTTTTACTGACAAATATGTATCTGTCCTATTATGCCTTGGTACTTTATGCTCCTTGTGTGATTATAAAATTTTGTTGACATATCTTTCTTTTTTTTATTTTCTGATTTATTAAAACAATGTGAAGTTGGTTTTAGGGATGGGATGGGATTGTTCTTTTATTAAGACTTTCTCTACCCCATTCTGCCACCTCTGCCTCTCACCGACCCAGGTTAATGAAAACAATAGAATCCATGGCCTATTTAAATTGCCCATTGTAACAATGGTTTTATGATTGGCATATGCTTTAGTTATATCTGCCATATAGTAAGGAGTACTTTTATGAAACTGCTGAATCTGGTTTTTTGCAGATCAGGATGGGATGGAAGAGAGTCAGGACTGACCCTGTCCTGGTCTCGATTATGTTTCAAAATTAGACCCTTGATCTCACTCTTTTCCCTGGTTAATTTTGGTCAAATCTATGATGACCTTGTGGATCAGGCCGGTGCATCATCACCTAATTGTTTCTGTCCCTACTTAGAGCTGTTTTATTTAAGTGAGACCAATGTTTATTCTTATTGTATTTAAATTATTGTATATACTGATTTTTGGATGTGCCAGTATCTTTGTAACCATCTTCTTGGTATTAAACGTTATGCTCAATTCATATGTCTGTTATGATTTTTTGTGCCTTATTATAACTTCTGTACTAATATGTCAAATCATATTTTCTCATATCCTGAGCTTTGCAGGTGGAAATTAAAAGAACTATTCCGAAAGGTGCTGCTCCTTTGAAGGATTTCAAGACAAGGAAGATATTTGTTGGTGGTATACCAACAACACTAACAGAAGGTACACATCCTCGTCATTGTATATGCGACTCATTTGACCATACATGTTGACAGAAACAGGGTTTGATCTTTCACTTTAAACATAACAGATGAATTCAAGAACTTCTTTTCTGAGTTTGGGAGAGTAGAAGATCATGAAATCATACGTGACCATACAACCAACAGATCTCGTGGATTTGGTTTTGTAGTCTTTGAGAAGGAAAAAGATGTAGATGACTTGTTAGCCAAAAGGGGAAACATGATTGATTTAGCTGGTTCTAAGGTGAGTCTAGCTCTATGTTTGATAGGAAGACTAAAGTTACATTAGCATGGGCATCCTTATGTTCTTCGTGCTTGTTCTTTTAATCGAATAACGATTTGGTTGAACCTTGAGCTGATAGAGTTATCAGATATGATGCTCTGTTTAGTCTTGTCTTTTTTTTTCTTTCTTTCTAAATATCATGAAATTGCATATATATTCACCTGTATTGCATTTTTAGTTGGTCAAGGTTGATGTTACTGTTATATTGTAGGTGGAAATCAAGAAGGCCGAACCAAAGAAATCTGGCAATGCACCACCACCTGCTTTTGGTGGTGAATCCCGAGCTCGTCACTTTGGTGATAGTTTTGGTGGGTTTGGTGGCAATTATGGTGGTGGTGGTGGTGGTGGTGGTTCTGGTTATGGACCTTCATCCTACAGGACACCAGGAGGTTATGGTCCTAGACCTGGAGGCTATGGTGGTTATGGCAGCGTTGCCGGTGAATTTGGCGGTTATGCTGGAGGCTTAGGGGACTACCGTGGAGAATCTTCGCTTGGTTACACCAGCCGTTTTGGTTCATACGGCGGAGGGTTTGGCGGCGAATACGGAGGTGGTGGGTTAGGTGGCTATGGACATGAAACGGGTGGCTACGGTGGTGGTGGTGGTGGTTCTAGCTATGGAAGCCGGTATGATTCTCCGGGTGGTTACGGCGCAGGTGGACTCTATGGCAGTAGAGGAGGCTACGGTGGTGGTGGTGGTGGTGGTGGTCGATACCACCCTTATGGAAGATAGGAAAAGGTTTTTACCATATCATGTCATCAGATTCAGCTACGTCTGATGGCTTGTATTGTTCCTTAATTGTTTAGGCAAAATTGACATTCCAGCACCACCACTGGGATTGAGCTTTTTTTGAGTTCATGTTGGGGGTGGTTGTGTAGATTTCTATCATGATTAATCTGTAAACAACAAATGTTTGGAACATCAACGCTTCTCTCTTTGCTGTTCTTTAAAAATTTCAGATCTGTTTTCGGTATCATCCTCACGTGTTGGTCCATATCATCATGATCATAAATTTTGTTTTACCAAGACCCCAAGATGTCAACTAGCTTTTACTGAGCACGTTTTATTCCTCGGGAATAATAATAATAATAATAATAATAATAATAATAATAATAATTATTATTATTATTAAGAGAGCTGCTGTACATTCTCTCCTTCACCTTTTTATTTTGAGCCGCAACGCTGTTGTATTGGTCGATGCTCCGTTATTTTGAGCCCCACCCCCCCCCCCCCCCCCTACAAATCAACTTTTCATTCAATTGCTAACGACAATTCGCACTCCATTTACGACCTAACATATATATGCACATCAAATGTTCGCTACAAGTACCGCTGCTCTCCCGCTCCCTCCTCCGAGCTCGACGATCGTCGTTGACATCCCATTCGTTCCCCTCTTCCTTTTCTCCTCCAGCGGCGATGACGACGGCCAACGGGACGAAGTCGCCCTCGACGTCCCAGCCCCTGTTGCCTCAGGCCGCACAATCCCTCGTTGATTCCGTCGATGCCTTCCTCTTCGATTGCGACGGTCTCCTCCTTCCTTCCCTCCTCCTCCTCCTCCTCTCTCTCTCTCTCTCCTCCCCCCCCCCCCCCCCCCCCCCCTTTCGTCTGATTTCTTCCCACTCGATTCTTCTCCTTCAACGTTTTTGACCCTTGTCCTTTCGTCTTTTCCAGGGGTCATCTGGAAGGGCGACAAGCTCATCGAAGGTGTTCCGCACGCCCTGCGAGCCCTCCGATCATTGGTAATTGCATGCCTCCCCTGTCCCTCCGATCAATTATTAATTCATGTTTCATCCAGAAAGTTTGTTCCCTCTTTTGCTTTTTTGTTTTTTCCTTTTCTTTTTCTTTAGTCGCTAGTTGATCGCAATCAAGATTCCCAACTAACTAACATCGTCTCGGTTTGTCGGCAGGGGAAGAAGCTGGTCTTTGTGACGAATAACTCTACGAAATCTCGGAAGCAATACTCGAGGAAGTTCACATCTCTCGGGGTTGATGTCAGCGAGGTTCGTGTTTTCCTTTGAGACCTTTCCAAATTCGTGCGGCATATGTTCCCGACTCATTTATCCATACGCAGGATGAAATTTTCTCATCATCGTTTGCTGCTGCCATGTTTCTGAAACTGAGAAACTTCCCTAGGGAGAAAAAGGTAACATCCTTATTGCCCGTTTGTTTGGTTGGTTGTCCATTTGGGTATCTGGAGAATCAGTGATTAAAATGTGTTCTTAGCTTTTCCTTCCATGGTGCAATAATTCATCATAATATCTTGATTAAATTGCACTGGCAGGTCTATGTTATAGGCGAAGAAGGCATACTAGAAGAACTCAAGCAAGCTGGCTTTTCATGTTTAGGTGGTCCTGTAAGGCATCATTGTCCTTTTTTTATATCTTCCCTATCATTCGAATTGATCTTTGTCTATGACATTGATTATATACTAAAAAAGTACTGATATATGTACATCAAATCCCACTTTTTTTTTTTTTTTATTTTGCTGAACAATTGCATACTGGCTATCTCAACCACCAAAAAAGAAAAACAGAATGATTACTTTGATGTTTCGTTACATTCCCTTAATTAATTTGAAATTTTACTATATATGTGATGTCATTGATGACCTAACAAGGTGATTAGTAGATGTCTTTCTGTTGCGATGCTTCTACTTCCTTTTCTTTTCTAGGGGGTATGTATTGCACATGCCTTTCAGTGGTAGTTGTGTCAGTATGTTGGATTAGCATGTTTCCAAAAAAAAAAAAAAAAAAATCTGTATTTTCTTTAATTAGTCAATCAACTGTCTGCAGGAGGATGGCAAGAAGAAAGTAGAGCTGAAGACAAACTTCTGGTTTGAACATGATAAGAGTGTAACCTCAATGCTCATCTTATTTGCTGCATTTCCCATTGTTTTGCATAACAAATATATGCTTAACTAGAACATTTTAAATAATTCATTTGGAATAACATATAATATGCGTAGTAAAATTAAAATTTCCTGTTTCAGGTTGGAGCAGTTGTTGTTGGGCTCGATCAATATATTAACTATTATAAGCTCCAGTAAGACATTCTATCCTACATTTTATATCTTAATTTCTGTTAAATCAATTTTTTTGTCTGTCATTGGTGATTAACATACATACATACATACTAAGATGCGCTTTAGCTTTCTTGATAACATTTGGTGATGATTAAAGAAAGGAAACCGTCTTTGTTGTATATTTTGTCCTTGATGCCATCTTGTTCTTTACCGATTGTTCAGTGATTGTTCTCTCTCTCTCTCTCTCTCTCTTCTCAGTGTTTCAATGTGCTCAGGATATGGATTCAGCCTAAACAAGTGTCACCGTTAATTATAATAACTTTTGATATTGGATCCTAACTGTTAACCTTTCCTAGTGAAAGGTTATGCATAAGGCTTTGGAGCTTCATTGCAGTTCAAGATACTGGACATTGGAATCAGTAAAATGTTAGGAGCCAAATGATGACTGAGATTCAAGTTAGTCCTTTAAAATCATGCTTCTGAGTATTCTCTTGGCTGCAAGCAAGCATCAGAAAATCACTAATCTCAAGTCTGATTCATGAGCTTAAATGATCTTAGTGACCTATTATTATTTCTTGAATATTAATAACTTTAATAGTGCTTTTTTTTTTTTGGTTTCTGGTTCTGCTATTGTGATCTTGTTGATTTTATCAGTATTACAAAAGACAATTTTAAAGAAAGATGAGTATCTGGCAGGTATGCAACTCTTTGTATCCGTGAGAACCCTGGATGCCTTTTTATTGCCACCAACCGTGATGCTGTTGGTCATATGACAGACTTGCAAGAATGGCCAGGTTCATCCTTAGCAAAGGAGACTCATTTGCCAAGATGCCGACTTATGGTTGTCCTTTTCCATGATATTAAATCTATAGATGTCCAGGTGCGGGATGCATGGTTGCAGCAGTATGTGGAACAACACAGAAGGAACCTATCGTGGTTGGAAAACCATCAACCTTCCTGATGGATTTCTTGTTAGAAAGGTAAAATAATGTTTTTCCATATTTCAAGTATTGCGGTGCAAATACAAATAAAGTAGCATCGATTCTCTGTTGAAAGCTACCGTGTTAGCATATTCAGTACATTATGAAGCATTTTTTTGTGGCATATATATTAAATGTGGGAGTAGGAGAATAAACAAACCATAGAGATGGTTGCATGACTCCCATCTATCGTAAGATATGCTGCCACCATCTGACCATCTCTCTGTATCACATCGCATGGCAGGTTCCAAATTGATACGACGCGTATGTGCATGGTAGGTGATAGACTGGATACTGATATACTGTTTGGCAAAAATGCGGGCTGTAAGACTCTTCTTGTTCTCTCAGGTCCGATCATCTATTCTGTATAACTTTTGCAAAAAAAAAAAAAAAAAAAAAAAAAAAAAAAAAAAAAAAATGTCCTCATGTTAAAGCTTAGCTAGCTTTACTATGTTCTCTAATAATATATGGTTGAACAATCTGTTGACCGGCTTGAAAACCATTTCAGGTGTGACTACCATGTCAGATCTTCAAGATCCTTTGAACGAAATCCATCCTGATTATTATGCAAGTAGCGTCTCTGACGTAGTTGATCTATCAGATTCTCTCACTAAGGGGCAGTGAGATTCCCGAAATGCAACCTGTAAGACTCATTTCTTAAGCATTTTTTAATATGTGTTTATGGAGAATGCCATTTTAGATATCTGCATAGTCATTCTGCCCTTAGAAAAGTGAGAATAAGAGGGAAGAGAGGAGGGTTGGAATTCTTCCAATTTTTATTGGACCTATTTGACTTGGGACATTTTGCATATTTGGCCAAACAATATGCTACATTCTGAAATCAAGAAAATGGTATTGGAGGCTGAAGTATTGGAAACAATAGGAACTTATGATTTGGGCTGTCCTTTCTTTTGTTTGTTTATTTTTATTTTTTTATTTTTTTTATTGTCATCTTAGAAAACCGAAAGACTGTTATTGGCTATAATATTTTTGTGAAACACTAAGAATAATATATAATATATTTTTGTTTGAAAAGCATGTACTTAAATCTTAAAAGGTGGAACTGCATGTAATTGATCATATTTATTTATAAAACATAGATATCACAAAGTTAGGATAACATATGTATTTTATTATATATATATTTTTTATTGGCATGCTAGTTGTAGTTCAATGTGGATGAGACGTAGGTACTAGTGGCCGCCCTTCATGCGCATTGCCTGACCCTATTGTGCCATTGGACTCGGAACACTTGTGGCTCATCGTGTGCTATTGTGCTTGGTCACTTGATCCTATCGGGCTATCCCACGATTGGGTTGGCTCATCTAAAATCATGATTGACTTCTCTCTCTCTCTCTCTCTCTAGACTTGGTTTTGTAGGGTCGGGACTTGGCATTGTTTTGTGAGAGACATGCTCGAAAAGAAATCAGGGTAGGTTGGCTCCGAGTTGGTTTTCAGCTCAGCTATTCTGACTTTTTAACAAATATCAAAAAGTATTAGTTTAATAGTGGTGTATGATCGACAAAAGATTTCTATGGTTATCTTTTAAGGTTGTAAGATCAAAAACACAAACACGTGTTTATGATATATATATATATATATATATATATATATATAGAAAAAAAAAAAGGAGGGGGGGGGGGGGAAAGAGTATCGTATGCTTTCGTCTACTACTACTACTACTACTGCTCCACCAAAAAAGTGATAAGTAGTAGCGAGAGGGAGATGATGAGACAGCTGCGATGAAACGATGTATGGGTGGTCAACAGATTGGGGGACATCATCAGATGAACGATGTATCGGTGTACAAAAAAGTTGCCGACGATGGATGGATGGATGGATGGATGGATGACACAGCCCACCCACCCACCCACGGCCTTTATATTTTCAATTGTTAAATGCACGCCATCGATCGAGGTTAAAAGATTCAGTTGTTAAAACACAAACATCGATACTGTTTACTCGATCGAGTTCCTCTCCTGTTCATCGCAATCGCTGGTTGTATTGCCTCCGAGAGGGAGGGAGGTTTCTGTTCTACAACACATAGGGTTCTTCCTTTCTATTTTTGGTCAGATAGCCAATTAATTGCATTCAGTGCCTAGGAATACACCTGCATACAACATGAAGTCAAAAACGCATCCATGTCGTAAACCTACAATAAGTACATATAAATAAATAGCTAACAGTGCAGACAGAATGTGCCACTCCCAACGACAGCCACATCAAAAAAACCAAAAAAAAAAAAAAAACCATCATACATCTTCCATTGATTGCCTGCCTCCTAATAAGATCACACACACAACACTTTTTTAAGTATGTTTTTAAAGTGGAGCATCAGAAACATATTCTCATCTGAGCTGCCTATAATAGCTATAGGCAACAGCAACCGAAGCAATGGCTGCAACCACCGCAAGCGCTGCATAGGTATCTTCTCGTTCCCAGCACTCGAACCAGGTTGGCATCGGGCAGAGCTTCCGGGCGCTGGCCTCTTTGCGGCTACAAGCGTTGCCATCCTCCCTGCTGCTGCTGCTCCTCCTTCTCCTCTGCACAATGTCTTGAGCCTCCTCCTCCTCCTCCTCCTCCTCCTCCTCCTGCTCCTGCTCCTGTGCACACTGACTTTCCGGTTTTTCCTTCTTCGACGACATGACTTGACAACAAGAGGCCTCACCCGATCCCTGACAGCAGCCGCCTGTGGTGGTAGTATCAGTGGAGTCATTGTAACTGTTCTGATCCAATTCCCCATTCAGCTGGAGCCTAAGATTCTGAGCAGCTCTCTGTTCGTCTTCCGATAACCCCATCTGTCCCCTGATCCATAGGTAACCCACAACCTCATTTGACTTTTAGTTGTGCATCAATTCACTTTCTTTCAGAATGAGATCGTGGATTATTTAATAATTACATCTCTTTGATTTGAAGAGACTCATACTGTTGCAAGGCATGTATGATTTCTTTTTTTTCTTTTTTCTTTTTTTTTTTGGGACATCAGGTGCAAAAAAATTTTTAGAGACAACATAGTAGAAAATCAAAGAGAGGTCAGAAAGGTACCTCCACAGGTGATCTACAATCTTTCCCTTTCCAATGTGCTGTTCGAGCAATATGGGCACATCATCCGGAGTCACATATCCATACCTTACAAAAGAACAAAAACAAGAAAAACCTATTTGTTTAGATCCGATGTATGCGACGAGAAGAACATCCTCATCGACAGACAAAACTAACTAGAAAGTACGAAGAAGACAATTACTGCTTAGATGACAAGAACCGAAGAAACCAACTCAAACCACCTTCATAGTTTCTCCTTACCAATGCCCAGTTACTTGTCCACTGGCATTTGGGCTAAATATTATAACGTTTCCTGCATACTTGTGTCCACCTATGTGTGAGCAAGGGCTAACAAATACTTGACCCTGTAGATCTCGTGATGTTATTTCTTCTTTGAATCCTTTAATCAGACCAGGGCCACAAACACCGCACCTCCGATCTCGGCTTCCATGAGCACATACAAAAATGTACGACCCTGAAAGTGGCTCAGGTGTACAAGGAAGCCACTCAGAGTTTTTCTTAAGCACCTCATCAACAAAATGTTCAACATCAAAATGTGTTAGTCGCCTGCAGTCAACAAATTCAGTGTTAAGCCTAACGAAATATGATTGACGTCAAAATTCTGCATTTTTGGTAAACAATCTATTTCTTGATTGGATAACCTGTATCTTATCATATCTGGAAAGATCAAGACATCACCATTTGAGAAATCAGTGCCATCCACTCCTTCACATATGGTAAGACGAGTCTGCAGGTAATAGTTGCAAATTTTAAAAGATTTATCACAAAGGATATGCAAAACATACAGTAATCGTGGTCTTATTATATAGAAGCAGAAAGTTTTCTCGGCATATATATATATATATATATATATATATATATATATATATATATATATATATATATATAATGTTCTAGTACCTGTGTGTGCGCATGAGGGAGAGAAGACTAAAAATTAGCTTTTACAAATAAAAGAGAAACATCACGTTAAACAGTAGTAACTCCAAAAGAAAACAATGAAGTAGATAGAGAAATAATTAGTGCTACTTTTCATCATACCACTGAAAAAAATAATTAATGTAAACAAATTCATGATATACCCAATCAAGTAAAAAATGGAACATTTTACCAAATTTAGATCTCTGTAAACTGGAAGAAACTGTCAACATCATATAGAAACTTCCATTCAAAAGACAGCGCACCTCTCTTTATGATATCCATGGCCAAGAGTCCCAAACTTCCAGTGAGGTCGGCTTACATTCTACGAGTGTATATGTTGCCACTAATAGAATCATCAATCATTTATTCAAATGCGAGCGGATCTCTATGAAGCAAGACTTCAAGACATTTGGAACATAATTGTCTGTCAGGTGAAATTTCCTGGGTTGTGGTATTTGTTATTTTGGTAGACAATCTTCATTGATCTGCTTATTGAAGTCAGATGCTAATGGTATGTAACATATTATAGTCTAAGTCATTAGTTAGAAGCATCATAATGCCTTCATCAACATTACATATAGAAGATCTACAAGGAACTAAGTGCTTGTAGTCAGTAATTTTTTTCCATAAAAAAGCCAGACCTAAAATTCCAGATTAAGCAGCCAATTCTTTCAACGATTTAAAACAAGAAAAAAGGGATGGCAAAGCACCAAATATACCTAATTAGAAATCTGCTCTTCGAACAATATATCTAATGATTATTAGCAATTATTTAACAATTTGCATAGTATATATGTCACGTATTGGAAAGGTATATACTATGAATATCAGGTTTCATATAAATACCAAGAAAGCCAATTTGATGTATTGGTGTTTCATAGTGCCATGAACACATCAACAATATAAAAGAAATGGATAAATACTTTGTAGATATCATGATTCTTAAAGAATCACCTAGTTAATTGGTCTCGTAACACACAGAAAAGATTCATAATGCCGTTATATTACAGAAGAAGAAAATTCCTTCTTTAATTTCCATTTATTTTTTTTTATTATATCTATAGCAATTGAAATTAAAAACCAACCAACACAGATATCAGGAAAATAACAAAACTTCTATTGTATCTTAAGAAATTAAAATTTGCACCAAACAAGTCAAATATAGTCAGCAAAAGTAGTTATCAAGAAGACATACAGGAGGATTAACACAATTAAAAAGTGAACTTAGAAAACATGTTGGCGACTGTAACCGATAGCTTAGCAGCTCATGTTAAATTTGATAAAGCTTGTGAACCCCATATGACCCCATTCCACAGTGCTTGTAACCTCTTAGGAACAAGTTTGTAGCATTTTTTAAATTCTTGATACGATATGGAGGCTATCTTCTTTCTACTCAAAATAAGTTTCGATTGAAATTTAAATTTTTTTTTGATATTATTTCATAAATTGTCGTCATAAGATACTGGAACAGCGGATTCACAACAAATCTAAACAAAAATAGAAAGGGAAATACTTAATAAATTCCAAGGAGTGACACTGGATTCACCTGCTGGTATGACCTCCAATCAGAATCCATAACCCGACAGATTCCTTTTAACATAAATAAGAGATGAAGTTAAAAAGGTGATGGGCACATCATGTGTGCCCAAAGCCCCCTTGAAATCACCGAGATTTTTTGTATGTGCTGACACAAAGTCGTTCGATTTGGTAAGTCATAACGCTGAATGCAGTAGTGTTATGTAAAGGTGTCATTCTACATGTTTGATTCTGGCGGGTACCCAATAATAGGAAGATAGCAACAGGTCACGCTCCATGCTCGGTTCTAAGAAACGAAGGATCACAAAGGATGGATCGAGAAGATGGATAACCGAAAGGATCAGTGCCGTACCCTTAGAAGATGAAAGGAAAACATATACTTCACCGGGGTTGATCCTCGAGAAGTTAGGAAATCAAATCTTTAGCGAAATGATCAGCGGTTGGAGCTCACGATCGAAACCCTAATCCCCTGACCACATCCCACTATCAAATGAATGGCAAGAACACATCCTCGGAAAGTAAGAATCAAGAATAAATGGCAAGGGATGGCGGGCGGAAACCCTAGCTAGATCTCAGGAGGCAGGATCACCTTCTTATCGATGGAGGACGCCCAGTTCTTGATCTCACCCGCCAGGAACCTCGGCAAGCGGTCGGACTCCGACCCCTCGACGTGCGAGGGCCACACCTCCGGCGATTTATAGCAGAGGAACAGGTGCCGATCGTAGGGCTGGACCGTGCCCACCAGCGGGCCGTTTCGGAACCCAGGCCGCTGGAACCCGTAGTCCGCGTCGTCTCCCCCGCCGGAGGAGGCAGCGGGGAAGGCGCCGGGTCCTGCTGCGGCGGAGGGAGGCGGCGGAGCGGAGAGTACGCCGTCGCCGCCCTGCAAGCTCCCGGCGGCACTTCCGGCCTGAGAGCCGGGATCGGCCACGAGAGATCCGCCGTCGTCGCCGCTGGGGGAGGAGAGAGGAGGCGAGGCCATGGACCCGCAGAGTTGGAAGGAGGCGGAGCAGCGGACGCGACGGCTTCCTTTGGCGGAAATGGCTCCTCCTAAATAGAGACCGGGATCAAACGATGCCCTTTTCACCCACCCACCCACCCACCCACCTATGAGTCACGTGCCCGACCCACCTAATTTGTTGTGATTGGAGGACGGACCAGGGCCCCACTTGTGGGGGACAAGCCTCTTCCAATCAACGATGAGGGTGTCTCTTTTTCTTCTTACAGCGGCCCCCCACACCCCCGCCCCCAAAGGACGATTGAAACCAAAAATTTAAAAAATTATAAGTAAGCTGTACAACAAATGATGGGATTAGGGAATGCCCGTTATGTGTTAAAAGCACGAAGCGAAACGGACAGCCCTAACCTAACCCCAAATGCATGTTGGGTCGGTCTGCCATCGGTTGAAAACCATGGTCAGCAGCAACTTGCTTGCTACAGGAGAAGCATTAAATCTTTATAAAGTTGAAATCTGAAGTAGTCTCTCTTCGTAGCTGTACAACTTGCTACACCTATTATTAGTAGTGCACATTCCCAATCAATGCAAAGTGAAGCTTATAAACAAATAAACGATTGCATCAGCAGTGCCGGGAAAGCATATCATCACAACTTATTTCTGAAACAACAATGGGATAACATATGGAATAGAAAAAGAAAACGAGTGACCAATTTAAGTTTCGAATATGTCCTCCAGTATAATTAATATATGTTCACACAAAATAAATGAATATGACTCTAATAAGCCTCCTTTCCCGCCCCCCCCCCAGCTTTCTTCCACTCTTTCCTCAAACGCGAGCCTTCTTCTTCAACTACTACTGCAAATGAAATGTCAACAGGAACAGATAATAAAATGGTGGTGGCCAGCAGCACTTGCTCGATCAATACCATGTAACTCATGATTCTGCTGATGCTTGCATGCAGCAAAACCATTTCTTCTGTGGACACAAAAAAAAAAAAACATATGCGACACATACAGTTAAACCTCTGAAGGTAAGGGGTGTTGCAGGTTTTAAAAGGATTTTAACTTCAAGCTAAGATATATATATATATAATGTTCCAAGTACAAAAAAAAAAAAAAAATCTCAAGGGAATGAGCTACTAAGTTGCTCATGAATTACTTACAGCAGTGGGCTTGGAGGCATACGGTCCATGTTTAAAACCTGACTCCTCCTTCCCAGGCGAGTCTGTTTCTCGTGCATTGCCCCCTGTTTTCCTCTCATCTCGGGCTTTATTAAAGATCACAGTGAACCCCTCCGCAGAAGCAGGATCATTGACATCCCACTCGCCAAACTTTGGCAACGACCGACCTTTGTCCTGCAGTAACCCACATGCACACATATTATTACCAATGGAAATCACCCGGTGGTTTATACATATCATAACATCCATATTGTCTAAGTATATCTAACTATGTAAACAAATGACAAAGATTTGATGAGGCCTCTCACGAGCTGAGAAACCATTCTTTCAGAGGTAGTATTCGATTGCTTCACATCTCATTTCCTCATTTCCTAAATGCTGGAACCACCCAGATCCCATCTAAGTTACAAGGTTAATTTACCAGAATTGATCTCACTGTAGGGAACTGTTATTAGATAAAACCAAAGGTCATAATGGTTATTAGATATCGCCCTCAACAGAATCCAATGGCAAGAAA
This sequence comes from Ensete ventricosum, assembly GCA_029747655.1. NCBI lineage: Eukaryota > Viridiplantae > Streptophyta > Magnoliopsida > Zingiberales > Musaceae > Ensete > Ensete ventricosum. The sequence continues at coordinate 57,411,673 of JAQQAF010000009.1, forward strand.
AAGATCTATAAAACTGACCCCAAATAACTGAGGGGTTTATAACATATCAATTATGAGATCCAACCACCAATTTTATTGGACAAAGAACTACCACATAAAACCAAGTACTTTGATTAAGAATCGATCTCACTGCATCCCATATAATTCGGACCAGTGTTTTTAAAATGTGTTAGGTGCCAAGGTCCTAAAACGCCTAAGGCCTAGATCAAGAATCTGTCTCACTGCATCCCAAAATATTGGGACTAGTGTTTTTAAAAGTGATTAGGCGCCAAAGTCTCAAAATGCCCGAGACACCTAGGCAAGCTTTTATATAAGTGTTAGGGGCCAAGGTCTCAAAACACCCAAGGCGCTAGGTGCTTGCCTATGCTAAACAATGTTAAACAATGTTTTAAAAATACATATTACAATTGAAACCTATGCTAAACAATGTTTTCAATATAATGCTAAATGGTTCTAACTCCTAAGACTGATAGTGCATCACCTCAATATGGTACAGCAAGTTAATCGACATGAGAAATAATGGACTGAGAAGAGGAGTAAAAGGCGACTGTAGAGGAAGGAGAGGGCGGCAGACGAAGATGACAACGAAGGAGGAAGCCGCGGGTGAAGGCGACAGACGAGGAAGCTGCTGAAGAAGGTGACGACGGAAGAAGCTGTGAACAATAGTGGCGACAACGAAGGAAGCTATGAATCATGGCAGCAACGGTGAAGGAAGCTGCAGATAAAAGTGGCGCCGACAACAATAGACGTTGCATTTCACTTCGAAGACAAATCGGATCAAGCACAGAGGGGTGGGGGTGTTGTGTTAGGGCAGATTGGTTGGTTCGATTGAACCAACTTGCTCGTTCAATCGAACTAGGTACAAACCCAAACCCATCCTCGCTCGAGGGCTCACCTGAGGCACTCGACGCTAGGCGATACTTTATCGAAACGCCTCGCTCGAGCGCCTTTTGGAAACACTTGTTAGAACTTACGATTTTGTTGATGTCGTTGTAATTGATCTCACAAAATTTGATGAACCAAAGGTCATAAAAACCATTTATTCTCAAACCAAGTTTTCATACAGTTTAATGCAAGAATCTCTATGTTGATCAATGCACATATCTTTAGCAAATCATGATGAGCATCACTGCCCAACTATTAGGTAGTCGAGAGTAGTTGTACGATTGTCAAACAAAGTGACCTAAATCAACCTTATTTAAAAAAAAATCAAAACTATCAATGACAATAATGGCATAAAAGAAAGTAGTAAGTAAACCTAAATGTGGGTAAGCACCATAAGGTGGCCTATTTACAATCAAATTACAAGGCTAAAGCAAGACACGGAGAGAGATGAAGACGAGCAATTATGTTTGTATCGAGGGACTTAAAGCAGACAAAAAGCACTACAATCACAAGAAAGAATCACCTTTGACACTCGAATTACTGCCACGACACACACACACATATACATACATACATACATATATATATGCGTGTGTGTGTGTGTGTGTATATATATATATATATATATATATATATATATATATATATATATCCATAATCTACAACATTCTGAATGATTGAATGATGAAACAGAGGATGAAACCCTAAATATCAACATAGGAAATAGATATCGGCTCTGCTACACAAGGCCAATGTCAACAGACAAAAAAAAAACGAAGCGAAGCAATAGCTGCAAGCAACAGAACATCCAAGCCGAGGCCTCGTTCACAAAGGAACCATCAAAACGTCAACAGGCAACGCGCAGACAAGCAAAGAGGAGTAAACTACCGGGAACCACCGAAGAACAAAAATCTCAGCCGCCGATCAAAGAGACCCTAATAATAGCCGTTCTATGCACAAATCTGCGGAACAAATAAACCACAGAACAAAAGGGAGGCAGGAATCGACACTCACCGACATGAACTCCTCCGATGAAGTGAGAAAGGAGACGACGAGAAGGGGGCAGAGGAGGAGGGGTGGAGAGGAAGAGAGGGCATATAATAGGTGGGGGGAAGACTAATGAGGCATGTGAGCTGTTTAACGGAGGCGACCGGTTCCGTTAGGGATGGGGACGACTTAACAAGAAAGGTCGGATGGGGTGACGGAACGGAACGGTGGTCGTCTTGATTTAGGGGGGGGATGGCGAATTTGTAATTTCCTGGATTTGGTTGAGCCAATTCTGGGAGTTTGGTTGTGGTGGGTGTAGCCGCCTCGAGAACAACTACAACAACATATCAATCCATATATTGGTGGCTACTACCAAGAAACAAGCTGGAACACTGATGAATGCATGGGAAAGGAATAGATAACTTGGGCTCTTTTGAATAGGAAAAGAACATGTCTCTCTCTCTCTCTCTCTCTCTCTCTGCATTCCCAGCTAAACAACAGAGCAAAAGAGGATCCATAGCTTTACCAAGAGTTAATATTTCTCATCACCTTTAAATGTCTTTGTCTCACAAGAAGAAAATGGAGTTACAGAGAAGCTATGGTTTGTGTAGCAGACCAGGAAGAAGAGATTGCAATTCCACAGGACTCTGTGTTGCCAGCATACTTCTCACCTTCTGGCAATCAAACATAACTTGTTTAACCAACCACCAAAATTGCACATTCTACATCCATCCATGTAAGACAGAAGAGTGATTCAATTTGTTGAGATGATCACAGGTATCTTTGTTATCATCAGATTCTAAGATCAATTTTTTACTTAGCGCAAAATTCACCGACCACAAAACAAAACAAAAAAAATAAATAAAAAATTCTCTAGAGGTTCCAATGCTCCACACCCATAAGACTCCTGCTGCACATGAAGAGAACTCATTTGAAGCATGCAAAAATGTGAGTCCATGCTTTGGAAGCTAAACAAGTGTACAAATCTCCACTAATTAAAGGGGATAGGTATAGCAGCATTATTGGAAATCACCAATCAAAAAATGGATCTATGATATGTCATCCATCTGGACTCTCCTTGCTACTGTAAACTTGTGAATCATCACAGACGAATGCTATATGAGAATAATGTTCAGTCTGCAACTCAGTACAGTTGACTAAATGGTAGATTTGTTTGATCCTTATGTTCTTGGAAAGATACATTCTTCCTGCTTTTTTGTGCTATGCAATTGAAATTCCCAAACATTCTGATTTAGATGTTCTTGACTTTTTATGCTCTTAATAGTTGACCCTAAACCCATAATAGGGACCATGATTGGGCTTCATCCATAAGTGGCAGATCTTTCCATGGTTTTATTCACATTTTGTAAACTACCAAGAATTCAATATGTAAACACACATGCAACACAGTACATGTTGCACCTCCGTTTTAGTTCATTTAAACTAAACACACATATTGCTCCTACCAAAGAATATCTTAGAAATGTTAACAAGAGATATAGAACCTTACTGGATTAGAAAATCTACAGGAGCTCTAGAACAAGTGCAGAAGCTCCCCCACCACCATTTCAGACTCCAGCAACTCCAATTTTACCATATTTCTTTGTCTCAAAACCTATCAAAAGTTAAGAAGATAAGCTTATGAAAGTTCAACAAATATGCAACATATTTTAGAAAAAATAAACCTCAACATTAATAATTGTTAAACCATTAACATCTGACACTCATCTTGAGACACATGCAACCAAGCAATTACTAACATTTAGGCAGGTCGCAGATTGAATATCTAATTCAAGTCAAGAAGAAAAAATAGCTATGTGCCAATGTTTGATCCATACCCCTAGCAAGGTGACCAGTATGTGAGCTCCACTGCAACCTAGAGGGTGTCCAAAGGATACAGCCCCACCATGTACCTTAACTTTATCCTAGGAAGAACAGACGCAAACAGGGTAGGCCATATAGTAAAGTGACAATGGAACATGATTAAGTGACACAGATGCTGTAAACAAAAGAAAAAGGCAAAGCTACAATAGTTGAATTCTTAAGAATGATAATAAAATTTGCAAAGGGAGTGAGAGAAGCTTCTGATTTGTTAGGGCAAAAACCTGCAAAAGAGAGACAGACAAATCTGCTTGTATAAGGTAACCACTAGGATAAAGTTAGATTCAGCAGAGGTATGAGAAAATGCGGCCACAGATACATACAGAGAAAGCTTCACTTATTTCGTAATGAGCATATGTAAGCAGTTCATTACATATTGGTGTTATTTTGATAATCATTACAAAAACTTTTATTCGTTAAAAGTATTAGTTCCAAGTATAAGAAAAAAAAATAATTAACAAGAAAGAAAAATAAAACCATTGTATTCGCTCATCTTTTGAGAAGATAAGTTTTCAAAATTATCTTGTCAAATAATCTTCTTTGTGCATCATGCCCTTCCTTTCTTTCTTATGAGAGAATCATTGTTTCATTCTTCTCTTTTATTTATTTTCTTCTTCTTTTTTATATTAAGATCAATCCAGACAAAAAGAGTTGGGATTGCATAGGATGTTGTCATGCATCCTTTAATCGAATCGGAACTCGAGTTCATTGTCAATCCAAAGTCATTCGAGCGACCCTTTTCCTTTTTCACGTCTGCAAAATATGTCTTTCTTGAATTCGATCGCATCGCATCCTCCTTACCACTCCAAAAAGTGTAAAAGCCTCGAGTTGTGAACATATTAAACTAATGTAAAACAACTTCAGAATCAACCCTCGCCCTAGGAAAAAGAGCAACAACGGTCCCGCCGACTTCTTACCGAAGACCTTCTCACACACTAAACTTGCACATCCAATGGGCGAATTGGAGTGAGAAAGCATAACAGACAGACATCAAACAATGAGGTACGCTATCTACGGGCTCAAAAGCTAAAATCCTTTTTCCTATTGAAGTAGGATGCATCACCATAATGGGGATCAAAACCCTAGACGCAGATAACAAGGAGAGCAAAAGGGTACCTACCTAAATCCGACCAACTCGATGACGCAAGAGACCATCTCGACCAGACCAAACGGAATGCTTCACGAAAATCCAATCTTTTGAGGGGGGTGAAGAGACGATACCTCTCAGATTAGCGTTCCAACGGGAGAACGATCGCAGCGAAAGCTTTCTGCCTCTCTGACGAGCTTCCGGTGGTATTATTTGCTCCGTCGAAAGAACCCGCCCAGCGTTGGTTTCTGCTGTTCCTCTCGTACTCCTCGCGTAACGCGAGAAGAAACCGTTCCCAGAGAACGATCCGCGAGACAAAGAGTAGATGTTGAACCGCGCCTGCGTTATGTTGGAGCTTTAGAAACCACAGTGCACATGATCATGCTGTAATGCTCTTTTAAGATCTTTATCCTCTTATTTTTCTTTGACGGGATCCGTATCAGAGACAAGCATGCATCATAGGGTCTCGCCTGTCTGCATTTAATTTTTTTTTTCTTTTTCCAATACTGTCTAAAAAGACTGAGAATTTTGCTTTCGAATTTGATATTGACCATAGTTTTGGATCAAAGAAAATTACAGTGCTGGAGAATAATATCGAGTAAATCGATGAAAAGATATATACCCTTCATGGATGGAGGCAATTAGGTTGTGATGGTCCAAATCCAGTCAGCAAGAGATCACCATCAGATTCAGCAGCGATTGCTATCCTAACAAAGAGGAAGCGACATGTACATTCATGGACACAAGGATAAGCAATCAGAGATTATAAGAAAACAAAACAGTTGTCTGCTATTTAAACAGAAGAAGAAGTAAGAAAAATAAAATAAAATCCAATTGTTGGCTAAGAAACATGCATAGAACACTTCCATTCTCAAAGGTATGGTAGTTATTACAAGAGCCAGGGCAGAGCAGTGAGTTCTGGTTAAGAAAAATTACACGGGCATCTCCTCGATGATTACAAGCAACCCTTCCGTCTGCCGACCTTAATGCCAGCTCTAAGCCTTTACGCGTACCACAAACGAACCTGTTGTCAGTTAAACCAAGAGTTATTGGGCATATTAGACTCCGATATATGTGTTTCATCACCGAGAGAAACATCCTTAAGATCAGCATTCTTAGCTGGGTAGTGCGGTTTTTTTTTTTTTTTTTTTTTCTATTGTGATCACCTGGGGCTAGCTTACCAGCTAGCGGATTACACCAAACAATTTGCTGTTGGGACATTTGGGCTGAAATTAAGGTGAAGAATTTTAATGTGATGAAAAATTTTGGGACTTACATGCAGGAAGGTTTGATATGTCGGCAGAAACAGCACAGGGAATTCCCAAATTTGACAAGGCTCCCCTTATGATACCACATGGGAAGTATAGATGAGTGCTTGTGGCTTCAGCTGCTTTGTTTTCGGGCATCGATACAGAAGGGTCCTCCGTTGCTTCGCTGTTGTCTGATGATGGATCGATCGATATATGAGTCAGCCACTGAAACCTATTATCTTGCAGCACAAAGGTTCCCTGCAAAATATTGGACCATGGTTACTAAATGAATTAGAAGCAAGATGTTTCTGGGACTTTCTTCTTCGTTATATTACTCTGTGATTTGTCTTCAGGTTATCAATCTGCTTCTTGAACAGCTCTGACCAGAAATCTTTGCATATAAACTTGATAGCCTCAAGATGATCACTAAATCGAGGGCGCTCCATGGTGTACCTATCCAGGAGACAATATAGATTTTCTAGAAAAGAGTTTTCGTGCATGAAATACAAAAGTTCTCATCAGTTGAAATGCCAGAGAAAAAAATGTCAGCAGACGAGAAAATAGCTTTACCAGAAAATATCTTTACCTTACGAAACATCTATTTGATTAAGAAAAAATCACAAACAAACTAAGAAAAGACTACACCACAACTAAGATTTTACAAAAAGTTCTTGGCCAACATATCATGGTGCTTTTATCTGTTCTTAGAAATTACAATGTTACTTTCTAAAATAATCAAATAAAGAAACCTATCCTTTTGGTCTTTCTCACAGTCTTCCAGAATATCAGTAACATAAAGACCTTTGGTGTGGAAGAGAAATGGTTTGTGATGCCAAAATTTACCTTGATGCATAAAATTAGATCCGAAAAAACCTTTTTATCATGTTACTACTGCAAGGCAAAATCTCATGCTATTTAAAAGAGAATACCAATACTTAATCATAGTGGGTTTCAGTTGTGACGACATGGAACTGATATGAGGGTTCATGTCATGCTTATGATGTTTGAACAAAACTTTCCTTTTCTGCATAATGTTGGTTTGCAAAAGACCTCGTGTTGTACGACAAGCACATATACTGCCAGCATGATACTACCATAAAACATGTTGGCGAAAAATAATCCTTCATCGTACAACAAATATGCAGCTGAGTCAATTCTCGTATGGGTTATCAAATCGCGCCTATACTTATTTGAAGTATACTCAATGCATATATGGTTCAAATAACAAGAAATTAGAAGTCATTCAAGCGTTTTGGTAATACGTGTTCAGGTCCAAACATGAGACTCATTTATACTTGATTAACCAAGTATACCAAGGTTATAGGGACAGGGACTGCTGCCTCAATTTTAACTCAATAAAAGCAACACCCAAGAAGTTCTAACCTATAACTTAACTGAAAAACCAAAGAGGAATGTAGATATGATTGATGATGATCAATGGTTTTAGTGTCACAGTTCATGTTTTATCTAAAAACTCATGTCATCTTCTGCTGCTGCCGACTATATCAGCGGCAAAGACATAATAACAGTTAGTTGGATCAAGAACTGCTCGTTCCTTATGTAACTTTCTTGAACTACCATGGATAATTTGGTAAATTAATCATTTAAAATGCGACTTAAAGGACAATGAGGATGTTACTCCATTGCACTAGAAGCTAAAGTGATTTCAAACTGTCTATATGCTGATTCACACTCAAATACCTTTTCCCACATTGTATCTTTGATTAGTGTTATCAATCAAGACAGGAGTTGTATGGGATGCATTAAATAGAAGACTGTCCATTATGCAACAGAATGTAGCATTAACCCTATTATAAAACATATTTATCATATAGGAATCTTCAGTCGCACGTATAATTTCTGCAACTTGACTGAAATTCCATCTGTTTTATTAATATCTTCACTCATAACTACAAGCTTTCCTAACAGATTTGAAAATTTAATTCAACAACAGTTAATTCCATCATTCTATGTAAACCCTATTTGACCAGATTTTTCTAATTTAGCTTGATCAGATTTTGCCTCCCTCGTGATATCTAGAAAATGATATCACAGCTCACTGCAAACATGGATGTGATGATGCTCACAGCTAAGTGTTGTACGTTGTTGGGTGGTGCAATATATACATGATGGTTGATGATGTATGATGAAACACTCTTCAAATTTTGAGACAAACAAGGACATGTAATTGCAGCTTTAACTGGAAAAAGAACAACAAGGAAACAAAGAAACATTTTGTTGATTTTAAATATGACTATCTAGTAAATGAACACCTCCTTATCACTAATCTCATCAGATATAAGGACATCCTTGGACACAGTAAATTTTGGTATGATAATTAGGAAACAAAAACGAAAGTTCATAAAAGTATAATGCAGGGATGCTGCCGAAAGATGCTGTACAAACAACAATTGTTAATAATCAGGTTTAGAAACAAAAGAAATTAATCTAGTTCAAATACTCAACCGCTACAATTTAATCTATTGCAAAAGAGACTAAATCTCCCTATACTGCAAACCGGGATCTATCTCCTATTTCATGGTCTCTCTAATTTCAATCTGATGAACTGACAAAATAAGAAACAACGTCTCAGGTATACTCCTTGATTGTGACATCTGATCAAAAGCTAAACAAAAGAGACCGTAGATGATCACAATTGTTAATTCTTTAAATATTCTAATCCAGTTCAGACTTAGTCGCAAGGGCAACAGAGTCTGGAACCGAAATTGCAAATGCTTGGTTGATTAACCATCAACGGCGATATATACCTTCTAATCTAGATTGAAATTTTAAATATGATCCAATGGCTGATTCATACATCCTCTTTCTACTAACGCTGCAGCTCAATCGCCGAAAGGAAAGTCACTGAACCTAAATCCGTGGTGAAATTAAACGATCCTTACGAGATCAACACGAGTAAACAGGCCAAGGAGGCCACACCTACAACAGATCTGAAGAGAGAAAGATATGAAAGTTAGCGACAAGGGACGAGTTAGAGGGCAACCTCTCGATGAGCTGGTGCCCGACCTGATACCCGATCGCCTCGATCCGGCGAGCGGCGAGCTCCGGCTTGGTGCCGTAGAAGCGCTTGCAGTACGCTGACACCATCTCGATGATCACGCCATCTACACAACTCTCCGCCACCTCCCTTCCCATCCTGCCGCCGTCCCCTCGTTCTACCCCCCCTTCACCGCTCTCTCTCTCTCTCTCTCTCTCTCTCTCTCGGCAATAAGCAAGCACAGGGGAAACCATTTTGATCCGGTTTTCGATCCAAGCTGCGCGACATGTATTCTTCCACTGATTTCGCGACAGGTGTATAATACCTTCAGTCTAAAGGTGGTACCCACCCGAGAGTAGAAATCGAACGTCGGGGTGAATGCTGATTCTGTAAAGAAAACGCTAGAGCCCCATCAGAACCGTCCATCCCACAGGATCATTTGATCCCAACCATCCGTTCTCATCTTAGAAAACAATTGGGATTTATCTCTTAAAGCTATGCAGTAACACCTTTTTTTTTTTTAATAACAAATGGAAAAAATCAAATGTCTATTTTATGGCTGATGGTAAAAAAACTCTACAACTCTTCCTCCTCTAAAATCTATTTCCATAATCTTCATATTAAAAAATCTCATTTCGGGTAAATTATATGACGTTTACCCGAATTTATGGCACACATTTAAGAAAGAAATCTGAATCAATATAATTAAATAAAGGTTTATAATCATGGTAAATTAATGATGACATGATAAATATTGTACCCATCGATACGGCCCGACTACATCATCCTCAGGATCACGTTGGCTCGACTAATTAATTTTGCCACGTCGACACTCTAGGACTCTCGGTCACATCGACAGCCACCTCAATAATTGTAGACGGCAACGCTGTCGACTCAGTAAACCATATTGATAGTTGATAGATGCCGAATGAGGCTTCGAAAATCGACGAAGACAACGACCCGACCATACCTATAGGTCGATCGAATGCATCGCTCCCATTAAACATCTTGCTACAACCTCTTTTCGCCCCATAGGTATAAATATATCCCCACTGTAGCTCACAGTGAAAGGAGGGTACCTTTTTTCCGAGAACTCTTCCTCAGAACTCTTTCCATCTTTTCAACATCTCGACTTTTAATTTTCACACCCCGAGAGTTAACTTAGCCATCAAAGGGGTTACGTCGAGCACACACCATCCGATGAGGATCTTCTTATAGGACCTGACCGAGGACTCGAGCTAGTCCCATGGACTTCTCGACCTGAAGAGCTGTAGTCGAGCGGCGCCCAACATCCCAACTGAATCGGCCCAAATCTTCTAGTCAAGCTCGGATGATCCTATGCTTTGGACCGAATCGTATCATGATGACTTTCCGTCTACGACACAAAAGTCAAGCATCAAATGGGAAAAAATTGATAAAGTAATTCATGAGATAAGACATAACAATTAGGTTTTTAAAGAAAAAAAATAGACATTTGATAGGAAGGAAGCGGAGGAGGCCGTGAGGGAGCATAAAGACCCGATAAACTCTACGACTTATATTTCTTCTCCAAGGAAAAATGTAACTGTTCTTATCGTCCATGACTGTGATGATAATAAGTCGACATGTCTTGCTTTTGTCAATCTAAAAATAATATTTCATAAATCTTCCTGACGATCTTTCTTTCATAAATATTATGAGGGGTTTTGTATGGTCATCAATAAAACTCTATAATAAAATATTTTAACTTTTAATTATTCTCCTCTATTTTAAAATATCCTTTTTTTTCACTCTCCGAACTCTTTTTTTTTTCTTTTTTTAGTACTCCAGCCCAAACCCTTTTTTTCTCTGAATAAAAAAATATTAATTGGTCAAGAAAAAAAAGGAACCATTTAATGATTGGGATCCATAGGTATTTTGGGTTTGTGGATCTAGTGTCTCGTTGGGATAAGAATCATATATATATATATATATATATATATATATATATATATATATTATGTGGATGAAAGAAATATGTAAAGAACACTTGAAGTAGTCTTATGTAAAGATTACTCAGAGTTTATACGAGAGGGTACACATGCTGATTATATGTGGAGTGAAGATGACTCAAGTGTCTAATAATTAAATTTATATTATAAAAACTTATTTTTTTAAAAAATAATATTAATTTTATGTTGATTTTTTAACATATTTTTTTATTGTTGATCTTTAATATTTATTTTGATTTTTGAAATTATTCTCTCATCCTTAAAACTTTTTTTAATTTACCTGAGTATAACTATAGTTCTCTCATAAATAAATTAAATACATGATAATTTTTTGAGGAGCTTACCGACTAAAGCTTCTTCTTACTATCTATGATCCTCTTATTATTTATATTTTTTTAAAAATAATAAAATAAATTAATCCACATAATTTCATTTTTGCCCTTTTTTCCCTTTTTTTTTTCTAACCCATAGCTCTCGCGTACACTTGTCGACTACCCCTACCGTCCACGTATTTTACTTAGCAATTTACAAAGATTTTAAATATGATATTTTTTTAATTAATATAATTGACCTAAAAGATACTATTTTTAAAATTGAACTACTACATAATGTACATAACTCTACATATAATAAATATCAAAAAGAATTTCTCACTATTTTTCTTTGATCTTCGATTCATTCTATTTCATTATCTATCTTTTTTTTCATCATTTTAAGTAATTTTTGACGATTAAAAGGAGGAGAAGGAGAAGAAAAAAGGAAGGGGGGTTGTTATAGGTAAGGAGTGAAGGATTTTATTAAAATTAAGTTATAAATTAAAGATATATATTTCTTTATAAAAGTATAACTTAGGGATAGTTATAAATAAAAAAGATAATAAATAGTATTATGTACAATAAAGGAATAGTTATAGATATAAAGTCATTTGTTTGATACTGTAAAGTAATAAGAATATCAATTTGACTATGTTGATTTATTTTATAATTAAATAGTGACGTATAGATCTTAACGAAAATATTTTTCTAACTACATATATTATAATATCATAAATAGGGATCTCTTCAAGCATCATATAAATTTTTTTTGACTCGGTGACAAAGAATAAGATAGTTTGACTTTGGAGAAGAAGGGTATACGCGAGCTCGGTAGTGGAGAGGACGAGAAGATATGTTGAGGTGGTCGTCTCCTTCGGCACCGCCGTCACCAGATTGCTAGACATGGCTCACGCTGTGCGACGCCTTCAGGATGGCCACCGCGGGCCTCCCATGGGCGTTCGGGGTGTCCATCTTCGTCACCTGCTATAGTGTTCTCGGGTACCGGAGAGCGTGTGCGTGATGACAGTGTCGTTCTACTTTCGCCGGCGACACCAAAAATGACGCTTCCCGGCCGAAACTTTTTGATTCCGGTGGACGACGACATGGCAACATTCTGCTTCGCGTTTGCACCCTCCTCGTCGGGCCTCTCCATCATAGGCAACATCCAACAGGAGGGGATTCAGATAACCTTTGATGCTCCCAATGGATTCATTCGTCGGGAAGCTATAGATATCAATATTGGAGACTACGCAGTGTCTTATCTTGCACGAACGCAGGCCACAGTATAATGCATATATTGAGTGGCTTCGAAGCAGTAAGTAGAGAGAGCAAAGCTGATTACTTCTTGCAGACTCAATCTGCAACGACAAGAGGAACTAAACTACGAGTTTGCAGGAGGGACCAAGCAGTGGATGCCATGATGCCATCTTGGTGATGATGCCTTCGACCGAACATGGAGCAACTCGATTGGCTGTCTCCTTTTTGTTAAGCCTCCATGGCACCGAGAGGGGCAAGGAGAGGCGGCACTGAACGGGGAGAGGAGGAGGACTGCAGGCGAAGCCATGGAGAAGGGGGGCCGAGACGAAGCCGGAATCTGGGAGATGGGCGGAACAACGCTTTCTGTCGAGGGACAAGAATGGCAGGCTCTGGCTCCGGCAACAAGACCCGCCGCCGATTGTGCCGGGAGGAGACGCCGTCTGACGGTGCTTATTTGCTTCAGACGGGGCGGGGGAGGGGGAGTTAAAAATAATTAATATGTCAATTAAAAGTGGAAGAATTATCCGAGATCTAGACCGCTAATTTGCTTTATGATTTGTGCAGGGATGATACGTGGGATCATATGATGGATGGTCCTTCCCACCCCACAAGCCTCTTTTTCTCTTGATCGTGCCGTGGGTGTTGGAATAAAGGGGCGGGCGTAGGAATCGAATTCCATCGTACCAATTTGATTGATTTCTCGTGGAAGAAAGAAGACGAAAGCTTGAAGAAGCTAATCTTCCTCCCGAAGAATTCGAGGTTTCTAAGGTCGATCCTTTGGGGAAACAAGGTCAGAGGTGTGTTTCCTCGTTTGTTTGTACTCGCGATCAACACCTAAATGCATCGTGTTCATTGATCTGGTTCGATCAACGTTCTTCACCACAACACCCCAGCTTTTTGCCGCAGCCACTGCCGTTTGTGTCTCGGCGTCGCACCCTCCTCCCCCACACCGCCGCCCGAACCCAGACCGCCTCCACCTCGGCCTCGGTAACCCTCTCCACACAGTGCCGCCCGAATCCGGATTGCCTCGTCCTCTGATCCCCCCTTCGGTGCAGCCCCCAGACCTTCCTCGAACCCGACAGCCGCCCTCCCTCCCTCCCTCCTCCCTGCTCCCCTCCAACTGCCGGCAACCCAGGTCTCATTCCCTGACAACCCCCTCTCCTCCTCCTCCTCCTCCGCCTCCCTTCTCCTCCTCGGATAGCTCCTTGCTTCCATCCCAATTGACGGCAACCTCCCTCCCCATACCCCAACAGCCCCCTTCTGCATCCTCCTCCTCCTCCTATGATTTTTTTTTCTAATGTAGTCTATGAATTTTGTAGACAATTGAATCTGTCATTGGTTCATTACTGTTTCCTAGTGTTTTGGATTGTCACTACAGTTTTAGAATCTTGAATCATGGCTATTGTAACTAGTACTTCATGAATCATCAATAATCAACTGAAAAGAAGGATCCTACATGGAATTACAATCTTGTTTTGTGATCATTGATAACCTTGTTTTGTTTTGCCATTTTTATTATTGGAATTAGACAATGCAATTTGGTACTTCAAATGAATATAATTTGATGTGCCATTTTTATTTTAGTGATCATATTTATCAATCATGATATATATTTTAATATTTGAGAGCATCTAGTTTCGCTCAAGCGAGCGTCTAGTGCCTCGAGCATTTTTGGCACCTTACCGCTTTCTAACTCCTAACACCTTTGACTACACTATTGAGTATAAAAATATATGAAAAATAATTGTGTTCTTCTATTGCAGGATTTTGTTCGCTTGGGTTCTTTTTCAGTTGATTTGAACACTCAGTACCGTTTTGTGATCTTCCTCTTATCATCACCATTTCTTTTGCTCCAAAAGTACAACAAGAACACTACAAGGAAACAACTTATATGAGTATGGACAGGACTGCTAAGAGAAGAGTGTCATTTATATTGATTGATGGGATAGGAGATGTAAGTCTCCCTCGGTTTAACTACAGGACTCCCCTTCAAGTGGCGAATGTTCCCAACTTGGATGCAATAGCTTCAGCTGGTGTTAATGGTCTCATGGACCCTGTTGAAGCAGGTTTGGGTTGTGGGAGTGACACTGCACACCTTTCTATACTGGGCTATGATCCAAGGATCTATTACCGCGGTCGAGGGGCATTTGAGTCAATGGGTGCTGGACTGGCCATGTCACCTGGAGACATTGCTTTCAAGGTGATAATATGTCTTTTTATCCATCCAAGTTTCAAAGTATCATTTCTGCACAGTCAGATATAATGTCTCATGTTCTAACTAGATCTATGATAAGATTTAAAGTGATAATTACCTCATGTTGTATACATGCACATATTTATTCACTTGTGAAAGGAGCATGTACTAGTTACATAATTTGATCTAATATTTATAAGTAAAAATATTAAATCTTCCCCTCCCCCTCCTCTGTGCCCCCTGAAGCTTTATGGTAAGTGCTGAAGACCATTGGACGTCGTCTCCGTAACCTGGTTAAAACCATATCTCAGAATGGTTTGATAATGGAACTGGTTTGGTTGTAAAAATATAAAAGCATGTTTATGAGTGATCAAGATGCAACAGGATCTGTAAAGGTTTATTCACAACCCAGTTCGTCTGTAAAAGGGTACATACTGCCCCTTATAAGTGTTATCATGTTAAATAAGCTTAATCCAATGGCACTATGATGATATTTTATCTGCTGGTGTTGGTGCTGCCTTTGCAGATATCATGATTCATCTTGAAGTATGGTGCTTCTCTTATTTTGTTTAACTCAAATATATGAATGATTTTCAGGATCGGCCATGTAATTTCCGATGGTATTCTTGTTAGTTGTTAAATTGGCATCACTAAACAAAAAAAAATTCAGTCCTTCTAACTTGGAGTATGCATGACAGGGCTCTAGCTCTCCTGACCACTTGCATTGTTCATCACATGGTGTACCTAATCATTTTAAATAATTCAATTCAGAAGGTTGCTTGCTTGAAAGCCTAATGCTTCAAGGCAGATTGTTTTAGCTTCAGTTCTAGCAACAACCAGCTATAGTATACTGACTATTTGGGGTTAGCTTCATGGATCTTTTCCTGCCATTGAACCTTGTTCTGTTCTGCTAAGACATTTTCTCAATGTTTCACTACTTGAGGAGCAAGTTCAATGGGAGGAATGTACAATGTTCGTTTCTAGGAAGCAACGAAAAACTTATGAGGCCCAAGGTTGAAAATTCTGGATTCTACGGTCAAAAAGAGGGTGTTAGGCTCATCGAGGTTTCAGTTTTACATTCAAGAACAACGATCAGTGCTAGGATGTGACATTTCGTTGCACCCCTATATTGTGAAACCCTTCACATTTCTTGAATGCCATATACACATTCATGTTATGTACATATTTACATAAATGTGCAGAGGGATGCAAGAATATGCATACAATCTATATGATACATTAGTATCATGTTTGTTAATGTTTCTTTTACCTGATAACTCTTTTTTTAACAACTCCAGTCAAATTTTGCTACTTTGGATGAGAAAAGTGGAATTGTGACCAGCAGACGGGCTGATCGGCATTTTGAGGAAGAGGGTCCTATTCTTTGTGCTGCTTTGGATAGAATGAAGCTTCCATCTTTTCCAGAATATGAAGTTAGAGTCAGGTGCAGTCAATTCTGATTTATGAAACAAGGAAATTACCAATTTGATAGTTGTTCAATTGCTTAGTCAGGATCTCTTGTTAGTTAAACACTGCTCTTTGAAGGAACTTTGTCTGCATAGTTGTTCGATTGCTTTAGTCAGGATCACTTAGAAGGAACTTTGTCTGCATTGGTCCTCTTGATAGTGAGATTTAATGCATTCATGATAGTGATATTGAGGCTTATTTTTCATTTTTCACGATTGTCACTGGCATGTCTTATTTTGACTGAACAACTGGGTTTATTTCATCAGATAGCTTTGTTGATAAGCATTATGCCAATTATTATAGTGAAACATACATATATATAAGTTCTCTAGTAACCTGGCCAATTATTTATTTAATTGTCCTAATTAAGGTAAGATTATTAGGTGAATTAGAGTTAGCAGCATTATCAATTCAGTATATATCTTGAACCTTATCCATTGCTGTTCTGCACCAGCAAGTCAAAAATCACTTTTAGCAAGCTTATTAATTTCTTCATTTCAGTTCTAAACTGATTCTGCCAAAATCGGAATTAAACCATAACCAGATATTATTAGAGGGAACCTAGAGATGAATTTTTCTGTTGGACTAACAATGCTAGTAGTGATTTCTTATTCTACCAGGTACGCCACTGAGCACAGATGCGGGGTTGTTGTGAAAGGGCCAAAGTTAAGTGGCAATATTTCTGGAACTGACCCATTAAAAGACAACCGCTTACTTCTGAAGTCAGAGGCCTTGGATGATACAGAGGAAGCAAAAAACACTGCAGCTGTTGTCAATGAACTGTCAAAAGAAATGTCTAAAATTCTGGTAGCCCACCCTTTGAATGCAAAACGTGCAGCTGAAGGGAAGAATATTGCAAATATTGTACTTTTGCGAGGTTGTGGAATTCGAATTGAGGTCAATCTAAACCACTTTTAATTTTAGTTCTTTCTTTTTTATTAGTGCTGTGTTACCCTTATTTAGCTTGATTGACTTTTTTTGCTGCAACCAATTAATTTGGTGCTGGATGTTCTCTAAATATCTTGAATATGTTGTGCCCATTTCATTTCAGCCTTGTAACATAATGAACTTATGAGAGAATGTCGTAGGTGTTTTTTGGTAGTCTATATCCAAGTATCAAAGGTCGATTAAGAAAAAGAAAGTAACTTTAGTATTTTGCTATATTGACTGCTAAAATTTATGTCATGAACTTGGTGAATAACTTATATTCTTTTTCATTCATTCGGAATGTTTAAGCATCTAAACCTTTGTCCTGTGACACATTAGAAAATTGACCTTATTACTGTCTTAGTTAATCTAGAACCTAGCGTTCTTCCTTGGTTGTTAGATATTAATAATATTAATTCTTTTTAGGTGGCAGAGAGTTGTGATGTACCCTAAAACAAGTTGGCTTCTGTGAAGTTTACCAGGGAAACAATGAATTTTTTTCTTGGAAGATCTATATTGGATGTCAGGGTATCCAAATTACCCCTTATTTTGGTACCAAGCCCGACCTGGACATTGGGAAACTCATGATCAAGGATTGGATATATTTAGTATTTGTCTATCAGTCAACTGATACTATACAACTTTCATAATACTTTACTTTCAAAGTAGGACCATTTGATGTTACTTATTCTATAATGAAAAAGAAAAATTATTCTCATCAATTTTTTCTGGGGTGATACTTAGATTTTGGCCTAAGTTAATCGAATGATCTTATTTAGCATTTAAGCTTGCATTTTCAAAAATTAAGTAATTGCCTTTTGAATATTTGTACCCAAAAAAATCTCATATGTTAGTGTCTACCAGGTTCCTCAATTCGAGAAGCAGCATGGACTATCTCCGTGCATGGTAGCTCCCACCAAGATTATAGCAGGATTGGGTTTATCATTGGGACTTGACATTCTTGAAGCACCAGGAGCAACTGGAGATTATCGAACACTTTTAACTTCCAAGGCCACAGCAATAGCAAAGGCACTTTCTGCTCCACTACAGCCATCCCCATGCATTTTTGTGCCAGGAGAGGATGAACATAAACCAGGCCTATCCCAAGGATATGATTTTGGATTTCTTCATGTCAAGGTATATGGTTTGCCTTCCACTTGGTGTAGGATACTAACAATGCTTTATCATTGAAACACTATGTTGATGATCCACTTGTCTATCATCAAGTACATAATATGTTTTTGTGCATTGCTCATATTCTGAGAATAGGTGGCAATATATAGATTAATAGTTATGCTTAGATGCAATCCTTCAGTTTATACTGAAAAATGACTATGTTTTAAAACGGGTATGATGTCAAATCTCATTTTAATGCTTGGAAGAAAAAGTCCAACCAACAAATTGGACAACATGCCAGATTTAGCTGGTTAAACATGTGGTTCGGTCATGTAGATAACTTATTTATGCAGTATTACCTTAAGATTTCTTTTTTCATCCCCAAAAGTCTCACCCTTGATATTTTGATAAGCAAATCTCTACTTCTAGAGAAATGTTATATATACAGCTATGTCTGAGTGATACAAATAAATTTTGTGAGAAATCTAAATTCTTGATGGAGCATTCTCCACTCTCAATCACCCACCTACCTATCCAAATAAAAAAGGAAGGAAAATCTTAAAAACCTAGCAGACAGAGGACAAACATGCATCCATGCAGTCACACCTACACACCCCAAAAGCACCGATGGCCTGAAATCACTGGGAAATTCCCCCGCTGCTTGGGACCCAAATTTATCCGTCCTGCTAGTGCTGGCCACATCGTCCGGTGATGGTTTTACCAACGGAACAATAGTTGCATTTGGTGCATATAATTAACAATTTCATTTCATGTATTCTTGTTATCGTGGCAGGCTATAGATGACGCTGGTCACGATAAGGCAAGCATTTTGAAAGTTAGGGCTTTGGAAGCCGTCGATCGAGCCATCGGTCAGCTGACTAGACTCCTCTGGCAGGCAGAAAAATCTGGCAAGTACAAATATTACTTGTGTGTCACTGGTGATCATTCTACGCCAGTTGAGTATGGTGATCACAGCTTCGAACCTGTTCCATTTGCTTTATGCCAGTTAAGGGACTTTGTTAGTGCTGTGGGGGAGTCAAACTTGATGCAAGTGTCACTCGAGGCTTTCCCACTTCCTTCAGTGAAGGCTGGGGAAGATCTAAAAAATGATGACGAGGTAGAACTGCCAGAGGAAGCAAACAACAGGCCCAAAGTCTTCAGTGGAGATTCAGTGTGCCAATTCAGTGAGATTGCAGCTGCAAGGGGTTGTTTGGGAAGGTTTCCCGGAAGTGAGATGATGGGGGTGATAAAGAAGTTCCTTAAGCTGAAGAATGAATAGTCCACTGAAAGAAAAAAATGCATAATTTTGGAGAGCCAGGTCCTCTGAAGTGTGGATTTATCGACAACTGAATAATAGATGATGAATCGGGTGAAGACCCACAATGCTTACTAGACTTGCTTGGGGGGCATTGTGCTGTCCTTTGAACACCGAGAACTCAAGGTTTAAACAACCTTTGGTATATGTTCACTGTGGTCGTCATAACAAGAGCATTTATGGACTTGGCATGCCAAATTTTCTTGTAATGCTGAGACACAATGTTGCAACCTCTTGTGATTTGCTTCCAATTGTATGTGGAGGTGGAAAATGTGGAGTTAATCTTTTGCATGCATATATAAGAGTAGCAGAATACTAATGACCAGCCAGTGCTTTGGGATTATTATTCAGGCAAGAGAGAGGAACATGTTTGAAGAACTTGGCTCATTTGTGAGTGTGAGAGTCTGCCCTTTACTCATCCAGTTAAAAAATCTGAACAAGTAGTAGTACCTGTGGGTGTGTGTTGTGTTTTGTTCTTTGAATCGGAAGTATTAAAATCTTGAAGCTCTGGGTCACCTGTATTGCATAAATATTGAAACAGGAGAGGGGCAAACAAAGAACACACAAAGGACTTGATGTTGCAGCAGATCTATCTATCTATCTATCTATCTATCTATATAGATAGATAGATAGATAGATAGATAGATAGATGTTGTGTGGGTGCGTGCATGCATGCAATCACAGTCGAGGAGATGGGAACTCGAGAAAGACTCATCATCTCTTCTACATATTTTTCATAGTCAATCATTGTGCAAATCTCTCTCCCCAGCATCATATCTCATTACCAAGTGCTAATTACAGGCGCGCACACACACACACTGTTCGTCGTCCGCTTTGGATATGGATACCACTGGAAGTGGAGCTTTTCTTTTCAGGTGATGAGGTAGATAGCCACAAGTGTGAACTTGCAGACCACAAGAGAACAACAACCCAAGCTTTTTGATGGATGGATTGATTACACACGAGTTGGAAAACCACAAAGTTCATGTTTCTCACTCTGAATGGAGAACTTTCAATGGTGATAAAGAGTAAACAAATTGGAGATGCTATTCTTGCAAACCAGCTTAGATTCTGCAGCAAGAAAGCCAGTTTTGTAGGAGTGGTCTAAATTCTTCTAGAGCCTGTGATGATACATGTACTGCTTACTATAATGGTGTAATCTTTTCGGAAGAGAAAGTTTATTATTATTATTATTATTATTTTTTTTATGATTTAACATGGTCAGGTGAATATATCTCATGGGAAATCCAATCATGTCCGAAACCTTTTTTAAGCTTCAGGAGAAACTTAGTATAAAAGAAAGTACAGTAGTATTTAGCTTCTAAGAGCCTGCAAAAGGAGGGTTAGAAGAAGAAGAAGAAGAAGAAGAAAAAGTCCCTTTGACCACCGAAGAAAAAGAAGAAAAAAAAAAAAAAGGAGGTGGCTCTCCTCCGTCCAAAGAGCTGTACCACAGTGTGCCAGCCATGGAGGCAGATGAACCCTCAGCTTGGTCTGCAAAAGAGGGTGGGAAGAGACACCACTTCATCTCCTCTAAAGATGTCCAATCTTTTAATCCATGGTCTACCTTTTTGGACTTGGACAAATTACCACCATCGTTTTGGTACCTCCTTTCTTCAGGAAGCTGCGGGCGATACCAAGGTTCATTCCATTACATATGGAAGGCAAAGGCACAAGAGAGAGAGAGATAGATGTTGTTTTTTTAGTACACCACCATTAACCCAATCCATCAGACTTTTGCGTACTGATTTGATCCCATCATGTGTTCCTGCACTCTCCATCTGATTGAGACCTCCGAGCTTCGGCAACCATTGACATGGATGTAAACATCACCTTTTTCTATTTTGTACCAATCAAAAGAAACAGGATTGGATGTTGCTATCACAACAAAAAAGAAAGAAGAAGAAAGAGAAAGAGAGAAAGAAATAAGAAAATATATATATATATATACTTCCTCCACTTTGATGAAGAAGAAGTCTCCCAAGTGATCTTTCTTCCATTCTTCTTCATGTCTGCAAGTTAGAATGACTCTTTTATATATATATATATATTTATTTAGAATAGTGGAGATATCAGATCCATCCATGACATCAAAACTTCATTTCATCTCTTCATGTCTGTGTATGATATAGTAAAAGAGTATTTTTATTTGCTTAGTTAATGCCAAGTATTCTGATATCAATGGAATAGGAATCTGCATCCTGCTTGCCTGCAATAAAATATCTAACGGTGCTGTGCTTAGGATGAATAATTCCTTCAGAAATAGGAATCATCACAAAGCTCCTTCCTAACTGGAGCCAATTTATGATGTCCATTAAATTACGCCTACTTCTTTCCTTGTGTTGGATCTAAACTTAGTAGTAGCAGCACTTCAATTATTGTCATGTAAGGAAGGAGAGTTGCATACAAGTGTTTTTAAGATCAATACTTCAGCAACTTGTGGTAGATCGTCTTCTTTCGTTTAAAAAACCAAATCATAATGAATCATGATGAAAAAAGGTGGTAAAGCAAAGAAGAACTGTGGGGGGTGGGGTGTTGGGAGGAGGAATAAAACGTGAAAAATGTTGATAAAAATATCCTTTTTTCTTTTTATTTGTAATAAAAAGATAGTCCCTTGTAATCAATCATACATACATCAAGACGTCCTTTTTTTAAAAAAAAAAAAATCTTAATTTTTGTACAACGATATGATTTTTTTTTTTACTCTCTTTATACCTTCTTGTTTTAAAGGGACTACTGGATCAGATGAAACATGATCGAAGATACAAAAAAAAAAAAAAAAAAAAAATGAAACTTTTTCAAGCGAGCAGCATGATGATGATGATGAATCCCGTAGTAAACCCACAAAAAAAATACGTCGTCATGTTGATCGAAATCAATCGAAACATGGAGCAGCAGATATCATGCTCAGTTCATCTTGTGTGTGTCGTCAGACGACTACTGAACTAACACACGCAGCATGGTGTTCAAGAGTGGGGTGAAGAAGAGAAGAACGAACAGCTCCATCATTCTGTGTCGATTCCACGATCACGCAAAGAACGATACTTTACTTGCAACAGATGCATTCATTACAAAGAGGAAGCCACGGAACAAATGGAGACGAGCTACTAGGGATGAAGGATGAACAGCGAGCGATGTGCGTCACGCGGCCACCGTCGTTTGCCTCTCGAGGTCCACGAAGCGGGTCTCATGGCTCTCCAGATCCATGAAGCGGCTCTCATGGAACTTGGCTATGAAGGCGGAGGCCTTGCTGTCCACGTCCGGCTCCCCGACCCACCTCCCCCTGTCCTCGTCGCTCGGCCGGATCTTCCTGGAGACGTACCTCGCCTCGCCGTCGGCCTCATCATCGTCCCTGCACTTGTTGGGCTTGAAGCAGAGGCAGGAAGACGACTGACTTCCTCCCATTCCTCTTCCTCGGGGGCTCTCCTCGCTCAGCTTGAAAGCACCGGAGTCTGGTCGGTTGCATTATTTATAGGGAAGGGAGAGGGAGAGGGAGAGGGAGCCCTTCGGTGGGTGGATCCCCAGTGGCAGCGAACGGTGGGGAGTTTGCTGCGAGGTGTGTGCTTCACAGTTGGTAGAGATACCATGGGAGACCGATTTGACTCGTTCCGATATTTTTATAAAAAATATAAGATTAAATTATTAATTTCATAAACATGGATCAGAGATATTAAGTTATTAAATATTTTTAAGACAATAATAATTGATTTTGGAAATTAAGTTGTCCGGTTCGATCGCAAACCTCATGTTAAACCGGGTCACTTAGTCGGCCGGTTCGACGTCTCTGGTTGGATCCGCCCCCGAGTTGACAAGGGGAGGAGATGCGACGACGACGGCGGCGGGATTTCGACGCTGCTAGCTGAATCCATGGCGACCCCATCACGATCGCTCACAAATGATCCATCACGAGCCCCCTCCGGCTGCAAGATCTCAAAGCCTCTCGTTGCGTTGGCATTGTTGGTTCTCGATTCCATCTTGGTTGCCCTCATCATCGCTTACGTCCCTTGTAAGATACCCGAGATTGCCCTTCTCCCTCTTCTTTGCACTTCTTTGGTGATGCCAACGTTTGATCTTTGCGTTTCATTCTGCCTCCTCTGTTCAGATACCAAGATTGATTGGGATGCGTACATGTCCCAGGTGATGATTCCTTTTAACCCTAAGTAGATTTTGTCGGATTCTGTAGCCTCTGCCTCATTTTATTGGGGGTGTCCTAGAGCAGGTAGATGGGTTTCTCGGAGGAGAGAGGCATTACACCAAGCTGAAAGGGGACACGGGGCCGTTGGTATATCCAGCTGGGTTTCTTTATGTCTACTCCGCTATCAAGTTCCTAACTGGCGGGGAGGTCTTTCCTGCTCAGGTGTGATCTTGATGGACCTCGCATGATTTTTCTTTCAAGAAAATTAATTCCCTTTCTTTTTTTTTTTTAAACTTTTATTTTGAGTTCATTCACCAATATTTGTTAAGATTTCACTATTTTCGGAATTCTTAGAAGTGCCCATCTCGTTATGCATGATTGATAGTTGTGTAATTTAAGAGTTTCTCACATCTATTTTATCAAATGTTTGTGTAGTTGCTCCTTCTTTTGTATGCCGAGTATTAGGCCCCATGATGTGTGTGATACTTTTAAGTTAAGACGGAGGATCATCCTATGTAGGTTCTTGTAGTTGATAGAGAACTAATGTTGGAGATAACATGGAATGTTGCTCATGACTTCTGAATTGAAAAAATGATGCACAAGACATACTGGATCTTTCTTGTTTTCTTTGTTTTAGCTATGTCGATGCAAGTTGGCTTAGAGGCTCTAATTATTTCTAGGATAAATGTGTATAACCATTATATTTTATTGCAAGTGTTTAAACCAAAGTTTTACTTACCGGGCGGTAAGGCCTGTAATGTCTGGTACATACTGGTCCGGTAGTTGACCGGTACGCGGACCGGCTGCTACTGAGCGGTATCGCTAAAATCGACCGTCGGGGGTCGATTTCGGCCATCGACGGTTGATTAAAGGAGAAATCGACCATTGGCGGTCGATTGAGGAAGAAAAGGGAAGAGAAAAAAGAAGAAGAGGAGAAGAAGAAAGAAGAAGAGGAAAAGTACCTCGCTCGCGTGCCCTCGTCTCCCACGGGTCGCCCGCGAGCCGTCACCGTCCTCGCCTCCCGTGGGTGACTTTTCTCCCTGCACGGGGAGACGGAACCTCTGTCACGCGGGGAGAGAGATCGAGACGACGTCGCCCCTTTATTTACTTTTTTTAATATATTTAATATTTTTAATATTATATTATATTATACAAGTATTATAAAATATTTAATATATCAGGTGGTACATACTATGCGTACCCCCGGTATTGGTACGGTACCAATACCGATAAAATGTCAGTACACCGGTACGGATCGGTACGTAAAACCTTGGTTTAAACACATATGACCTGTTATGTCGTATTAAAAGCAAGGAATGCAATTTCGATCTGTACCACCTGGTACGGGCTGTATGTACCGGTCCGCTAGGTTACCGGTACACAGACCGCCCGCTATCGGGTGGTACTGCCAAAATCAACCGTCGGCGGTCGATTTTGGCCGTCGACGGTCGATTTTGGCCGTCAGCGACCGATTGAGGGAGAAATCGATCGTCGGCGGTTGATTGAAGGAAAAGAAGAAAGAAGAAGAGGAAAAGAAGAAAGAAGAAGAGGAGAAGAAGAAAGAGTACCTCCTTTCCCGTGCCGTCCTCGCCCGCACGTCGTCGTCGCCCTCGCCCGCGGGCGATTTTTCTCCCGCGCGAGGAGACGGAACGTCTTCCAGCGCGGGGAAAAAGATCGAGGCGACGTCGCCTCTTTTTTTCTTTTTTAAATATATTAATATTTAATATTATATTATATTATAAAAAATTATAATATATTTTAATATATCGAGTGGTATACACTGTGTGTGCTGCCTGGTACCGAGATAATCTCGGTACACCGGTATTGACCGGTATGTCAAACTAAAAGTAATAGAATAAATATGTATGTAGTCATGTTAGGAGATAGGAACAACCAAAATGTATGACCAGGATATTATATATGAATTTTCTCCAAGGTTAATCATGTTTGCTTGTTTAACATACTGCTAGAATGGAAGCTGCAAAAAATCACTATTGATTGTTTTAGTTCTTACATGTCAAAATATAAAAAATTCAGTATGTTGATTAATTTGGTTCTTTTTTATTCTTTGTCATTTTGCAGATCCTGTTTGGCATTCTTTACATAATTAATCTTGGGATCATTTTTTTCGTATATATAAAGACCGATCTGGTATGACAATTTATCAGAGTTTATCATAAGTAGATCTTTATAGCACTATTTTTCTATGACTAATACAAGCTGTCTCACATTTTCTTCATATATATGAAGGTCAATCTGGTTGGAGTTACAGAAGTTTATTGTTTTCTGAGATAAATACAAGTTATTTTCCGTGATAAATAAAAGTTATCTCACTTCTCTCAATGGAGCATGTTTCTTCGGATGCTTTTATGTAGTATGTGATCCATAATACAAATGAGTTTATTTATGCTGGCTTGGTAATTCAGGTGCTGATTATGAGACCCACACTAAAGGAACGGTAGTTGTATGATTTCGTTGATTCCAAGTGAAAATGATAAGAACCTTCTGGAAGTCCCCTGATAACATGAAAATAATGCCAAAAATAGCCATTTAAGTGGATTTTAATCATGAATAAAGGGGTCTAACTTTGTTATCTAACACTTGAATGCCTCCCTTTTTCAAGAACAGATTTTAGTATGTTCATATCTATCTTTAAGACACTATTGCTTGACCATCTTGTTCTTTAATTATTGTGGCAGCTTCCATGGTGGGCTCTTGCTTTGCTTTGTTTGTCAAAGAGAGTCCATTCGATCTTTATTCTTCGTCTCTTTAATGACTGTTTTGCAATGACCTTGCTTCATGCTTCTCTAGCTTTGCTTCTATGTCAACAATGGAATCTGGCTTTGACCATTTTCAGGTACTTATTCTTCTTTTTAAAATCACTAAAACATCAGAGACAGTAGCAAACTAAGTTGTTTAGTTGATATGATGGCTGAGGTTTTAATTTTTCTACTTATCTTTTCACCACAGTGGAGCTGTGTCAATTAAGATGAATGTGCTTCTTTATGCACCACCTCTATTTCTCCTCATGTTGAAGGTATAGTGTATGCTAATAAAATTGCATTTATTATATATCATGTTTAAAATTGTGCCTAATTTACAGCTAGTTGTTTTGGCAAATATTGTGTTGTAGGCTCTTGATGTTAAGGGTGTCTGCTCTGCCTTGTTTGGTGCTGCATTAGTGCAGGTATTCATCTATCTATTCTTTTTGCTTCATTACCTAATACCACATATTTCAAAATCCACCTTTTTTACTGCTACTTCTGCTTCACATGCTATTGAAATTTGTTTGACCCATAAAATGTTTAGTGTTGGATATATAGGGGTATTTGATTCCTAGTAATTAGTTTTGCCAAGAATTTGAAATAATGGAATCAGGAATTACACATTATTACAAATATTTATTTGGTTTGCCTTGATTGTAGTTGTAAATTGTAACTATTTCATTTGGTTGGTCAGTAGGAGCTGGAAGTATAGGTTTGTGTGCATGGCAGGAGAGGTGGCAGTGCTTGGAAGAATGGTAATGCTTAGAATGACTGGTGGCAGGTACAGGGGTGGTTGGAATGGGTGGCAAGTGAACAGTCGACAGGGGTGGTGAAAGTGGTGGTGTTGAAGTTGCAATTGGCTTTCATTTCCACATACATTTGTTAAGCCATGTGAAACTGGAACTGCAGGGGCATAAGTTGCATCTAAGGTTGTGGGCATATGTGTCAATGTGATCAACAAAGTACCATGGGAAATACGTGCAACTTGGATGACTAGGATCGCAGTACTTCTCTATTATTCTTGTGATTTAATCTGATCTGTAAACTTATTCTTGTGCAGTAATTATTATTATTATTATTATTATTATTATTATTATTATTATTATTATTATTTGTTTTAGCACACATTTAAGAGGGCAAGCCATAGTCCTACGGTAGGGTTGCTCTTTTGAATTTTGGAGGACCAGAGTTCTGAGTCATGGATTGGTTCACTCCTTTTCTAAAGACATGTCTGTCTCCGTATTCTTTTTCTTTTGTATTTTCTGCTTATTCTTTTGTTTCTCTTATGCATATGCTGTAAAAGACAACTGTAATTTTGTTTCTCCAAATCTAATGTTGCTCCACTCCTTTATTCTTGGAATTTCTTTCTTACTCTGTTGAAGATAGCTATAAGAGGTTTGCTTCTTGTTGAATGGATTAAATTACAACCTGTAACATGTGTCATACTACCTGCTAAATGTCCTACTAATGTACCATGCTTCCTTTTACTTAAGGTTGTTTAGACTAAATTTCTAAGATTTGTTAGGTAGGAAGCATTAGGCTTTGTTTAGTTTATTCATTTAGCCTTCTCGGCTTACTTATGCTCTTGTTAAAACTCATGATGATGGAAAAAGCTTGATGTTTTGTTTTGAAGAGTTTCTTGATCTTATACCTGGCTGTGCTAGAAATTGCTTGCTTATGGAGTTTATATTTATCTATTTGATATGACTGAATGATTACTTTTTTGCAGATCATTTTGGGCTTACCGTTTTTGCTGACATATCCAGTTGAGTACATTTCAAGAGCCTTTAACCTTGGGCGTGTCTTCATCCACTTCTGGTGCATACACAGTCTTGAGAATCTTAGTAATTTGCTGTTAATGTGCCTGATAAAAATATTCTGGAGTAGGATGCTGTTGCTTTGAAAACTTGAACTTGAAATATGAAGTGTCAATCTGATGATTCGAGACATGGCAAATAATGCTGCTTGTTTTAGTCAGTGATCAATTATTGTCAGTTCGATGATCTGCACCATCTATATCAGCACAATTAATAAAACAATAAAACTCTGTCATATGTAATGGAGGCATTTTGGAACTAAATGTTGACTGCAACACTATCTCCTTAAAATGATGAAAGTGTCTGTAGGTTTAAATTTCTCAGAAGTATTAGTGGATTGGTTTAGTAGGGGTAAGATCGCATGTTTGGCAATCGGTCTGACTTGAACACAATATAAAATATTCATCACAATTAGCCAATTGATGTCCTGGAGTTACTGGTTTTGGAAGTATATGGTAATAATACCGTTCTTATGATGTTCCTAAGAGCAAGAGATCTACTCTATGCATTATAGCACATGGATATGTACATCATATGAAACACTTTACATGTTTTGTTCTCTCATGTGAACCATAGGTATAGCTCTAGAAAGTTATTATACTGTACTAAAATAGTAAATCTTTATGCATTGGATGTGAGCCTTTTGAAAGTTGTATATGCTTGTAAACATTCCAAAAATTATTGATTCTATCCTGCACAAATGCAACACTGGAGTAAATCTTATTTAACTTAGCTATATTGAGAGAATAGCAAGTCTAACATATGTCACTTATGGTTAATCTTTTTCTTGTTTATTCTGATATCTTGTTTTGTCCTTCCAGAATAGCTTCATTTATTCTCTTGCAAGTAATGTTTATTTTTTGTTGATTTGCTCAATATATATCATCAAATAGAATGTCCTTGCAGTAGATCCTCATATATCAGCAGTGGAACAGATATTGCAGGCTTAGCATAGATAGCAAGATACTTGTGGAACTCAAACCAGCAAGTATCTTCCTGAACTTGTGACTAGATCTTGATCCTATTCCCTTGAGTGCTTCTTATTTTCTAAAGGCTTATTCTCTTGCCATTTTATCAACCCGTTTTCCTCAGAACATGTCTTATATATGAGCATTCATAGTATGAGCAGCACATTTTTGCCTACCCCATGATGTATAACAGAAAGAGAAGTATAGAGAGAGAGAGAGAGAGAGAGAGAGAGAGAGAGAGAGGCCCAAAGCGAGAAATGTAAGTTTTTTCATTTAAATTTTATTCATTGACAATCTTCACTATTTATAAGGCTCTAGGAGCCTTAGTACAATCAATCAAGACAACAATTCCCAAGATTAACCTTGTAGACTTCCTCCTTTGATTTCTAAGGAACTTATATGCCTTTTGGAACTGAGAATGTGACTTTTAAGATACTTAAAGAGCTTTAAAAAACTTGTCACAGCTAAGAAGAAAAAAAAAGTGAACTTTTTTACCAGGTCTACAATACCGATGGATACCGCACGTACCGGTTCGTCCGCTGATCGGAACGCTGATCACCCACTATCGGGCGATACCACCGAATGGGGCTCTTTCCACGCCGTTACCATCCGAAATCGTCGATAACGATCGATTTCGATCGTCGTCGGTCGTTGTCGGGCGGTAACAGTTGATTTCGATCGTTGGCGGTCGATTTCAAGTGATATCAACCGAGGGAGAAAAGAAGAGGGAGAAGAAAAGGGAGAACCTGGAGTCCAACGTTGCTCTGCCGATCCCTTCGCCCGCGTGATCCATCGCCCGCGCGATCCGTCGCCCGCGGGCGATTTCTTCTCCCGCGCGGGGAGAAGAAATGTCTCCCCATGTGGGGAGAAGGAACGAGGCAACATCGCCCTTTTTTTATTTTTTAACTTTATATATATATATATATATATATATATATATATATACCGCTCGATACCAGTGTACCATATCCTACCAAGCTGAGCTCGATACGCCGGTACGGTTTGGCGAACCTTGCTTTTTTATAAAGTTCCAAGGTTAACACCTAGAAAGATCAAAAGTTCATAAAACTCCTAGAGTTTCTAGGCCAACTAATTGATGACAGATGACTTTTTGCTAATTAATAAACTCTTCTAAAATTATTTATAAACCTAGATGATTCTCCATCACCCCACCTCATAGGGAAGTGAGACAATGAAGCAATAAAAATGGTGCCATGTGGGACCTACCAGTAGCCATTTCTGCCTCTCCAATTGCTTTACTTTATTCATGAGATGTGGAAGGCAAAAAGGCACTTGAAAATGGTTTGTATATAATATTTCAACCTTACCATATACCTTTCATTCATTGGTTCTACATAAATAAAACTCATTGATTATCAAAACCTCTCACAGTTGCAGGGATCTTAAGATATGTCTTCAGAATGATTCTCTTTTTCCAAGTCCGTTATTCTCTTTTCAAATTTTAATGGCTTTGATTTTAGTTTATATTTGTATCTTTAATGAAAGCATAGAAAGATAGGTTCATTTTCATGCTTGTATGATAATTATGGCTATAAACCTATACACAAGAAGCCAAGTTCCTGATTATCTTGGTTCACTACATGGATGTTTTCATGCCATTGAGCTAACAGGATACCTTGATGTCAATGGATATTTATCCAATTGATCATCAGCATAAGCTTACATAGACTCGGATGTGCTTTTGCATGACATCGATCATAATTGTTTTTATATATGTATTATGTTAGATATATATCATCCTACTCATCATGATTAATTTAATCTTGTCTCAGGTCTGTTAATTTCAAGTTTGTTCCAGAAGAGATATTTGTATCAAAAGAATTTGCATGTACCTTGTTGGTTCTTCAACTTCTGTTGCTTGTAGTATTTGCGCACTTCAGATGGTCTAAGTGAGTGGCCAAGTCTTTATTTTGGTTCATTTTTATTAATTTTATGGGCTTTTATTTCTTAGTCCTAGTGCTAATGAATGCTAATTTGTGTTCCTTTTTGAATTAGTCCAGCGAACTTCTTGATCTGAGTTATCTACTTGTGAAGCAAGACTATTAATGTGCTTTGATCTAACTATTTTCTATTGAGAATAACCAGCAAAGGAAGAAATTATGATTTGTTTTATCTTTTGCTTACATCTCAATCTGAATTATCTTGTGATGCAAGACTATTAATGTGCTCACTCCAATTAATATCTATTGAGAATGACTAGGAAAGGAAGAAAGGGTCATTTGTTTAATCATTTTGTTTACCTTCTCTCTCCGGTCAGTTACATCAGTTTTAGAGGACATTGTACTTGTTTTTGTTACCGTACAAATTATACTTGGTTATTATACCGGGTATTCCAGTTCATATGAATTTGTAACTGGTGCTTTATTTTGAAGTTATTATAGTGACCTGTATTCCTGTCAGACCTTGAATGTAGGAACACCTTGGCCCCTGAGATCATCTCATGCCATCAAATGACATCACAGTTGTGCTAGATTTTGACATATATTGTCAAATGTGCCTCCATAAGTTCATTGTAAGATTTGCTTATGCATGCATTTCCACTCTAGACTTTAATTGAGTTTCACCATTGGTATTTGTGGAATAGTAAAGGTATTACTGAATGTGTCAGACATTGGCAGGAAGGGACTTTTTCATCTCTGCAAGTCAAAAATCAGTGATGCCTTTTCAATCTTCTCTATTCAGCGATTTCAGTCTCATGAATCAAGAACCAGACCTCTCAACAAAGAACGTATGTTTAAAATTTCTGGAATTAAAATTTCCATTTTCTCTTTTGACTTTTTATTTTATTTACTTTATGTTTCCTCAGTCTGAACATAAATGAACTGTAAACATTCAGATATTGCAACTGTTATGTTTGTTGGGAATTTCATCGGAATTGTATGTGCTCGATCTCTTCATTACCAGTTCTATTCATGGTAAGCTATTCTAGTGAAGTTGTTTAGACTTATTGAATTTGATTTTATTGATGAAAATAGCTTGCTGAAAGCACAACCTCTGTAGCCCATTTAAATTATTATCCACAAGAAAGTTTTCTGTTGTTACTTAAAACTGGAAATAATATTCCATTGTGCATTATTTGGAACCTGGAAATACTCTAGCCAAAAATGAATAAGTACTTGCTATGAAATTTTTCATAATGACTAATTTTTTGATAGGCTTTTATTTGACCAAATGATGTTTACTGATAACTTCTTATGTCGCGAGTCAGATGAGCTACCATCTCCTAGCAAACATTTCTTTATTGCTTCTGTGAAAAGTATACTGGTAACTTGATATTTTGCTTTTTCTTACTTTGCTTGTGTGTCAACTGTCAAAACATGCTTGATTTGCTTTTGATAGTCGATAACTTACTGTCAGTTTTAGAATAATGACATTTGAGTTTGTTGAGCATTTAGCACATCAGGCAGTTCCTGTACAGAAGTTGGTAGCTAGTGAATGCACTAAGAAAATAAGAGTAACTAAACAAGGTGGCAAATTCTTACGTTTTTGGTACTTAAGGTGATTGGATATTTTGGTGCAAAATTTTTCAGTTAGTGTGCTTATTAGCATGGTATTTTACTACTGGTGTAAATTTTAAAGTATCTAGTTGGAGTCACTATTGGGGTAATGTTGATGTTATATTTGGATATATCAATTGAATAGAGTGATGTGTTGGTTAGTTTCCTATGGATCCTTATTTGCCTAATTTCCATCATGATTTTCCCTCTTCCCTATTCTAGACGGTTTACAAGAAATAAGCTTTTTTACTTAGCAATCCGTACCATATCCATGGTAATAATATGTAATCTATTTTTTCCATGTATGAGATCATAGAATGTGACTCTTGGACTTGCTTTTTTTTTTGTAAAAGGATGTTCATGACAGTAAAGTCAAAAGTAATGAGGTCTGCTAGGCTTGCTTCTTACCTGTCTTTTCTACTTTCTGCTCTATCCATTCAACCTTTTCATTTACTTTGTGAGTTAAGGTTCTTTGGTTTTGCTCATCCTCTCCTCAAAGTGTTTTGAATGGAAATATGTGACTCTTGTACCTTTCGATACTGGAGTATGTGTCAAATGATATCCAATTAGATGCAAAATATGCACTGTAGCTTGGTACGAGTTCAATGTTATGGTTTGTTTGTTGATTTTATTGTAGAAAGATATGATAGTCTTTGCTCTAACACGCCAATGTCGGTCACAACATAAAACTACAGATGTTATGAATATGGTCTTTGCTCTCTGAGGGATATGTCATAGTATGTTGGTTGGATCAATTTTATATGAATATGCTGGATCTGCCCACCCAGGACAATGAAATCAAAATTCTCGACTCTGATACCCATTCTATATCATCTACATGGTGTTATTGCGTCAACTAGCCAAAGCTGTAACATTTGGGATCATTTGGATGTTTAATTATTTGTAATCAGCATCACATATTGCAACATTTTGTATTCCTTTATGTTTGATGTTTTTATAATGTTTGAATGATTTCTTTTGTAAATAAATGCCTATCATGACCATCCAAGGTCAAGTTATTGTTTGATAGATAATACTAGGTTTCTGATATAAAAAAATTTCTTCAATTCTGTTGTAATTGATTGTGGTTATATTTCACGACATCATGAGCAAACATTTGGAGTAAACATCTCATCATGTCCTAACATGAGCTACCACTAAAATTTCAATGCCGGTTGATGCAATGTGGATTTTTGTGCTGTTGTGTTACCATTAATATTATTGGAGACTTGTTATTGATCTTTGTTTTTCTTTTTATTGGGCAATTTCTATGGTCCATTTGTTACTTTACACTAAAGTCAATATCTCTACTGCTATCAGGTACTTCTACTCTTTGCCTTTTCTTTTGTGGAAAGCACCGTTTCCTACTAGTCTAAGGTAGGTAGCCTATCATCGATCATGCGTTCTTGTTACTGCTGTCATTAGTTTCAATGAGCTGCTATTGGATGTGTGCTTAAATAATCTATTATTTAAATTTCTCGTGTTTAATCTCTCTCCTACTCAGGCTCATTTTGTTTGCTGGCGCGGAGCTCAGCTGGAATATTTATCCTTCAAATTCATACTCCTCGTTCTTGCTACTCTGTATACATTTGTTCATACTGTGGGGTGTTTGGATTGCCCCAACTGAAGATGAATTCGTTGATGAAGAACCCACAGAGAAAAAGGAGGAATGACTGTAACGGATCAGAGCCTAAATTTTAGGTAAACCGTCCAACAATATAATGTCACATTCTTGTCAGTGTTCAAATCATACATTTGTGTTTACCATGCAAATCAAGCAAGTTTTTTTTTTTTTTGAATGATACTAATATTTGGTGACTGACTGGTTGAATCATTTGCGTATCAATGTCATTATGCTTATCATTGTTCTTCTTCCATTGCCCAAAGGGTAACGTTGCATGTTGCACAAGATCAAAACCGGGCTTGGTCATTTTCATGTTTGGTAGTGACAAAACATGAAGATCAAGTTGCCCAGTGATTGAAGTCTTTCAAAATGCAGAAGATTCATAGCAAAAAAAAAAAAAACAGTAAGTGTTTACGCTTCAAATGTTCGACAAAATTCAATATATTTGCGGAGCTGAATTTAGAATCCTATCAGCTAAACTAAACTTGTACAGAACTAAATCTATTGAACTTCACTAAATTTAGAAGATAAAAGATAGGAATTCTGAGGGGGATAAATCTCATAGTAGAGTCAGTTAAGTTGAAGTAAGCTTCTACAACCAAAATGGACAAATTTTTTATCCATCAAAACAGTTTGTCCATTAGTTAAATGGGGCACCATTACATGAGAATTTAGACTAGATATGATCCAGGCACCCATTCCCCTCAAACAAAAAGTTCAATTTTACAAAAGATAGTAGGCCAAAAGCCAGAAGAAAAAAAAAAAAAAAAATCAACTAATGTGTGGTTGGTTCATGAAGAGATCTTTATAAAGACGATGACATGAAGGGCCAATATATACAAAATGAAAGCTGATCTTAGAAGCATGAGATTCTGCTGGCTCTCTGGTCTGCTGCCTGTATGATGAGGTCTTCGATGGGCTTCAAATGCATATTCTCCATGAGGGCCGGATCCTGTGAAGCTCTTCCCAAATCGGTTTCTTGTGATATTTAAATCTGTGTTGCTACTATCAAGCTTCCTTAGTTGTGAGTTCAATCTCTCTAATTCTTTCTCTTTAGTTTGTATCTCGGTCATGAGTCCTTCTGCTTGTACCTACAACGTAAGGAGAGTTAGTACTAGCCAATATTAGCTTTGCTCACACAAAAAAAAAAAATATTATCACCTTATAAAATGTTGCTAGAAGAAATTGGAGTGATACTTAACTTGCTTTAATGTCAACTGTTCAATTATGCTGTGGAGTTGCTTCTCTCTTTGAGCTACATGAAAAAGAAACATGTAAAGCATTTTGTAGTATTCTATTTGCAATAGGGCCCATGTAAAATATGCAAAAGTTGGTAGCACCTAACACCATCTAGAAAAGGATACGGTTAATATATATATATATTTTTCCCACTAATTGATGCCCGAATCCCCTTCGTGTGCCTTAAGTGCTAATTAATGTGTAGGATGATATCATCTGAAATTTGATTTGTCTTTGTGCATGTATCTGTCCCTCAAAACCATCTTATCCTACTCCCTATATCATCAGCTCAACTAAGAACTACACTAGGATATTCCATATCAGCCTAAAAATATATGTTTTTTTTTTTGGTGAGCAAGAAATTACATACTTCAAGGTAATTTTCTTGACGATATATATACCGCTGATCATGCCACACTGTTTCCTCATAGTATTGAGGGTGCTTTTAGAAAAATGAGCTTATTGCGCATGACACCAAGGGAGAACAAAAAGTAAGCATCGCAGAACATCGTGGGAGGAAAACCAGCGAGATAGAAAGTGTACCTGAAGTAGGCTTCTTGAAAGACTCTTGTTGAACCGCTGACCACTCGCTCTCCAGTCTCTGTATCGTCTCTTCCATCGAACACTAGCGAACAAAAGAATAACAACAATCGTCTTATGACGATGACCATGTCAGTTAAAAATTTATTAAAGGATAGTAATGTTGGAACTGACCAATTCTAGTTTCTTCTCCTCTAAATCCTGTAGCTTGAAACCTTTTGATGATTCTGTCTCAAATTGAGTATCTTCTGCCCTAATGGAATCAGCTGATGAAGTTTCATCTGCTGCACTAGTTCCCTTTGCAACTAGTGCTTTTTCCAGCTCAGCCTTCAAATCCTGCTCTTCTATGTCCATTTCCTGTTATAAATAATAATTAGTCAAAGCAAAAGAGTAATTTTTAGCATTATCACTTGACACAGTCTAGAAAGTACCATTAAAACAATATGGATGTTCAGGAATTGGACACATGCACGCACAGATGTTGACAAGAAAATCCAGAAACTCGAAAGCAACTAATGATTGTAATCTCAGCATAAGATGATTCTGCAAACATGCTTTAGTAATACAAAAGCATTAGCTATTATTCATAGTTATTAAGCAAAACATTTTTCCACAAATTATTCTACTCAAAATGCAGCTTTGGGAGATGGATCCAGATGACTTGCTATATTGAGCATGAAATAGATCACAGAATAAACTAATTGGAAAGCAGTAGAAATACCTTTTTAACTGTGACAGCTAAGCTAGAAAATTAGGCTAACTTTGCAGGTTCCCATAATTATTTTTGCAGGTTGATGCCAAACTTCCTGCATATTCCAAATGTCTTGCTCTTCATAGTAAGAAAGCTTTTCCCAATTGCTTTAGGTTTCCCAACTCGTTTGACCCACTGCCCTTGGTGGCAATTATGGGTGAGCATATGGTGATGAGTGGATTGTATTAATGCCAATGTCTACTGGTGCATTGGGTCTACACAAAGAACTCATTTCAGTCTTACAACTTAGAATTCTCCATTCTTGAGTTGAAACACCATAGAATTAGTCTACAATTTATCAATTTAGATTCTGTAAAGTTCATCAAAATATACATATCACGTAGAACATATCACAAAATCCTGATAGTAGTCAATGATGCCTTTAATATGCACTTCAAACAGAAGAAAAAAAAAAAAAACTAGGTTTTTCCACTCTGAAATAATAATAAGTCAAGCAAACTAGTGACTTGTATCTGCAGTTGATACATGTAAGGATTTCCAAAATGGATGGCTCCACCCATCTTGCTTCCTCCTGACTCTTTAATAATCAATTAAAGAATGCAATATAAAGATAGATAGATAAAAAAAAGACAATTGATAGTCTAGCCCAACAAGCAAGCACTGTGACGCATATAAACACATTTGAGGAACATATACCCTAGTTAATTATCTTAACGTTGCTACTTGAACAACTGTGACGCATATAAAGTTTGAATCTTGATAAGTGATAGGTTACTACTCCATAAGAAAGAATAAGAACTATAATTTAGAGTTTATTATGAGTCCCAACCTGTAATTTACTCTGAAGAAGGCTGCTCTCCTGCAACTTTTCCTGAATTTTCTTTTCGCAATTTGATATAGCCTTTTCATACGCGACATTTTCTTCTTGGAGGGTCACCTCCCTCAGTTGTGCCTACAGAAGAATACAATGTCGAATTAATTAATATGTAATCGAAAAGCATGCAATGAAAAAGAACAGATCAATCACACATTTGGCAAATTTTTTTTTAGTTCCACTACATCGACTGTAGCAACAGGCAGAACAATCAGCACAGCTCAAGAAGCCAAAATAAGAAGCAAGACACAAAACAATGATGCAGCAGCAATATTATCATAAGATTTGATTCCATATACCCCAAGATCTAATATAAGGTCGATACCTTTCTAGGCAAAGATCTAATCCAAGATCTACTATAAGGATAATAGATCGGAGGTGCGCAATCGATCGATCGATCGATCCATCCATCCATCCATCAACCTTTGATGAGCAGAAAAAGAGAGGCTACCTGTTCACGGGTTGTGGAGTGGGCGTTCAATTGGAGGGCGAGGGCGGCGTTGGATGCGAGGGAGTGGGCGTGGAGGTCAGGAAGACGCTGCGAGATGTGGGCAGGCGGGATTCTCAGGCGCAGATCCTGGATCGACCGCCTCAGCGCTGCCGCCTTCCCGTCGAGCTCCACCGCGTACCTTTGCTGCTCCTCCGTGAACACCACCGGAAGCCGCCCCTCCCCCTCGCTCGGCCCGCTTCCTCCCACCACGTCCGCCGCCCACGCCAACAACCCCGCCATCGCCTCTCTCTCTCTCGCAAAATGGTCGCCTCTCTAATACTTGTAACAGTTGGGGTCGAATTCGAGTCTATAATTAGGTCTCTCATATCCCATACAGTCGTGAAACTAATTTTGTGGTTCCCTACCTACATGATGATCAAAGATGGTTGCGACGATTAAAGCAGATCATCCATCGTTCGTTCAAATTAACGGCGATTTTGGGAAAGAATTTATTAACTCTCAGTGACTCACTCCTGCGGATAAAAGAGACGAAACCAAATTAACGGCGACAGAGGCCAAACGCCGTTCTATGACGAAGAAAACGAGACGGCGGCGGCAGCGGCAGCGGCAAAACGGGCGAGGATTAACGGCGATATGGATCCGGCGACGGGGCCGTCTGCGTCCGTTGCCAAAATGAAAAGGAAGCAGCTGAGAGAAAGAAAGGGGTCCGAACACACGCCGTAAACTTACCCAGCACGAGTAGGATGCGAAAGTGGCCAAAAAAAAATTTTTTTGGGACGACAACCCTCAAATTTGGGAGGTGACAAGTACCTTACGTTTACAAGCGGTAAGATAGACCTTCATTCGGTTAACTTTTCTACCGAAGAGGTGGTGCGCTTACCGAATTCTAGTGCAATAAAAAAAAGCCCTGGCAAACAAAAAGGTTTAGACTTGTGTATTCTGACTCGCGGTGACAGGAACCTCTCTTTACAAGTATTAAATGTCATTTTTTTTTGTAGATGTTGATTAAATGTCATTTTTTTTTTTTTAAATTCAGATCATAAAACTTAATTGAGGTGACCGGAACAATTACTTAGGACAAGACTTCCTAATAGCTGTTATTATCCGAATTATTAACGATGTTGGATGAACGACCACTGAATGAACAATTATTATCAAACAGTCATATTTAGCACTCATGCAACGCTAATATTGTGTATGTGCATATTTTGATCAGCAACGTGGCTAAATGTCTGCTGAGAGATTTGTATCAGCCAGCATGAAACCAACCACCCATTGATTGCACTGAAGCCTAAAAACCATCTTCAAAGATTTAAATTTAAAAAAAAAATCAAATGAATGGACAAACCCAAATGCCTGCAGCCTAATAATCATATGCATGCAAACCCCAGTATGGGATTTTTTTTTTTTTTTTTGAAACACGAGCAGCACACAAGTGTGTCTACAATTGTTGTATCAATAACCTGTTCACTAACCATGTTGCAAGAATAAGTGTATATTTCAAAACATACGGCATTCACATTTGCCACAAGTACATTTAAGCAACATGACATGACATTCCTACAAAGGAACAATAAATACTCTTGTCTGTCATTAAAGAAACATATTGATTGTTTCACTACCCTACTTCTGATGTAACAATGAGATTTATGTAACACAACCACAAGAAACCGTCGTACAGTTAAATTGTCTTGAAGACAGTAATGCAAATAAAGAATATATAGGGTAACCACGATTCACGACACAGCCAGAATTGAAATGTTACAACAATTATTGATTTCGAGAATAATAATCTAATAAAATCTTCAAGTGAATTAAATAAAAGAATTCTCCAAAAAAGTTCAATGCATCTAAATACCATAAGAGAAAACCATGCACGAATAAATACCATAAGCGAAAACCATGCACGAAAAAAAAAAAAAAAAAAAGCAGCAGAGCACACAGATTAGGCTTTCCCATTTCAGTTCAGTTCAGCAGGAGAAAACTATAAACATCAGCATCAGTATATTATCATGGTAAAAATGCAGAACCTGAAACTTGAGGCGGCTCCAGCTTTTGTTCCACATTAACACAGCTAATAGAAGAAAGAAAGGCATTGGTGGTGTCCGGTGCAGCACAAAAGAGTCAGAATTAGGCAGGCCAACAGTGCCGTAGCAAAAGTTTCTGATCTTGGTGGGAGATCGATGGTGAGAAGCACACATGCAGAAAATCCATGTGAGGGAGGGATCCCACGGAGATGCTGTGCTACTTTAGTAGCAATAGATCATGAGAAGACAAAAAGCAGAAACCCGAGAGGCAGTGGAAGAGATCCCATGGGTGCTGCCCGTGCCACTTAGCAGAAAGACAGACAGTGAGAGAGATGCCATGGGTGCTGCTCTTGCCACTTAGCAGACATACAGACAGTGAGGAGAATGCAGAAAGCCTGAGGCAGTGAGGAGAGACATCCCATGAGTGTTCTTGTTCTACAACCACACCTCAAACAAAGAAGGAAAAAAAAAAAGGGACATGCCTATGTTAAAGGCCTTAATAAACATTAATCTGACTGTATTAAAGCATTAATTTGATCTACTACCACAACCAAGTACGATTTTCAAGATTTAAATTAGAGACAAAAACATGATAATGAACTGGAAAAATAACCTCTCCAAATGCCAGCAAGCTGAGGAGAGTGCCAAAAGGTGAAGAATCCAAAGCTCCAGGGTCCACATTTAACCACTTTAAGCCAACTAATTATCGTAGGACATTGAATCTACGGTCCAACCAGTCAAGGTCATATTGAAATAGATAATTTCTGTTGGATTTATCAGACACATGGTGTACTCTAGCTCCTGCTCCTGCTCCTACTCCTGCTCCTACGCCCATCCCTGCAAAATCTCGTTGGCATCAACTCTGTTGTAACTACATACATATAGCATTGTAGTGCATACAGGATAAGTGACAAAAATCCAATGAAATAACTACAAAACTGTTGCACACCCATTGGCAATAGGAGAGTCTTGACGACGATATGCTGGTGAACGGCTGTAGTTCTTGCCAGGACGAGGCGAATAACTATGACGTCTATCCTTCTCGGGACTCCTGAAATCAGTGATGATCAATGACACAAGTCCATAGAGATCATATGACAATAGTCTAAGACACCAAAATGTTGCTCTACCTGTTACTGTGAGGAGAATCTTGACGATGATGTGCAGGTGATCGACTGCGAGGTGAATAGCTGCGACGAAGAGGGGATCTTCTTCCTCGTGGACTGCGACTTCTGTCAACACAATAAAGATTCAAAATGAAGTTAAAAGATACAAAAGTTAGCTATGTGGTAAATATATATATTTTTATGTAGTATGCAACATATATATATATATATATATATATATATATATAATATGTAGATTGCACCCAAACAAAATAATGCCTGATATTTAGGGTGCCCTATACAGTATTTACCCACCCCTCTTAAACCAATGAAAAGCTGGAAAGAGTATAATTATTAATTAAGATAATGTTAGGCAAAATCATACCCACGGCCATAGCTAGGGCTCCGCCGATAACGAGGTGGGCTAGCGCTTCGACGCCTTCCACTACCCATGCCACCTGGACCAATCCGCAATCTACACTCTCGGGCAAAGTGACCGGGTTCACCACATTCGTAACAATTCATGTCCCCACCACCTCGTCCATATCCACCACGACCACCACCTCCACCCTTGGAATTATGAGAAAGCTCCACACGCCACCCGTGCTTCCCTATGATAAAGGCCAAAAAAGAACTTTTATCACAAAGAATCAAGATATAGTTAGAACCTAGGTAGAATAAGACTTGTAGTTGTGGCAAAAAAGAATATAAGATAACACGCTCTAACAAGGAAAGATGAAGATATATTCATACATTCAGAAAATTGTTCTTGCTCCTTGAATTTCCAAAATGCAAAACAACTAAAGTTCAAATACTTGATGATAAAACCATTTTATCTCCGAAGAAAATTTTCAAGTTGCTGAAAAAAAGAGCTAGAAAAGATCATAGTGATGAAAATACATAAAAATAAGGGATTCTGCCTAACTCTAGAAGATGTTCACCATCCATGTGATCATTGAGACAAAGCAAAGAAAGTGATAGCTCAAAGCTAGATGCTTAAACCATTATCTCGTAAATATTTTTCAAGTGAAAAAAATGTAGCTGAAAAAAGACATTATGTGTACTTATCTCGTAAATATTTTTCAAGTGAAATAAATAACAAAAAGGGATTATGCGTACTTATAAAAGATGTGCACGATTCCTGAGGTTATTAAGAACCACGTGAATGGTTCTAACAATCAATCTTTAGATCCTCTAAAACTGTTACAAGATCAAATTTAAAAAACAAGAGTAAAAATGGTTCTAACTAGCCCTAACCCAAAGTAAACTCCAGTACCACTTTCATCATATGCACTATCATGTTAGTAACGTCTTCCAGATATATGTATCAATTATCCGTGCACAACATTAAAAGAACATGTAAAACTATATCCCTACATCACCTCTTATCTCTTGCACAAACTATACTGTCACAGATGGTTGAAGGTTGCATTTGAGAACATTAGAAGGTAGAAAGAATAACAGTTATAAAAACAACTAGGGTAGAAGAGATCCTGGTCATTATAAACCTATGACAATGAAAGAGGGACAGAATGTCTTGCTCATCATCAGCAGACTATGCTGAGGTCTAACGACCGGTTGCCATTAAACCTGGAATGGTTAACAAGGTCAGCGCGACACCTACAAAGAACAAGGTGAGTGAAGAGGGAAAAAAATACAGAACTTAATATGAACGCAAACCCAGCATTGTCTACTTGCTGTCAACAGGCCAGCCACACGTCACTAGGCAAAAACTAACAGGCTACCATGACAGGTCATTGTTGTTTGCTAAAGCAGTGACGGGAAGAAGCCGCCATCAACACTGGAGGTCTAGAATCTCAGGAAAAAACCACCAGTCGTATTTCCAAGTGATAGCACACATTTCCAAGTGGCTGCAAACCTCTCATTGGTGCAACCCTATCTCTTAGTGGCACCACCAACTCTTTTACCAGGCAACTAGGCAATTCATACATCAACCACTAAATTCTTAGGAAGCATACCTCCGAACTGGTGCAAGCTCTCTCTCACCTAAGGTCTTTGTCATTGTGGAGGTCAGTCTGAAACAATTGATGGATCTGCCTGTAAGAAAAATGCAGTAAATCCTACAGATACTAAGCCTCCCTATCTCTTGCATCCTCTCCAAGAATTGAACATGTTCAAACTATTACAAAACAAAATAATATAGTAAAAAGTACTATAATTATCAAGATATGTAAACTGTTATAGATAGTAAAATAAAAACAAGAACAGATATACTAAATTTAAATACCAAAAAAAATATAAACTAACAATAAAAAACACATAATATTATAAATAATATAATATATGAAAAGATATAAAATAATATGACTAAAATAACGATTTTATAAAATTAAATTAATAGAAATTTATAACGAGTAAAAAATTTGCACATAAGTGAAATTCTTTTGGGAATACATTATATTAGTTATTGTAATCAATTCAATCTTGATATCGATTGTGAAATAATGAATCAAACAAACCAAAGGACCTAATTAATTTTTTATTCCGCTCTCAAAGCACACAAACCAAGGATGCCAAAGAATTTAATAATCTGATTTCAAAAGCAATGGATTTTGATTTTGGTTCCAATTCCATTCCAATACTGAGCATAATGCAACCCAAGTTTTTCTTTAGATGTGCTAGTGAAGGTACATTTTCATAAACATAGTAAGACTTCTAACACTTTGTTCCTGGCCTAAGAACCTAGATCCACTAAACTGTTTGAGTAAAAAAGACGTAAGCTAAAGATTGATATTCAGGTGAACTATAACCAGTTCAGACTACAGCCTAATATAATCTAACATGCTTACCTATAGGGTCAGAAATCATAGACCTGAAAAAAATTAAATCTAACACTCATTTATGTAAAATACAAAGAACAAAATAAAATAATCCAAAATATATGGCATAAATCATCTCTATGCAATTTAAAAATATCAATCTATTTTCATTCAAGAAGCAATAAATGCATAACTAAGTACAATAATTAAAA
The DNA here is from genome assembly GCA_029747655.1 of Ensete ventricosum. Lineage (NCBI taxonomy): Eukaryota > Viridiplantae > Streptophyta > Magnoliopsida > Zingiberales > Musaceae > Ensete > Ensete ventricosum. Next base: position 57,456,086 of record JAQQAF010000009.1, read on the forward strand.
AATGCACAAACTTCTGTACCATCTAAATCACGAATGGCGTCTAAGGCATCTCGCCGATCATCAAATTCAACAAATCCATAACCAGGTGGCCTTCGAGCAACCCAAACACTGCACATGCTCAAATAATGTAGTTCAAAATATCATATCATGCCACCTATCGGACCAAGCAAAACACAATGATAAAAGGTCATGCATCCATCAGTGTAAAATATAGGCCTCACACATTTTCATAAGCTTGACAGCACAATTTATAAAGATTATCCACATGGTGAATGAGACTAAGATAAAAAAAGTGCAATCATTTATTTTAAATTACATAACGAGATCAACAAATTAAAGTCAAGACAAACTACTGACCTACATGAATGAATTACAATCCAAACCAAAAAAAAGAACTCCGATATATGCAACAGAAATTTTTTAATACACAATATACCTGCATAGAGCATGAAAAGTCTATCAACAACTGGAATCAATCTTCAATCGTAAGTATCAACCTTCAGATTTTTTTTTTTGAACTGGTTGAAGTGGCATCAGTTCATTAACAGCAAAATCATGACAGGTACAATTAATTCTGATTAATCAGTGTCCTGGTAGTTTCATTTTCTTGCATTGTTCGCTCTGGCAGCCATGTACAAATTTTTTGGTTTCATACAAAAACTAGTGCTGATTGTCTTTCATAATATGAGATTGCATATAGAGGAACAATGATCCTCTCGCTATCTACCCTGAAGCCGATCAATACATAGATTTTCAAGAAATCAAAAATGAAATTTAAAAAAATTGTTGTCTGGAGTCTGGACAACAAGGAGATAACAAGACATGGAAGTGACCCAAGTCCAGAAAAGCAATTGTTTTGTTAAAAGAGGTGCCAATAAAAGCATATTGATAAGAACAATTAAACAATCAGAAATCACAGACACCAGGCTATAAAAGGTAAGATATAACTTAAGAAAAATTACTGACATAAAGAACACTATACATATCATCAGATAGTCTACCTTCGAAGTACACCAAATGTGCGAAATTCATCTTCTAGATCTCGTTCAGTGACTCGTGAATCCAAGTTCCCAACATACACTCGAGACATTCCGTGAAATAATTGTTCACCTAATCCAAAAAAAATAGAAGAGGATATATAAGTAGCTAGGCAATTAACAAGTTAATGAATAAAAACAGAGGAAAAATTACAAATTCTAAAGGATGACCAGTTTTTAATTTATAGATAAAAAACACAGTGATATATGCAAGAAATAATAACAAAATGTTTTGACAACATTGACGATAATTGTTGGATGAGATAAAATGTGATAAAATTGTTAAAAGAAATTTAAAAAGAAAGAAAGAAGCCCATACTCAACTAAATCAAGATATGTCGCTGGACCTGATTTTTAAAATAAAGTTTGAAATATGTAAATGCCATTTTTAGTTTATCTACAAAATACCAAACAAATAAGGAAGACAAACACATGAAACTAGAGAATGAGGACAGGAAAAGAGAAACAGAAAACAAGACTCAGGCAATAAAACGAACATGGAGATTCTGAAAGAAGAAAGGAAAATAGAAGGCTAGGTAATCTTTATTGTAAAGTGTTATGATGGTAAATACATACACAAATCAAATGAAGCATGTCTAGCCAAATCCTCGTTTATATTCAAGAATTTTAAGTAAAAGGAGGTGTTTTTCTATCAAATGTTGTTAAAAAATAACAATAGCAAGACATCAACATCTCTTCCATGGTTGTTGGAGAATAGTTAATCAAGGGGATTTTTGTTAGAATAAACACAAGTTATACATTAAAGATTGTTAGTTTTATTAAAACTTACAAATATCCCGAATATTAATGCTAGTAGAATTCAGCAATCATTTACTAAAGTATTCATTCATCAACTAACATAATCCTCGTAAAACCTAAGATAAGCTATCCCAGTAAAACAATTAAACATCAATAACCACCGAGCAGAAGAATAGACCATATCGGCTTACCACCTATTTGACACTATATCTCTAAAAGAGAAACCACTTCAGGTATCATTACCTTAAAATCATAAGAAAGGACATACATCCTGCATCCTCAAAAGCTCTAGTGATAGTATCTTAGATTGGAGAAAGCATGTGCCTCCAAGAACATATTCTCGTATGATTTGCCCAATCAATATTCTCTTAGCAGTGTGAACACTTCAATTTTTTTTCTAACACAAATGAAGCATGTCCTATAATTCAAAGATGTCAAAACATTCTGGTGGTGTTTAAACGATTCACATCTGTACAATTTTTCAAGCAGAAATAAGAAGAACAGACGCAAACAAAGTTGAAGTATCGACGAGATATACGGCTCAATGGTCAGCCCTTGCTTTTCCAACGGTTCATTCAGAAAAAAATAATCATAATTTATAGTGTTAAGCTTTTTGGAGATTCAAACAGATTAGCAAAAAACCCTTCAAACAACAAAAAAAAAAACCCGTCTTAACAAACATTACATGAAAGATCCCACTTTTTCGCCTGAACACTAAATCACAAATATAATCAACAAATAAGAACAAAAGTATGCAACAATAACCATCCAAAACCCCATCCACTCTTCTTTTTTTTTTCCCCTACTTCTTCATCTGGACGAGGAATCCCAGCACCACAGTACGAAAGAAACAACAACAAAACCACGATAACAGGCCAAAAAGAAGGAACGGAAAGACGGGCAAAGGTAACGCTACGCCTTCCAAATCCAGGCCAAGAGAACGCGGTGGAAGAGAGAGCAGAGGAGAGTAGGGAAAGAGCGCACGGACTACCTCGACGGGCTGCAGGCAGAATCTGTCGCACGGAGGGCCCGGGAGTTAGGGTTTAATGGGCGGCGGCCGAGTCGACGAACGGGAGGGGGGAGGGGGGGGGGGGGGGGGGAGGGGGGTGGGAGATCGAGGGATCAGCATATATAGAGACGAATCGGGTACGTCGATCTAATCACTTAACGGATCGGATTCTAGAAGGATCCGAAATGGTTCGTGAGTCGGGCCAGGCGAGGAATGGGCTTCCAGCCCAGCCATTAATAAGCGTTTGAATTGGGGGGGGTAAAGGTTAGGGTTTAATTGAGATCCAAACACAAACACTTAAGCAGAGAGAGAGAGAGAGAGAGAAGGTTAGGGTTTAATTAAGATCCAAACACAAACACTTAAGCAGAGAGAGAAAGAGAGAGAGAAGGTTAGGGTCCTGTTATGCCAGGTTAGCTTACCCATTATTAGTCCAACCAGTGTCAAATGTCATTGTCTATATAATATGAATTCATTTAAGTAATCTCTCTCTCTCTCTCTCTCTGTAATTTATACATTTATTTGGTTTTGTAATATATACTATAAATTTGGGCTGGATATTTATTACTTTTCTTCCAAAAAGAAAAATGGGTTCAGTATTTATGATTTCTTTAATTATTAGACTTCACATATATTTATTTATTTATATGTTTAATTTGATTATTTTACTGCTAACATTTCATATAAATTTTGTTTTCTCTGTCTTTTTTTTCTTGATATATATTTTTTAAGAGATAATTTTGATTGAAGTGATCATCTTGTAATAAAATTTAAACAAAAAAGTTTTTTTCTAAACCAATTTAATAGAAACATAATTAAACAACGATTTATTTCAGTATTTTGATATTTTTCCGATTCTGAATTCTAACTTTAGATGGTGTAAAAAATTATTCATATATATATATATATATATATATATATATATATATATATATATATATATATATATATATATATATATATGCGTTATCCCATCATCAATTCATAATGTTTAAGAATTAATTCAAGATCGAAACATTTGGATCATAATTAAGAATTATTTTAATTGTCATGAATGAATGGAGAAATTTAATAATAACTGAAATATTTAAATCATAATTAATAAAAAAATTTAATGATAATAAATAAAGAATTAATTAGAAAAACGATTACATATCTTTATTATTTATTATAGACCCTTTTCTATTGATTATGATGTTAGAACAATATGTTTATGTTATCGATATATTTTTTATCACGTTATATGCTTACTGACGAAGGATGTAAGATTTTTAGTGTTTAAACAATGAATCATTATTGATGGTTTACTGTCGATTGTAGCATTATTTGAGAGTGAGGACGACCTTTAAATGATTCTTTCAGTAGTATTAGCATAGTGGTGATGCTTTGATATATCTTATTATGTTGATACACACACATACAAACGTGTGTGTGTGTGTGTGTGTGTGTGTGTGTGTGAGATCGAAGAAGATGAATAGTTAGTGGGAGATAGATCCTCGAGAAAGCAACTAAAACAAAACAGCACCGTATCGAAATGACAGGAGGATTGCAAAGATTTATTTAACTGAAATGTGATCCAATCCATTCTTTACAGAATCTTTCTCTCCGCCACTTCCGAGTGACAGCCAAAAGGGGGCATCACATTTGCATGCTCAAATCATCATCATCATCATCATCAACCTGCTGTTGCTGTTGCTGCTGCTGTTGCTGTTGTTGCTGCTGCTGCTGCTGCAATTGATAAAACATTCTTCCCACCTTTTCTCCCCTACTTGTTCATCATCACTCCAAAAGCACAAGATCTCACCTTTTCTCTCTTCACTTTCTCCCATGCCTTTCCCACACAGGAAGCCAGCTCAACAGCCTCACCCTTTGTATGCCACCAGAGGAACACAAGGAAGAAGGACATGCCACCACAATTGATGACACTGCTCTCTCTCTCTCTCTGTATCTATCTCTACCTGTTTGGGTGAAAACACAATGTGACACAGCACCTTCTCTCCATCACACCAAGGCCACCTACTCCTTCCTAACAAATCAATCCTACTCTCAGTACTATATCCCTCGTCCTTTCTGCGGCTTCTTGTTCACTCTCTTCTCCCACCCCGATTTGACCTCCCTGGCCATCTCCTTCACGATCCCAACCACCCCCACCTAGATTCCACCATACCATTTAGAAGAAGAAGAAGAAGAAGAAGAAGAAGCACAGAGCAAAAGCCAAGCTCCCTTCTTTCTCGAGCTTTACCCGTCTCACAGTGAGCCTTCATTTTCAGCTGGGGAAACCCTCCTCGAAGTTGCACATATGAACCGTATAGGGAGTGCAGTGAGTTGCTGAGCTCCTCGAAGATGGATCTTGAGCGCCGCGGCGTCGGAGATGGCAGTGGCTCCTCTCCTGGGAAGGTACTCACCCTGGATTTTCCTTGGGACAAAAAAAAAAAATGTCTCTTTTGGAGTCATATTGATTCGTGTTTCAGTGAATTCTGCGTCACAGAGGAAGGATTCGTGGAGGGCGGTGGTGACACTAGCCTACCAGAGCCTTGGAGTCGTGTATGGCGACCTGAGCACGTCGCCGCTGTACGTCTACAAGAACACCTTCGCGGAGGACATAGAGCACTCGGAGACGAATGAGGAGATCTACGGCGTGCTCTCCTTCGTCTTCTGGACCCTCACGCTCGTCCCCCTCCTCAAGTACGTCCTCATCGTGCTCCGAGCCGACGACAATGGCGAGGGCGGCACGTTTGCGCTCTACTCCCTTCTCTGCCGCCACGCCCGCGTCGGATTCCTCCCCAACGGGCAGCTGGCCGATGAGGAGCTCTCCACGTATAAAAAGGTGGACGGCGGAGGGGCCGCTCTGCCGTCGGCCAGTGTCACGACTGCATCCACGGTGAAGAGGCTGCTCGAGAAGCACCAGGTGTTGCAGCGGCTGTTGTTGATTCTGGCTCTGATTGGGACTTGCATGGTTATTGGAGATGGTGTTCTTACACCGGCAATTTCGGGTCATATCTTCTTCTTCTTCTTCTTCTTCTTCTTCTTCTTCTTCTTCTTCTTCTTTCTTCTTCTTATTTTAGATTCTCCCACCATTTGGGGATGTTCTGATCAGCTAATGGTGGCCTTGCAGTTTTCTCGGCTGTTTCAGGGCTCGAGCTCTCCATGTCCAAGGAGCAACACAAGTGTAAGACAATTCTGAACCTTCATTACTTGCCAAATGTTATTTTCTTAGGATTAGCAATGATAACTATGTTGCCTATAGGTGCATTTAGTCCAAGCATAATGGATGAGCAAACAGCTTTTCCAAGTGATCCTGATGCAGCTGCAGTTCTTGTTGCTTCTTCTGTGATAGCGGAAAGTGCCTACTACTTAGATTTCTATTTGTTGTGGCCATACACACACTGAGTTGCTGTGCTTGATTCTAAGATTCTATGACTCGTACACTATGCTCTTGTTTTTGCAATCCTTTTATGTGCAAAATTAATCCTTGCGTGGTGGTGGTTTTTGCTAAAAGATAAAAGCAATGTTTAGCTTCATGAGGACTTCTCTTGTCCCAGAGACGGCGAAGCCTCACAAGGCATTCTAGTTTGTTTAATATCATAAATGTCTTCTTTTGACCAGTTAGACAGAATCCAATCATCTGATTACTGTAATTGCCTGAACATCTATTGGTCACAACACAACCTTCTGACAATGCAGGGGAATTTTAAAATGAATCGAGGCTTATACCACATCATTTTGCCCTAATAAGATACTTCGGCTAACGATATGTTACTCTACACAGTTGACTACATAGCTCAGCATACATCTAGTTATCAATATCCTATAGACTCTTTTTTTGGACATGCCTGCAACATCTAGTACTTAGACATTCTTCTGACTTGATATTTACGTTTTAGCATTCATCGATCTGCAGATGTTGAGGTTCCTGTTGCATGCCTTATATTAGTTGCGCTGTTTGCCCTACAACATTATGGCACACATCGGGTTGGGTTCCTATTTGCACCCATTGTAGTTACCTGGCTTCTGTGCATCAGCATGATCGGAGTTTACAACATTTTTCATTGGAATCCACATGTCTATCAAGCACTTTCTCCATACTACATGTATAAATTCCTGAAGAAGACTCGAAGAAGAGGTTGGATGTCCTTGGGTGGAATATTGTTGTGCATAACTGGTATTGGGAATTTACATATTTGCTGCAGCAGTCTACTCATTTTCGTAGGCCACATTCCAACTTTCCTTTGTCTTTGCAGGTTCCGAAGCTATGTTTGCAGATTTGGGACATTTCTCACAACTATCAATACAGGTAAGAAATACAGACATCAACATTTTTCCAATGTTTCTTAGTTGCTAGTTGGTGCAACTTCTTAATTTGATGATTCCATTAAACCATTGCTGATGTGCTGAATTCCAACTCTGAGGATCTTTACTGTAGAATTTCCTAGTGCATATCTGTACTGCAGGATATATCACAATGTTGATCTCTTATTTCTCTTTTTAGACTAAAAGGCAGACAGTGGAGAAACCATTGATGATAGCATAGCTAGCTCTCATTTGTCTTCTCCATGTCATTTTTTAATTGAAGGAATTAAAGTAAGACTATAGCCGCATATATGATATTTCTAATATCTTCCTACATATGACTGCTTTCAAGTGACACCTCCCTTCTTTAAATAAATTCTACCATGCTAACACTAGACTTGAGTCAAAGTTTGTCCCATGTTCTTCTGTGCCACTTAAATTGAATATCAGCAAATATAACTTTCTTTGTTGAGACGAGAAGCCGCTAGATGCTTGGATTAGTAGTTTTGTTGAGACTTGTGAATTTGCTCATAATGAATCAAATTTCTTAATTCTGATATCCTGCTTTCAGATAATTCCGTGCCTGTATTGATGCCATGTTGATGAGTGGCCTCCATCTGCCTCTTAAGGAGAAAGAAAGATATGCCACAAAAAGGAAGAAAAAGTCTTTCTTGAACTCTATATGTTCATTGTTGAAAGCTTTACATGCAGGAGTGCCTTTGTCGTTACGTCAATGCTTTTTTCTTGTCATGTATTCTCAACCATCATGTTTTTCAAGTTATGCTTCCACCAGTTGGAAAAATAGTCACTGGTAGTCCAGTTAACATATTCTTATCCACAGATTGCTTTTACTTCCATGGTATATCCATCATTGATTCTAGCATACATGGGACAAGCTGCTTATCTATCTAAGCATCATATTATTGAAAGTGACTACCGAATCGGGTTCTATGTTTCTGTGCCAGGTATGTCATCAGCAATCAAAATATTTATCTGCATAATATTGTTGATCTCCGGTATATACTGATTTGTCGAAATAATCATCCTGTTAGAGCAAATAAGGTGGCCAGTTCTGGCAATAGCGATACTGGCAGCTGTTGTTGGAAGTCAAGCTATCATCACCGGTACATTTTCAATCATCAAGCAATGCTCTGCTTTGAGCTGCTTTCCTAGGGTGAAGATCATTCACACATCTTCGAAAGTACATGGACAAATATACATTCCAGAGATTAACTGGGTGTTAATGATATTGTGCTTGGCTGTCACTGTCGGTTTCAGAGACACAAAGCGATTGGGCAATGCATCAGGTACGGGAGAGCTCAAAATTAAGGTACTTAATATGTTCGTATCAAACAGGTAGATCAAAGTACAAGATGATGAAAATGTAGTTTCCTGTGAAGCTATGTGATTGACTATTGCTATTAGTGAGTTAACATGATTTCGTATTGAGTATGTTTATGAAATCTAATAAAGCCCACTTTTCTCTTGATAGATTGTTAATCCTCTTGATAGGAAGGATTACTAAAACATAGTCACCAGATTGTTAACTGTTTCGGTTGATCACCACTTCAATCATCTCTTGCACTATAGCCTTTTGAATTTGCTCAAACTCCAGCTTGATTTTAAGGGAATTCCAGATCGGTGCTACTTTCAGCTCTGGTGTATGTTATTGCTGTTCAATATTGATTTAGCAATGTATCCACTTGTCTTACACAGTGTGAATATTTATCCAGAACCTGACACTTACCTCTTCCATCATAGATCCCAAATATCAGTTTAGAGTTGGACTACTTGCAGTAACAAATACTTCATGCTTCATCATTAGAAATGATGAACGTGTTTGGAGTTTTCTTCTGAATTGTCCTTGAATATTCCACATTCTCACAACTTCAACTCGTAAGATACCTGGTTTCAGTTTATTTGGCCAATCCTGAATCCCAGAGATTAGGAATATATTACTATGTCTATAGTGTAGTACATCAAGTAAAGTATCCATGGAACACATGTATAAAGAAATGAATAGCTAAATGGTTTAAGATCTAACCTATGTTTTTACTATTCATTTGACAGGGTTGGCTGTAATTGCTGTCATGCTGGTTACTACCTGCTTGATGTCCCTTGTGATAGTTTTATGTTGGCACAAGAGCATCTTTTTGGCTGTATCTTTCATCGTCTTCTTTGGAACAATTGAGGCACTCTATTTCTCAGCATCCCTTGTCAAGTTCTTAGAAGGTGCTTGGGTTCCCATAGCTCTCTCATTTATTTTCATGATAATCATGTATGTATGGCACTATGGTACACTCAAGAAGTACGAATTCGACATCCAAAATAAGGTCTCGATTGATTGGCTCCTCGGTCTTGGCCCTAACCTTGGAATTGTCCGTGTCAGAGGCATTGGCCTCATTCATACTGAACTCGTATCAGGAATCCCGGCCATCTTTTCCCACTTTGTCACCAACCTCCCTGCATTTCATCAGGTCAGCTATTTGTTTGTTTTTTTTTTTTCTTTTTCTTTTAAAATACATGATTGATGTCACATGTGAGTTTCCTTAATGTGCTTAATTAAAACTTTCACAGTTCCTAGTTGTCGCCATATTAAATTTGCTATAAATTATAAAAAAATGTCTATACATGGGTCTGATCACGAGCTAGAATGCTGCAGGTACTTGTGTTCCTCTGCATCAAGTCCGTGCCGGTGCCATATGTCCGACCAGAGGAGCGGTTCCTTGTGGGCAGGATTGGCCCAAAAGAATACAGGGTCTATAGGTGCATTGCACGGTATGGGTATCACGACATTCACAAAGATGACTTAGAGTTCGAGAAGGACCTTGTTTGCAGTATAGCAGAGTTTATTCGGTCAGGTGTCTCTCGTACAAGTGGTATTGTAGAACAATCCGAGAAGGATGATGACGGGATGGCTGTCGTTGCCGCTGGAATACGGATGAGTGAAGAAGATGCTGACCCCGGAGATGAAATTGGCCCTTTGGGTGGAAGGGAGATACAATCGCCTGTTACCAGAAGGAAGAAGACGGTGAGGTTTGTGCTGCCGGAGAGCCCACCACATATGGATGCCACTGCAAGGGAAGAGCTCCAGGAGCTGATGGACGCGAGGGAAGCAGGCATGGCATTCATACTGGGGCATGCCGATGTCAGGGCGAAGAGCGGATCTGGTTTGATCAAGAGGTTTGTGATCGACGTCGGGTACAATTTCTTGAGGAGGAATTGTAGGAATCCAGCTTATGCGGTGAGCATTCCTCATGCATCAACTTTAGAGGTGGGGACGGTGTATGATGTCTAGGTTGTCATAATAGTGATACACATCGATATGCAATTTCTCTTTTCATGATATCGATTTTAGAAGCTTACATCGGCCATGCCAGCCGTCAAGAACAGAGGTTGTAGCATGAAAAGAGATCCTTCTTTGTGGATTCTTGGGTGTAGGTTGGAAAATATTAGAGAGAATAGGATGTTTAGCATGAATTGAGTTACCGTTATTGGAGATTAATGTTTCATTAAATTAACAGTGATGTTGGCCACACCTCCTTGTTCATTGTTACCATGCTGGAGTTGCATTTCTGAAACTTGGAACAAAATCTTTTGGCACTTGATACATTTATTAGCAAAAGGATAAAGATATTAGCTCTCCAGAAATGTAATCAGCAATTAGGAATCGTTTCCATAGCATTCAGTTTTATATTTCTACAGCTCCAACACAAAAAAATTTGACATGAGAAGAACAGATGAAGCTTTGGAAAGCAAAAGCCAAACATTTTCTTGATTCTGAATCCAAGAGTAGGCAGCAGAGGTAACAACATCATTTTGCATGTAACAAGGATATCCACAGATAGGAATAACTAAGCGAGATCTGTGTTTGCACCCACCTAATACACAAAGTAGACATGTAGAAGAAAAATACAGGGAAGAAAACAGTGACATGCTTCTACCTCAGCAGATGGCCACAACTCCAGAGTGAAGGAAGAGTGATGTTTCCCAGTTTCAGTCGGGCGTGAAGAACCTGTTGAGCTTAAATGGCAAGGAGTAGAACTCCTCACTTCTGGGGTCCTTCTTAAAGGTCCTGAACTTGTCCCAGAAGTGATACCCCCTATCTTTCCTGGTTGAGCTCTCATGCAACTGCAGAGTGTTGTCCAAGAAATATGCCACAACGCCCGCGACAAGTGCTTCCGAGGAGAAGATGACGTTGACGATATCGTTGAACTGGAGAAGCAGAGGGCCTTCAGTCTAGCGAGATAGAGAAAGAAATCATAGTTTGATGAGCGTACCCATCTTGCACCAGTATGTACAGGACCATAGCCAGCAACAGAAGTGTACTCCTTGAAGTATTGTGGAACGGACAAGCCCAGAAACACCGAGAATCCTAAGATGAACTTTGTCCTGAAGCTGTTGAGGTTGCTGAATTGAAGTAAACTGAGTCCTGCAGCACCTGTTTGTAGATGACAACATAGTTTCCATATGAGACAGTACTCACGTCTAATTTGCTTGGTTACCGAGGTCTCAGGGGCGTACCAACATATGCAAAGAAAAGACAGTAGAGTGCCGCAATGATCGATCCTGGAATGGATGCAAAAACAGCTCCAAATTTTCCTGCAAGGAAGTGAGCGAGCAGAAAGAGTATTTATTATATACTGTTCTAGTTGACATTGTTCCACCAGTAATTAACATCATACAACATATCAAGAAGACGAGTTGGGATTAATGGAACCACCAAAGTGCCATGATATGACTGACAACAGCTAAAGAACTAGGAGTATGCCTTATTGAGATTTACAACTTTCCAAGAGACTGGAATCAACGATATCCCACACCTTATGGATCCATAGCATCGGATCAATGCTACTAACGACATGTTCATATTCTTTGCTTCTTTCAGGCGAGAAAAAGAGAGATGCTTTATTTAATTCATACCATACCATACCATTTCTACAGACAAAAGTTTGAGCAACTCACCGAGTATGGAGAAGAAGATCATGAATCCTGCAGATATTTGAACCACTCTTCGGCTGCCAACGCGAGTCAAGGCTAGCAAGCCAGCATTTTCACTGCATGATGGAAGAATGTTCAGAGCTGCAGAGTAGACATTACATAATTTACAAAAGCATATATGTCCATGTTGAGCTTTACACCGACGCGGTGGAACCATTGGCCGTTCCAAATATCCCATCCAACAGTATCCCAATTCCCTGAAGCAAACAGATAGATGATAGATTACAACCATGTAAAAACTGCTTTGGGCGGTCTCTGCAGTAGATACTACTACTACCATGAAGTTGTGTACCTGCCAACCGACGCCCCGACTCAGGATGGAAGGGGGCACTTGCGTCGCGCTTGCGTACCTCGAGATCGCGATGAAAGTTCCAGTTGACTGCACATCAATCATCGAGAAGAAGAATGTTTAGGCAACATTTCATCAGCATCAGCTGCTTAATGTGGAGAGAGATGCAGACCTCCACAAGAGCTACAAAAGACGCAGCCATCATCGCAAAAGCTTCTCCCGCTTCAAAGGTTGGGGGTCCCCATTGGAAGGGGTACGGTACTCTTATCCTGCACAAGAGAAAGAAACAAATACACACTTTTTTTAGCGTACGAGTAGAACTCTATCCTCGGCAGTTCAAACAATCAATACACACTTGGGACTTGACAATAAGACACAGCAGCAGTACCAAGGAGATGCAGCGACGAGACCAGAGCGATCGGTACGACAGTGCTGTTGAGTTTTTTGTGCCGCATGCCTATATGCACCTCCGACGGTGAGGATGAATGCATAAAGCCATACTATTGGGACCGAGAAGATGACAGCAAAACGGTCAAAGATGTTCTTCTTCCAATGTATTGCATGTGGTACGTACTGCAAATAATCAAACTAGTGGCTGAGTAGCAAAAGAGTCTGAGAAAAAAAAACTATCTCTGCATGCTGTGTGTGGGTGGCAGCAGATGTCTACTAAGAAGGGTGATTGATCTCTGTGAAGCATCGATTGGATTGCAGTCTACATACCTGCGAAACAATTACTAGCAGCACCAGCTGCGGAAGTCCAATCTCGACGCATTTTGCAACCTGTACAGAACCACACATGGAATCAGGAATCGCAATGTGAAAGAGATCAAAGGGAGGCGGAAGCCAGCCAAAGAGATCTTACTCCGGGGAAACCAAGATGATAAAGGCCAAAGCCGGCCAAAGCGACCAACGGTGCAGCCGAAAGAGGGCTAAGTAATCTGCAGCCAAAAACACGTTCAAGATTCAGATAAAACTAAGTAATCTGTTCGTACGAAACCAAGCTGCAACAAAAAAAAAAAAAACTATTCTATATCAATCAGAGAGACCTTGTGACGGAACGCCATAGGCCGCTGAAGCCTATTACGATCTGGAGGACTGAAGCAACGATCAGGGCGCCCTGCGTCCCCCGCATGGTCTTCAGGAATCTCTGCATCCATCCATCCATCCCAACACCAACAACCACTTGAATTTTTTACAGTGACAAAAATTTCGATGCAGTCAAGAATCAGGAGGGGTATCATAAAAAGCTGGGAACCTTGTGAGGATCGATGATGTCGTCGAAACGACCGTTCAGAATGATTGAGATGGTGGGCACGACAAAGGTGTATGAACCTCCGATCACAGCGGGTAAACGAGTGCCAAAAAGTGTTTGCAGCAGAGTGTTCAACCCAGCCACAAATAGAACTGTTTGTATCACTTTAGCCTTCTCATCCTAAGAAAACAAAAAGTGGTTGCTTTAATTGTCAAGTAGAACTGCAGCTTTCCAAGTATGAGAGCGTCTCACTATGGAGGAGCGGGAGAGCCTCACATTTCCTCCACCCATCTGAGGAACAAGAACAGTAGGGATGATAACGGTGGTGCCTAGCATCACGAGGTAATGCTGGAACCCAAGAAGAATGGCCTCCGCTGCACCAGAAACCCAGTAAATGAATCAGATGACATCCCAATTTTTTTGATATCAATCAAGAACCCGTAGTCTAGAAATTACTTGTTACTGCAGCTACAAAACTATTGAGTAGCAACAGCAATAATATTCCTAGGTTCTCTAAGCTTTTGTGCAGAGATCCCCCCGGTTTGAAGGCCAATTGAAACATAGCTTTATAGGCATATTAAAAAAAAGAACCAAGTCCCTTGACGATTCGAGGAGATTCAGCAGGACAGAATCCATGAATCAATCATAAAGAAAGGATACTTTGTCATGGAACAAACAGAGCAGCAGCAAGTAAAATTTGGTGGGAACGTACGCCATGGAGGAGGGCTGGTGATGCAGTAGGAAATATTGGGTAGCTGCTCCTTCACGGGGTGGGGCTGTGTGTCGTCTTGCTTCGGCGCTGCTCCCGCCGATCCTCCACCTCCACCTCCACCTCCGGCCATCCTTGTTTCTCCCCTCCTCTTACGACAACCCCCACAACTGAAACCTCGCTCCCTCTGCCTCCAGGAAATCAGATGATGCGCATCCAAACTGACTGCAAATAAATAATCATATCAGGAAAGCTAGCAACACCACGTAAAGAAGCGATAAGAAGTAGCCAACAAGAACAAAGAGCAGGAAAGAAGCTACTGAACCGCCATCCTTTTCCTTGCAAATTTTTATGAATCACGAAAAGCTGCGAAAGAGATTAAACAAGGGTAAAAGGTGGACACCTTCACTTGCTTCCAAGCTCCTCTTTTCTTCCTTTGCGCAGAGTCAACGGAACCGGCAAACTTGTAGGGCAGCGAGGCAGGGTGTGCAGGAGACCTGTTTGGACTCGGAAGACAGAACGGAGAGGTCGGAGCACGGTGGGTAAACCTGAAACAGAATGACTGAATCGGTGGAGCAAATATGTCCAGCCGACACGTTCCACCTGCATGCACTTGTCACCCATAACACACCACCATTCACGTCTTTATCAGAAACTTACAAGAAGCTGGTAATTAATTGTGGCAGTAATCTTTTCTTTCGGTTTACCATGTTATATATCAAGCTCGTCTCGTTTCCACTTCCTTCTCCGTCTTCACCTCACGCTCGACGTCACCTCCATCATCTTCATCACCAACACCACCTCAATCGCCGTAAAATTCCTGCCTCAGCATGAAATATCCATCAGAGAGTCATCATGCATGCCTGCTTGATATAGGAATTTTCATCATACATACATACGACTCGTGTCGATGGAAAAAAAAAAAAAAAAATGCACAATTTGTGCATAAGGTTGTCTGCCAGCTGATGATGCATTTTGCTAATGATAAATTTACCTTTGGTAATGATGGTAAAACTAATTCCAGATGCTTGGAAGTTTGATTGAATGATGCAATGAATGATCGAATACTCTGTTTTGATGTGTTTTCAGCTGTCCAATTCCAACACTCACACCAGACAACGACTCCTCACTGCCCTCCCGACGCGTCCTCCAATCGCCAGCCTCCGCGTGGGCTGTGTGAGTTATTTCGAGGAAAGGGAAAGGCCACGAGTCCTGCAAGAGATAGCCACCTCCACACAAACACTAATTCATAAAGAAATATAATATACTAACCAAGGTGGTGGATTATTGATGATGGTTTCCTGGCTGAAGGAGGACTAAAGCTAACACTGGTTTTCTCTTCTTCTCACTTTCCGGTCTCCCCTGTCATGTTTCTGCAGACGAAAACAAATTTAGTGTCAGCAGACCTACATCTTTGAGCAAATAATCTTATGTTTCTTCCATTTCTGTAAGGTTGTGTAGGACAGGTGGAACCTCATTCACTCACTACATCGGAGGGGAGGGGAGTATGTAGTTTCAGCTGCTACAGTACAAGCCATCACATTTCCTGCATTCAAAAGCAGATTATTAACCTTTCCGACAAGTATTTTCTATATTACAAACTGAGTAAAAGGTAATTTCAAAAGCAGATTATTCTTCTTACAAACTGAGTAAGAAGAATCTGGCGTTCATACAGACACTAATCCTTGAGAATCTATACACAATCACTCACCACGCATTCAAGATTGGACATGGAGCATAAGACCTCCTGCATCCAAAGCAGAGCCTTAACCTTTTCCAACAGATCGAATTGTGCATCTTGAAAAAAAAAAAAATATATATATATATATATGGTAAGATGAATGTGACATTTATTACAAAGAAAATTACAAGTCTGGCTATCGATCATCATGAAAAGGACAAGCATGTGCCATTGTCTAAATGTGAAATCCCATTGATAAACTAGCAAACGCTTCCTTCTTAGCAGATGACAAACACAAGGATCCCACAAGCTTATACCATATCCAGCAATTCGATCATTTGTAGAGATATGAGTAATTTGAAGAGAACCAATGGCAACCTTATATCGAACAAAATGATAATCAAGGGCGATGTGTTTCATACGAGAATGAAATATCAGGTTAGCGCATAAGTTGCACCAATATTATCTCAAAGAAGACGAGGAGGTTGACTAAGCGAGATGTGCAACTCAGATAGAAGATTAGTGAGCCAAGATAACTCGATCATGATAAAGGCAATAGAGCGATATTTTAGCTTTCGTGGATGGCCAAGCAACTATTTTTTGCTTTTCAGAGCACCATGCTATCGAGTTGGCTCCAATAAAAATAACATAAGCTAAAATGAATGTGAAGTCATCATGATTACCAAGCCAATCAATGACAGGATAGGCAATAAGAATGAGTGGTTAGGAGTGTCATAGAATAATACCTATGAGAGATAGTATGCTTGAGATATTAGAGAAGATGCTTGGTAGCCATTCAATGAGTTTTGAGTGGGTAGGTGCATGTATTGAACAAGTTCATTGACGATAAATGAGTGTGAGAGGTGTGAGTGTTTCTTATATGTCTTCCATCTTAAAGTGCTCAGGTAGATCTTGAATATAATTGTGTTGCGAGAAAAACAAGACTTCAACAATAGGTATCACTTCAACTCCCAAGAAGCAATGAAGATTAGCATGATCTTAAATCGAGGATCTCCTAGAGAGAGCAGCAATTACATCCCGAATAAATAGCTAGTGTTTTCTATGAGTAATAAATCATCTACATATATGACAACATAAACTGTGATAGATTTGTCAATATATATATATATATATATATATAAAGTTAAATATTTAGAGTTAATAAAGTCAAGGGTGAGAATAAAATTCTTCAATTCATGAAACCATGCATGTGATACTTGTTTTAACTCGTAGAGTGACTTTGAAGACGACACAAATAATTAGAATGAGGCATCAACGAGCCTGACGGTTGAGATATATAGATATTTTTTCAGTAAGATGACCATGAATAAAAGATGTCCAATTGATTTACTAATTATTTAACACTCGAAAAAATTAGGAATAAAAAAAATATTATCAAGGTGTTTTATCTTTCTTATCTTGTCTTCACATTAATTATTCATTTTTCATTCTACTTGGATTTGATTATTATCTTTATATCTAATTTTCAATTTAAGCATTGACTATACTTGATATATGATTAGAATATCTATTATCTAAAAATCAAATATCATTTCAGATACCATTAACTTATGAATAAGTCACAAATAACTTACTATGTTTTTTACTTTCCTCCATATAGTTTGCTTGTTTTTCTCTTTTTTAGCAATTTATCTTTATGTGACTAAATTTTTTATAATAGTGATATTGAATTTCACTTTTATAATTTTTCTATTATAATTTTATTATTTTTTTCATCATGCTCAGTCAAGTGTCATCTTCCTCTTTCTCTTTCAGTTCTTTTATAACAAAATCCTCCTTTGTCACATCCTATTTTTATTGATATTTTTGTATCTTCTTTTGAAGTAAAAAACTCCTTTTTATTCTGAAATATTTTTTTTTTACTTTTCTCAAGTGGCATAGTCAATCTTATTTCATATGCTTACAAAGAACCTATTAATTTATCAAATGAAAAAGTAGACAAATCTTTTGACTCTTCAAAAACTTTAACAACAATTATATGATCATGAAGATACTATGATGTAATTAAGAAGAATACCTTCAATCAATAAGATCAAAATAATATTATACAAGAGGTAAAACTAAGCACTTATAAGATATGTCCAAGAGTACACACCTTTGCTTCATAAATTATGATACTATTGATAGAACCTCTCATGTCATTTGTATTAAGTTAAGTGTCTAAATTATCCTCATGATAATAATTTTTCAGATCATGAATCATTTAGGTAAAACTACTTATAACATGATTAAAATTATCTAAAAATAACTAGGTAATAAAAACAAACCCTTGGTAGGTCGGTTCTTGTTGAGCATCTCGAATCAGAAATCTCTCTTGGACTCCGATCGATCTCTTCTCCACTTGTTGACACTCGCCTGCTACAACTGTTAGGGCTCAACTCATCTGTCGCGTCCACAAGTGTTCCGGCCTTGTTGGGCGAGATCTTGCTCAGAGGAGGAAAATTTAGATATTATTGTAACATTTCCCTCGTACTTCAACCAATGGCTTCGCCCTTCCGCCACCAGATGAAGAGAGAATCGTCCTTCCCCACCGTGGGAGGAGGAGGCGCCGGCGAAAGCTGAGGAGGAAGAAGGAGTCTGGAGGCGAAACCTCCAAAGCCAAGCCCCAGCCGAATCCTCGACTTCCCGAGGCAACGCACGATCTTCCATCGTTTCTGTTAGGGCTTGGACGAAGCAAAAGGGATCTGCGAACCGATCCGAAGAGGTCTTGCATCTTCTTCTCCTTCCGCTGCTGTTCTTCTGTTGTGACTCAACTTGGTCGCTGCTTGTGGTGATGGAACTCGGGAATTCTATTGATATCATATCAAGAGGGACGCAGATACATATGGAGATCGAGAGATAGAGGGCGAGGAGATGGGGAGCAGACACGCATGGAAGAGCGAGCTGTCGACGGAGAAGGAGAGGGGGAGAGGGAGAGGAAGAGGAGGAGGGACGGAATGGGAGCGACTCCCTCCCTTTTCTTACATTTCAAATTTTTCATTGTTGCAAGTACCAAAAATGCCCCTATGAACTGCTACATCGACACAGGTTTTCAAACCCAAAAGAGGTAACCGAGGTCCATTATGGAGGATCATTCCCACTGCTTTGAGATTCGCGTATTGGTATGGCTGATGCCTTTAAGATCCGCACGCTAATATGGGCCTCATAGAGCACCTCTTTATGTATTTGTCTGGATATGTATATATTTATATATTTGTTATATTAGGATTATTTATAAAGAATGATACATTGTTTTAAAACTTTGTATATGGATGGATAGGATATATTTATAACTCAGAACTTGAGATACAATTATTCCTGATGATTTTTTTCTTAAATTGTTTTTTAATTATGAAAAACACATCATGCTAAACACAGTAGTACTATGCATGTCAATCCAATATTTCATCCTGGATAATATTTTGCGTGCTTATCTGCATTTTGCTTTGCTTTGCTTTGCTTTGCATGCTTCTTTGCAGTCTTTGTGCTACTTCTATAGATGTCAAACACCTCATCACTCCCATGCTGCAGATGGAAGAGTAGGAACTCTTTCATCATCTGGGAGCCATGGCCAGCAGGCGCAAGAACACAACCATCCGCGAGAACTCGACAGCGATGTCGGTGAACTTTGACCGGACATCGTCGCTCGAGCTCGCCGAGATGACGCTTGGCCGCGGCCGCAGCTGCCTCGATGTTCCCGTACTGTCGCGCTGGCCTGCAGGAACGGCCGGCCATGGTAGAGAGGCACACCGTCACCTACGTTGTGCAGCCGGACACGGGAGGCGGCGGCGCCGACGCACGGGCCACGGAGTACATCGATAAGGTTCGCGGCCAAGAGCCGTGCTTCCCTCCCCGATGCTTCGCCTGCTGTCATACCTCCACCTCCCATCGCGCTACTCGTTGGCGGATAGATCTCATGCATGTAACAAGGGACGGAGGAGGGACCTGTTGCTCTTCATCTGGTTTGCGACTGTTAGATGGGGACTTGGGAGGGACGAGAAATGATTTGGGATCGATCCCACGATTCATAGTTTCTAATGCTGTAGGGTGTGGGTGATTGGAACAATAATTCGGCTCTTTGTGCATGTTCTGCTGTAGGATTCCAGGATGGCTGCAGTGGGCGCTGCACAAAAAGGCAAATTGATGTTTAAAGAGATCTGAGTGTCTTCTGTACTTGATGCAAAGGTTCATTTATTGGTGCAAATCGTCGGTAACTCTTGGAAGAATGATGTTGTTTTATTAGAGGAATGATTCTACATCTGGCAGCATGGTGGTGGTCTCGATCAATAATTTAAAAGAATATTGTGTTCATAAATATTATTCTATGTTAAGCTCACTATACAATGACCATCATCTAATTGTTTACAGTTAAAGTCACTCTAGGAAGGTAACTACAGTTCTCTGTCAAGGTTGCTCCTCCATCACTTTTTTTTTTTTTTTCTCTTTTCTGAGTTATATGTAGTGCACAGTTAATGCTTGCTCTCTGCTGTCTGTCTGTTGACCCTAATCATTATTGCCTGGAATTATGGCTTTCCCTGTGAGAAAGTTTGAAGTAGCTTACTGGTCTCAGTTCCACATCTTATCAAAGTAAGGGAGTTGTTGTTTCCCAGCTTCAGCTAAGCATATATATATATATATATATATATATCTTAATGACAAGAGAAGCCAAGTGGAATTGGGAGTAGTAACAAAAACAGTGGTTGTGTTTTCTTTGTCTCTTCTTTTCACACAGTGATATGAGCTCTCATCACAGATGCATCTTTGTCACATTGTCTTGACAGCTTCCACAATGGTGGATTGCGAGTACAAGAGCTATCAGACATCAGCTTTTTTTTCTTTTTCTGCAGCTTGTTCTTCTTCTAGGATGCATGGTGATGGTCCACAGCATGCTTCTTCAGTGCAGTACATGAGAAAAGCCAATATAAGCATCAAACTTAGGCCAACAAACACAAGATGACAAGAAGAGAACACACATTTTTGCATCTCCACCATCTTCTGCACCACCTCTCACAGCATGGAAAGCAAGCAATAATAGCAAACCAACAACAGTTCATCAATTGACTTATGCCAACCCCTACCCAAAATCCTGTTCTCCCAACAACTGCTCCAACCCCACCACCCACCTACAATTATCTACCATCTGTCTCCCTCATATTATATATACCCAAGAAATAATTCAGCTGTTGATCTTTAGATCTGGCCTTCATGAGAAAAAGCGTTGGAAATTTTTTTTTGTTAACTTCTTCCAAGTGATCTCATAGATGACACAGGGCTTCTGAATCTCTTTTCCATCATAAGTTTCTCATGATATTATTAATTGGTCTTTATAAGACTATTCCCCAGACTCTGCAACTTTGCTCTGAACTCTACCCTCATGGCTGTTATCATCTATCTTTGCATGCCAAGAATATAGTAGTATGTATTTATGAAAGCAGTTGGAGAGTTTTAAGTTTCAGGAAGATGATATCATAATAAAAAACATCAAAGCCTGCATACAGTGCTCCTCCTATTCCAAGACTACACCGCTAGCAATTCCCACCTTGATATGATGAACCCATACTTTATTGATGTCAATGCTCAAAGGTAGGTGAAGCTAAAAGTAGTATCTCTTACTGAGAATAAAAAAGTATCTTGGACTGTATAAATACACATGGAAACCCATTCTTAAATTTACCTGTATTAATATAACCTATATGTATTTTTTTATAGTTATTTAATTTACTATATTTGTTTTTTTTTGCTTTGCGTTTCTTGGGTGAACACAGAAAGGCTGTATCCCAAGTTCTTTGAGTCATGTGAGCGTTAAGTGTAATGGGAAGATTTCGGTACTCAATAATAAATTTCATATTTAAGTGAAGTCGGAGGTATTTACTAAAATATTATGTATCCATTAAACCCCAGGCATATTTAAATATCCAAATAAATTTTACCTCTATCAATATTCTAAGAAGAACTATTTTTTAGTTATTCATATGAATTATATATTTTTTATCAAATAAATAAATATGATTGTGATAAAAAAAAGAAATATATATTATATATATATATAAGGTAATAGCCTCATGTTCTCATCCTATCCATAAGTAGCCGTTAAAAAGTCCAGCCACATATATATTTAAATAGCAGTGCTGAAGACAGGCATTACCTACTGAGAAATTGAGATGCCATGTGCTGTGTCACACTCTCTTCACTTTGGTTAGGTTTCGGAACCTAAACATGACAGCGAAGCAAGAAATTAACGTTATTAAGATTCATCGACACTTAACTCCGTCTTACTCTCTCCCATTTGTCATCTTCTTTTTTCCCCTTCTTCCTTTGCTCCTTAAATGCAAAAAAAAAAAAAAAAAAAAAAAAATCCTTTTTTTTTAATTTTTAGAGGAAAAAACGCTTAACCGACACTACTTTTGTGTTGGAAGGCAAGCAAGCAAGCATATGAATCCCCTGCGCTGTCATGAGAGAGAAATGTTTGCTGTTGTGGAGGAGGAGGAGGAGGAGATTGAGAGAGGAGATGAGGGTTGCTTCCCGTTTCTTGGTGGGAATGGATGGTTCCCGCGCATCACTGGCGGCCCTGTTTGATCTTGCTCCTCTTCTCCTCCTCTCGACCACTCTGGTGGCCGTGACGGTGGCATCGGCCACCACCGACTCATTGGATGGTACGGTTTCCTTTGTCCGACTTGTCGTAGTAGATGTAGTCGGCAAAATCGACTCTCCATTGAGATGATCAAGGAATTGGTTTGCAGTTCAAGCTCTTGGTGTACTGTATGCTTCCTTGAATAGCCCGCGGCAGCTCTCCGGGTGGACGCCCAGCGGGGGTGATCCGTGTGGTAGCTCCTGGGTGGGGGTTTCTTGCTCTGGTTCGGCGGTGGTTGCCATGTATGTAATGTCTCCCCAGTCTCCTGTTTGGATACCTCCGTTTCTTCTCTTGTTCTTGTTTGGTGTTCGTTCATGCTGCTTCCTGTGCCGCCGCAGCCGTCTGTCGGGATTAGGGCTCAATGGTTCTCTGGGATACCTCCTCTCGGATCTCTTGTCCTTGAAAACACTGTGAGAGATCTCACTCATGTTCCGTTCCATCAATAACGTTCGCTCTTGAATCAAGAAATTTATGTGGTTTTTCCCTTTTCATGTTTGTTTGTAGGGACTTGAGCAACAACGACTTACATGAAACCATTCCATATCAATTACCACCGAACCTAACCTATCTGTAATGGCTTTAGTGTTCCCAGCCAGCACTTAGATTTCATTTCTTTTTGCCTGGGCCGTTTTCACCAATTGTGAATTGACATGGTTTGTTTGCTTCCTTCAATTATGCAGGAATCTTGCTGGCAATGATCTTTCCGGGAATCTTCCATACTCTATATCTTCCATGGTTTCACTCAATTACCTGTGAGTTGCTTGTTGGGGTTCCATATTCATTGCAATTATGGAAATAATTTTCATACTGATGAGTATGTAAATTATATCAACTGTAGGAATCTCAGCCATAACCTACTGTCTCAAGCAGTCGGTGATATCTTCAGAGATCTCCAGGATCTCTCTGAGTTGTAAGATCTTTAACAATCTTGTTCCACATTAGAATTTGATCGTGCTACCATTAGAATTTCTACCTTGCCTACTTCGTAAAGTACTACAAGTCCTGTTTATGATGGTTTGATGCTTATTAATCGTAATATGTTCCCTTATATTTACGCATTTATCAAGTTCTTCAAGCATTGTAATCTTAGTAGGATATGCTGTCACCCAGGAAGACTATCAACCTTTAATGCCAATTATGGTAGTTAAGAGTGGAGTAGAAACTAAAAAGTCTTCTTAATCTACTGAATTTTCTTAGATGTACATTATGTAATATTACTGGAAAAGAATAGCAAATATAAAAGCTTCCCTCTGAATTGTTGGACTGATGGATACTGAAATGGCTATGTGCTATAATCTTCGTACGTACATCAACTTGCCAACATACAGAGGAAAGCAAGCTGATAGGTGAATAAATATAGAATGTGATGAGAGATAACTATATCTTAGCCTCTTATTGAAGCCTCAGTTACAGTTCTACCAAAGAAGCACTCATTTTATAAATGCATCATCTCTAGGAGAAAAATGGCTTAGCTTTTTTCTGAAATAATAAGTTATACATATCTTTACCTCTTTTGATGTCTATATAGGAGAAAAGGCCTCCTTCAAAATATTTAGTACATTAGGACTAGTAAAATCAATTTATTTATAAAAAAAAACATTCAGGATGGACCTATTGCTGTTGTAATAACCAAATTCAAATAGTCAAAGCACACTCACATTCATGATTTCAGGCACGTGAGTGATAGAGATACATGACTGGGTCTCCATATGTATGTAGGACCAGCTTTCTTACCTTCTCATAAAGATGAATTATCCTGTCAATGTTTGTTAGGTTTTGCACTGTATATAAGTTTGAAGCTTGTAAGCAATTCATGACAGGGATTTGTCGTTCAACAACTTCACAGGAGATCTTCCAAACTCTTTTGGTTCTCTGTCAAACCTTTCAAATCTGTGAGTGTACAAGATAATAGCTGCTTGTTTACAGCTGCATTTTCTGCTGCCGTATGTGAAACTTACTGACCTATAATCATTTTTACTTCTCTGCAGTTATTTGCAGGACAATCAATTTTCGGGCCCAGTAAATATTCTTGCCAATCTAGACCTAACTACTCTGTAAGTTACCCTGTACAAAGTGTTACTGATCATTTTCTATGGATAATCAATCTAACTCACTTTGTTTTTGTCAGAAATATTGCAAATAACCAGTTTAATGGCTGGATACCCCAGGAATTCAAATCAATCACAAATCTTGAGTGAGTAGAAAGAGGGTCTTGATTTTCATCAACGCAAGTCTTTACTTTCATCTTTCCTGATTTTATGCATGCAATTTCATACATAGAATTGGCGGTAATTCCTTTTCTCATGGTCCGGCTCCACCTCCACCTCCATACATGCCACCGCCTCCAGGTAGACCGCACAGGAGTCACAATAACACTCGGAACCCTTCACAGGGGTCTGGGGGTAAATCGTCCCCTCCAGATCATGCACGCAGCAAGAAGAGTTTGACTGCAGGTCTGCTGATAGGGATAGTCATAGGCTCAGCATTTGGTGCTTTGTGCATAATACTAGCTATTATATTATGCCTTCACAACATCCAGAAGTGTAAAAATGGCAATGTAAATAACAGGAATGACTCTGGAACATCTGCTGCTGTGGGTACAAATAAAGGTACTACTCTTTTTTTTCTTCATAAATTTGAGTTCTGGGCATTTCAATATCCTACGTATCCGAAAGATACTAGTATTTTGTTGTAAATAATCCATCATAGTATGTCACTAATTAGCCAAGATTGATGTTGCATAAGAATCTGGATATTTATTTATTGATAACAAAATAGTTTCCTTTCTCTATTTTGTTTTTACATTTTGGGATAATATTAAATGAAACACAGTCGCTGTTTAGTTTTAATAGTCAAAAAATTCTATCGTGGCTTGTTTATGCATACTATTAGGACAAGAAGCTTTCATGCTAAATTCTATGCTATTTTAGGACATGAGTACATTGGGTTTCTGCAATTATACATCGGAATAAATGGTGAAAGTTTTAAAGAGGGTGATCATGAAGACCAACCTTTGAAGTTTATTTTATAGCAGCAGGTGCAAAGTGTAGGTTCTTCTTGTTTATGGGAGTAATTAGTGTGGTATCTGAATGCAAACTGCGACAAAACTATAACCAAAAGTTTATAAATCAGTTGGAACAAACGAGGTTGACCAATCCAGAACAAGCCATTAGGCTTCAGCCATAAACGATTATAATAAAAATAATTGCAAAAAATGGAAATATTGTAACATGATAAATATTTTTTTGGAACAGGAGATAGTGCAACTTTGATAACATGTACAGGGAAACAAGTAGTTCTGGTCATGATAGGATTATATTGTTGACTAGTTACAAGCTCTTTCCTAAACATTCATGTGCAATACAATTTACTTTAAATCATTTGGATTCTATCTCATGGCAGATGACAATGCATCAATTCGTTATAGTGCATAAGATTAATGACTAAGAGAAATTTAGTGGATAACATTGACTGGTGAAATTGTAGACTGCTATGGAACATTCATGCATAGTCTGTCAAAGTTTGCATGTTTGACACCATACAATGTAGGTCCACCAAATTTTTGTCAAATTCACATGGGAATATATGCTGTTCTCCTTTTACTGTTTTGGGTTCAAATCTCCATAAACCTTGCACAATAAATATACATTTTTAACTGTGTTGGTTCATTAGGGTTCAGTGCAAGCGTGTGTGTTAAGGAGCAGTTTCATTGGTTTTCATATTGTATAATTTCTTTGTTCAGATTTTTGAAATTACATGTTATTCTTGGCAATCAATATAAACCGTATAATTAAAGCAGTCTTTTTTGCCTTCTACATGATATTATCAGTGACAAAGAAGGAGATGCAAGAGCAGAGGCTGAAAAGTTCTTCAATAACTAATCTGAAGCCTCCTACTGATACAGTGATGGTTGAGAAGTTACATGGGAAGAATACGGCTGTAAAGCCACCAAAAGTTCCTATAACCGCAGCATCATATACTGTTGCTTCTCTTCAGATTGCAACAAATAGCTTTAGTCAGGATTGTCTTGTTGGTGAAGGTTCTTTTGGTCGGGTTTACAGAGCAGAGTTCCCGAATGGAAAGGTAATCTTTAATCACCTTCATTAACTATTATATCTTGTTTGGGTTTATAGTTCTCTGCGGTAGAGACACTTATCAATAGCCTACAGAAAACCTCGTGCATTGTAATACAGTTGTTCAAAAAGAAAAATATGTCAAAGTGGGAAGATGAGAATATGCCTCCAGTGCTTCATGCATATGGTGGACTTGAAAATAGAAGTTGTCTTGAATGCTGTTCTATCACATGTCCATCTCGATCGATGGGATTGCCTCTTTTCATGATTAGAGTTGTTGATGTGCTGTTATTTCTAGTTTCCAGTAAGTTTGATAATGTTACTATTAAATGTATCTAACCTCTGCATCCGATATCATGCAATAAGTAGCGCTGCTTTTGATAGTTCAACCTTCCAAATTTCACTTTCCCCTTTTTCTTCCCCTCGCCCATCCCACTTAACTGAAATTACCTGCAGATCTGGTTGATTAGCTTAGTATAATCATCAAACTTCCATGTCAGTGGAGAATCTTCAAGGGCATCTTGCTAATAACTTTTAACAGTATGTTATATTTAAACAGTTGCATGATCACATGACATCAGTATGTTGCCTCTCCCAGGTTTTGGCTGTAAAAAAGATTGACAGTGCAGCAGTATCCTTACAAGAAGAGGATAGTTTTCTTGAGGCTATTTCAAATATGTCAAGATTTAGGCATCCAAATATTGTGACACTTTCAGGATACTGTGTCGAACATGGGCAGCGGCTTTTGGTTTATGAGTATATTGGTAAAGGGACTCTGCATGACATGTTGCACTTTGCTAATGATACTAGCAATACTCTATCATGGAATGCACGAGTGAGAGTGGCACTTGGCACTGCTAGGGCTCTGGAGTAAGTGCTGTGCTTGGTTCAGTATTCTGTGTAGTATATATACTCCTACCGGAAAATTAAATTTTTTTTTTTTTTTTGGACTTCACAGGTATCTGCATGAAGTGTGCTTGCCTTCTGTAGTACATAGAAACTTGAAGTCTGCAAACATACTACTTGATGAAGAGCTTAATCCTCACTTATCAGACTGTGGATTAGCTGCATTAACACCAAGTACAGAGAGAAAGGTAAGTGACAACAAAATTAGTCATATAGCAATGAGATTGGCTGTGAAATCTCTCTCTCTCTCTCTCTCTCTTTAAATTGTCACTTGCACTTTCACTTGATAGGTTTCTACAGAGGTAGTTGGCTCCTTTGGTTATAGTGCTCCAGAATTTGCATTGTCTGGAGCGTATACTGTAAAGAGTGATGTTTATAGCTTCGGCGTAGTGATGTTGGAGCTACTGACTGGTCGGAAGCCACTCGACAGGTCTATCTTTGCTCGCCACATAATTTCGTACGATTTTTCGCATGTTTATTTGATTTTGTTGACTTCAGAAAGTAACTAACTGTCTGATTTTAGAATCGCTCATATACTTTATGGTCCGTCAAATTCGGATATGAACTGCAAAGTTTTCCATTTGCTTGCATCTTTCAGTTCCAGAGTTAGATCGGAACAGTCCCTTGTCAGATGGGCTACCCCTCAACTCCATGATATTGATGCATTATCTAAGATGGTTGATGCAGCATTGAATGGAATGTACCCTGCAAAATCCCTTTCGCGTTTTGCTGACATAATTGCACTATGTGTTCAGGTACTTTTATCTTATTTTTTTTTTCCTTTTCCTATTTGTGCTTTTAGTGCCAAGAAACTTCTGCTGCATGTTTTATGCTCGAGCAACATTCATATGCGTTTAGCTCCAAATTGTGATATCGTCTGTTCTGCTATCAGCATGTAGAAGATGCTTAGGACTTTTTTTTTTTTCTTTTTTTCCGAGACTAGACTTTGATCATGCTGTCAACAGGAGGATAAATTCTCTGACACCAGGAACAATAAAACTTTCGTTATATAAATCATTGAGAAAACATCCTATAGTCCCAGATAGTCACACACCTGTATAATCTGATGATTGTCTTTCACTTTTGCAATCCTCAATTTTGCAGCTAATCAGAAAGTCCAATCTCACTGCTCACTGAACTCTATAAACATTCTCATTCTATTGTGTTTTAAGTTTTTTTTTAATTATTCATGTAGTTTACATGTAATAACTTTTACAGTTTCTTACAAAAAAAAAAAAAAAAAAAACTTGGTTCTTCGGAATCATTATTACTCCCTCATTTTTTTGACAATCCTAGTACAATTAGCAGACTAAGTAAGACGTATTACATGACCCAAGAGATCAAATTCAGGTATATGTTTGACATCATTTCTACTCGATACTTTTTTTTTTTTAAGATCATTTTTTTATAAACCAAGCGAAAGCATATGACTTTTACATAGTTGAAAGCATTTAGGGAACAGGAGGTCAAAAGACAACCCAACCCAATATAAGCAACAATAGTAGGATTAGAAAGAAAATGGAAGCATAAACAGAACCCTTTTTTTTTTTTTTTATGTTGTTGTTTTTGTTTTCTGCAAAGCCTCATCATCGTCGCCTCTCTAAAAGATATGTCATGCACATGCAATTAATTATATATTTGTATCTGATGGGTTTCTTGATCCGGAAAGATGAAATCATTCATTTGGCAGTCATGTTCTTGTGACCTGCACATTTTCTTTAAAGATAATTACTTAATTGTATAACTCTCTAATGTGGTATCGAATTCTACAGCCGGAGCCAGAATTCCGACCTCCGATGTCTGAAGTGGTGCAAGATCTAGGTCGGTTGGTGCAAAGGGTCAGAAGGCGATCAGGAGAAGAGATTGGGTTCTCTTACAGGGCGGCGATGGAGCAGGATGCCAGCATGACCGACCCACATATCATTCTGAACGAATGAATGATATCCGTTCATGCCCCCACGAATTTGAAGTTGGGGGAACAAAAAAAAAATTTATTGCAGTATTGCAACAATAAATCTATCTTATGGCTGCGCCAACTGTGACGCCCGTGAAACTAATATACTTGAGTATAGCTTAGTTCATGAGCATCTCAGGAAAATGAAAGAAAGATTTCACTTCAATTTCTATCTACTTTTTGGTTTGTCACTAATACTACTTCCAGCGACGATGAAATCAATTAATGAAGATTATAATCTAATAACATTGGATTAATTTTGATCATGTAAAGCCAAATCAATTAAAGAAAATAGAATCAGACAACATGTCAAAAGATTGGACGTTGAGCCAAACGATTGGTTGACATGCCGGAGGGATTTCGTGTCGTGAGTTCAAGCATCGGACTAGAAGAATCGAACATTTTACGCCAAGAAGATCATATGTTATGAGAGGTCAACATACCGATGGATTGATCGATAGGTCAAAGGAGAGAACGAATGTATCAAAAGGTCGAACGAATGGGATATAATGCCTCCGAGTGAAGAAAGAGATTAAAAATAAAAATAAAAAAATTCGACCTTTACCCATGGTGAATGGTAGAACGAGGGAAGGAGTCGGGGTTTTCGAATCTACGGAACAGGAACACGAGAACCATTGCTGTTGCTAGTTAACCACATTACCAGATTTGAGTGGCTTACGCGGCACCACCTTCTCTCTTTTAGTCTCCATTCGACGAACCAAAATGATTAGTAGCCTGCCTTCATTTGCTTCATCATCGTAGGCTAATGCTATCATCTATCTATGTGATGCAATGAGGTTGATATGCAACAAAGACCAGGTTTAACCAAATAATTTTGGATAAGCAAGCAGTACCTGTAAGCTCGTGACGTTTGGCGGAGGCGGGGATATATATATATATGTATAATACACACTGCGTCTTTCGCCTTGCCAAGCAATTCCTATCAGATGATGTATCAAACACATCTTAGACCAGCATAAATATTTGAAGGGTTCAGTACGAGAAAGAATGGTTGATTACAGAGATTAGACTGATGAGGCAGGCAGCCTCGATCATTCGTTTTCTTTGTCGGGTCCGAAATAAGCAGTGCCGCAGACCGATGCTAAAATGAGCAAACATCCAATGATTTTATTAGATGATGGACCAGCACCCAAGTAGGTCATGCTCCACAGCTGCCATAAGAGCACCTGAAATTGACATACTCAAAACTGATTATTGTGCATCCTAAATTGGAATCAAGTTTCATTTTGGAGTGTGAGCCAACTCATCATCTAGATATGGCCCATATATCAAATGCCAAGATTCTTCTCCAATAACTACAAAGTGCAGCAGATGATTGATAACCTTTATGTACTGAATGTTTGTGACTTTGGCTATCCTCCCCAGCTGAAGTCCACGCGCCAAAAGGATCTGTGAAGTATTGAATTACTATCAGACTCTTATCTGCTTATATGGAGGTCAATTCAAAGGATGTATCTGAACTTCCAAAAAGAAAGAAGAAAAAAATATATATATATATATATCTCAAAATGCATGTGGAACTGAACTTGACCCAGAAATCATAGCTCGTACCTCAGCGTAGAAAGCTAGTACACCTAGCACCATCATTAGAAGAAAAGTGAAAAGATTAGGAAGAACAAATTCCTGCGGTTGGTGTATAATTAGAAAGAAAGTACAATTTAGTAACTAATATGTTGGGTTAACAAACCAGCTAACAAGGTAGGTAGAACATGCTTATAGGAAGCACTGAAGTTAATATATGAGAAAGAAGGAAACTACCGACAAAGTTACTAACTCATTAAATAGTGTATATCAGCAAAAAATAGCTTATATATTTCTCCAGTGGCAGTCTAACACAGCAGAAGATAAAAGTTGTGCAAAGTTCTCTGAGAATGATTCTCTCTGCACCATCTTACTAACTCCACTAAATAGTATATCAGCAAAAAATAGCTTAGATTTCTCCACCTGGTTGTACAGTGACAGTCTAGCACAGCAGAACATAAAAGTTGTGCAAAGTTCTCTGAAGATGATTCTCTATGCACCAGGTTTACCGTGAGGACGATGAACAGGCCTCAAGACAGTGAGACATGCTTTACGTTGACTATCACATGCAAATATGTACAGAAATTATCAACCCCTATGTGCTTAACTGCCTGTGTGTGCATGGAGCACAATAATCTCCCTATATCTAGTGCTTGAATGGAAGAAGATATTAAAAACTAGTTTTGAGTGAACCCTGAAGCTCCTTCATCAAGACTAGAACTCGGCACAATTCCATCACAATGAAGCTCAGCACTCCCCTTTGATCCAATTTTATCTAAGACAAAAATTACATGTTGATAATGTAACCCATTTCACCGCTGATTATTCTTTTGCCTACATGTTCATTATAAATCGTTAAATATTTTGAAAGGACTTTTCATCAGCAAGTTATTAAATAATTTAAAAAATTCTGCACATGAAAATGGAAGAATCAAAAGCTTGTTGAAGTATTAACATTAACTAATGATAATCAACTGGTCGTCTGCCCTTTGCGATGCCTATTCAGCAACCAGTTACCTAAAGCCAGTCACAATCAGCCAAGCTGAGCTTTCAGAATTATGTACCACCCATTAAAACTCATGTAATCAACAGAATGAAGTTCCGAGTTATGTTTATGGGCAGATAATTCAGACGTTGCAAGATAACCAGTTTATTACAGGGCTAGGTTAAATCCTCAAATATTTAACTTTTACCTCAAAAATTATTAGCTTAAATGTATAGCCAAAACAAAGTAAACAGATCATAAAGAATGAAGCGTAAGTCATGCAGCTGACCTATTATATAGAACGCCAAAACATCAACACCAATTGAAAATCATTTATTGTGCATCATTACTTCATAACTCTCAACAAAGTACTAATTAACTATATTGCTCAAACATGGAAACCAAACACCAGTTATCTTTAATTAAAATATGGTACAATGACTAGCATTCTAAAAGCAGAAAATATTTGCTGTCTATACCTGAAATATCAAAATGCATATAGCTGAGAGAGGACAAGCAAGTATCGCAAATGAAAAAACTGTATACCTGTGACAAGTGTGATGAATTTTATCAAGAATGATCATTTCTTCAAATGCACTAACATTGTAACTAATTTTCATTTGGGTTAAGTATCACAATCTATGGTCAATGTAACAGTAACAATGAATAGAATAAACATCACAATGACAGTGTTAAGAAGCTAACTAATACCTAGTTGATTGGGAAAGCAAAAAAGGACAAAATAAAACACACCACATAATCATAGAAAAAAATCAAAGATTTGAATGCCATTATGTACAGCCTATATCGGCAGTATTTAGTGGTGGGACACGGGACTAAGATCATTATGCAAAGCATACATTATCTAGAATCATCAGACCATCTTTAAAGTGTCATTTGAAAAGGTCTTTTGAGTTAGACCAGACTCAGTCTCACACTTTGAGACCCAACACATCACAATAGTTACAAGCAATGGTTGCTCAAGGGAACATGTGCAAGTGACACCATATTTCTAAATTATATATGTTAGTAAGCTTGTTTTTGTTTCCCTTTCTTCACATTCTTGTGGGCAGCAGTGCTTGATGTAAACAGTTAGGGGCTTTTCCTCAAGGTGGCAAGATGCAGTTAGACATAACATTTGCCACACGTTTTTATATTTAAGGTCATGATTAATTTAGTGAAAAAATGTTGCATCAACATTAAATCAGTGTGAACAAATTCCTGGGTCACAAATGCAACATTGCTTTAACATGTAAAAGTTTTTCTATGTTGCATCAAGCATCAGAATGAGGTGATAGTGTACATTCAGCTCAGTAATATGGCCCACAAAGAGCAAAAGAATTGGATATAAAAACATTTTCTCAAAAAACTAATCTTCTGATAAAGAAATAGAACCGTGTAGAGGATGTTAATATGAACATGGATTCATAACCATGACAACAAAATCCTCTAATGTTGCAGAGAATAGAAGAGTATTTACTTTTGGATATTTAGTATTAACACAAAGTTATTTTCACTTGTCCTACCAACTGTTGGCACCTATAATTTAGATAATTGGTGCCCATCGATATGGAGATTTACAAGAGGAAGTATATCTGAATCTCATCACATAGGATCAACATATCATACAGCTGTTTACTAATAGCAATGAGGATGAAACCAAAGAAAGCACAAGTACAGGGAAAACCAGAACATCTCTAATTAATTAGTTGATTATACGGCTAAAATTCATAGCATGATGTTTTATTCAAGTGATTCCTTTAAAAAAGAAAAAGAAAACTTAGGAGAGCTTGTTAAAATACTTCGCAATTAAAACCTGTTTATTCATGGAGCATTGTCTATAATACCCCCAATTTAGTTCCACATTGGTTGTGGGTAAATATTTGGTTTGACTTATAACTTTATAAGAGTTTGATAGGTATACTACTGTTAATTTGGCCATAACCGTTTTGGGTCAGTGATTCAGATTATCCCATCAGACCATGTTGTGACATTGTCAGCGAACAACTGAAAGTAACAAACAAGTTCTTGTTATTAGATTTTCTCTTCCTTGATGCTTCCAGATCAATGCGGTATGGATAATCTTTGTAAGATCAGATTGTGACTAGTTTACAAATTAGAACTATTTGACTTTAGCTACGAAACTCTCTTAAGGTGTCTATGAAATGGATTACTATAAGGTTAGCAATTTACATAACATAACTAATGCAAGTTTCTTAGTTTGATGTAATTAAACCAAAGGATTATCATACTGTAACATGGGTGAAATTGTAACTTCCTCACATAATACAATTTTGTTAAGTACACAGGGCAAAAATTGGCCTAGCCATATGTCAGAGACTCAAACCTATGGCAGGTATTGATGTATTTCTAGATTTTAGCATGGTATACTTCAATCACTGTTGATCGGCACAACAATCCTTGATTCTTACCTGCTATTTTCCAATTTCCAAGTTCCAACACTTGTATTTAATTATAAACAAGTGACTAGATCAGGAAATTAACATTGACTAGCGATTTTTTCTTTTTCTAATTGCATGTTTTCTCTTCTGCTCATTATTTTGCTTGCAACATTACCAAAAAAACATATGCTGCATAAAACCACTTGTGTGTATCTGATTCAATATTGAACCATTTCTTCCCTTCATTGAAGGTCCTTGCAAGAAGTTAACATTCATTCACAAGACAGCAAATTGTTTCATGCAAATATGTGCATTTAGTGACACTCAAATATTGTAGTTGACTAATGCTTCAGATATAAAAATAAAAATTAAAAAATACATTAAACATAAAGATTAATGAGCACTTGAAACTCTAAATATTATCAGGCAGAATACATACACAGGTTGATCAGCTGCCACGGCACCAGCACGTATGAGACAGTAGCTAACCCCACCCAGAATTGTTGAAAATATACCAACAAAAATAGCCAAAATAACATCCTTCCTTCCATCAGTGACAACATTGTCCATCTGAAAAGTCTCAGTCAAACTCCCTGCATATGTTAAAACATCAAAATTTGCAGAAGAAAAATAAAGGCAATCTTTCTTTTCTAATAGGTGTAGTTACAGTGTGATGTAATAAAAGCAAAGCATCAAAAAGATTATTTTATCCATATGGTAGATGTAGAAACATAGAACAATAGCTGAATAGAATGGACTAATTGCCCAAACAAAGGTAGGTCGGTAGCAAATGAAGATGGTTTCCAATTAATGGAAGGAACATGATGTAACAAGAACAACCAAAATACTAAAAAGGTTTGGTCTTGATATTAATTTCATGTCTAAGCATAAATGTTCGTGATAAGCTCAATTTGTAGGGCAGATGATTTGCAAGCTAATCACAATGTGGATCAGCATAGTGTGGAATATACAGATCAATTAAACTAAACTTCATGTAACAGCTTTAGAGAATAATGGTAGACCTCTTGTCAGGTCAAGATTAAAAGGCATGACAACCACAAATCAAGTGTTGTTCCAGGCTTCACATATGGATCCATAACTAGAATTGATATGGCACAAATTAAACTTGATCCAAATCTCTCTTTGATGTGCCACAATCAGATCCTCTATTAAACCAAAGAAATATTTGAGGACAGCAAGAATATAATAAATCTAATCTCATTTGCTGTCTGCCTTTAACCAACTCGTTAGCTATCAATAGCATTCAACCGCATACATTTGCCCTTAGATAATTCTTCTCACATAGAATAAATAGTAAATACCCTCGAAGCAATCTCATTCTTACACAATCTATACCCCTAGAAGAGATCATATTATAACAGAAACCACTAAAATGAGATAAAGTAACGAAGAGGAAAGGTCAAAAAAGAAAGTTATGAGAAAGATATACAGACATTAATACTTCATTAGCATGTTTTTTGCAATGTAATGAATATCACCGACATAAGAATACACCTTGCATCCAATAAAAAATAATACCTTCCGAAAGAAGAATAG
The DNA here is from genome assembly GCA_029747655.1 of Ensete ventricosum. Lineage (NCBI taxonomy): Eukaryota > Viridiplantae > Streptophyta > Magnoliopsida > Zingiberales > Musaceae > Ensete > Ensete ventricosum. The sequence continues at coordinate 57,492,160 of JAQQAF010000009.1, forward strand.
GTTGCAAGATCAACAGGAGACCAATAAAACTGCAAGTTAAACCTGATGTACAAACAGACACAAACAACTTCCCATTATTTCTTAAGAGTAAAAATAACAGAATTTTGCTGAAGATGCAAAAACTTCAATGTATAATATAAAAACGAATATCAAATTCTGCCAATAGTAACAAGTTAATGGAAGCAAGATTAGTAAGAAAAATGGAGCACAACAGATCAAACAAGAAACCCCCTTTTTTTTGTTGAGAGAGAGAGAGAAAGAGGAAGCAGTTCTGTGCCAAGTTTTGGAATGTGGTAAGAGTGTGACCCACTGTCGTCCAACCAGTGACTCAATGACCACAAGCTCAGCAGGGTTGATGACCATTCCGATTTTTAAACTAACAATACAGCATACCTTGACCTTTACCTCCTAGGCACTGGCTAGCAGCGCAATCATCAATCCACTCTATAGGATCAAGAACAGGTATTCAACATATACAAGAAAGAAATAAATCATAAAATGCATGCTGATTTTTAAAAGAAGAATAACTGGTAATGAGGCCTTAGTTCAACTTTCTGCTTTAGTTAAAGTAATGCAACAGAGAGTTGTATATTGTTAAAGAAAAGTGAATGACAAGAGATTCAAACAATAAATATCTATACTGCTCACAATCTGCAAGATTGAATATATTCCTTAGGAAAGAGTGAATAACTAGATTGGTCTTAGGGGCTTTTGCCAGAGTAAGAAAATTGAATGGGCAACGTAAAAACAAGTGGGGAACAGAAAAAAGAAGGGGAGGGAAATAAAGGAAAATTTTGCACACTGCCAACCCACTAATCCAATGGCCTTATTTATTCCTTAACCACTTGGCAACCACCAAAGGATGGACAAAAGAATAGACTATTCTTAGAGTAATAGTTTATACCTGTAGAGATTTCAGCAACAAAATTTAACATAGTTAGGTGACATTATCAGAAAACATAGCACACAGCATGAAGCACAACCAAGAAAAGTTTAACTACAGGGTCTTTTGAAAACATCTTAATGAACTAATTCCAACTCATCAACTAATGTGAAAGTTGTTCTTTATTTCAGCAGCTTTATCAAGACAGCATTGCTATGATCAGTTTAATGTTCATGAAGTAATTTTATGATTCAATTCATTCAAACCGGATTCTATTGCTCTTGGCTTGCAAAACCAGAACATGACTCATAAATCATTCTTGAGGTTATGCTTTACCATGTAATACATAAGTTCTCTGGAAAAGACAATTTGCAACAAATGATTTAGAGCTAACGGCTAACAACCAAACTACTCCCGTAAGTCCCAGAAGCACAGAAACTACTTTATCCATGTCATAAGAAACAAAAGAGCATATATGAACAGAAGGAACATTGTTTCCAATTGTACCTCCAATATGTGAACGAGGTAACTTCTCCTGCAAAATGATCATTGCTCCAATTGATGCCATTATTGGGGTTGCAAAGTTCAGTAAAACTGCATAGGATACAGGTAGATTTTGGACACTGAAAGAGAAGAAAAGGCTGAATTTTGTCATTTATCTATCACCAGGAGCTTCAAGTCCAAAAGGAACAGGCTTCTTTATATGAGTAGTGATTGCCTCAAAATACTTCTGGAAGAAATACAAAAATGTAATATGTAACAAAAGGTGCACACCAAAGTCCATAAAATCCCAAAGGCTAAGAACAATAGTCAACATGCTACTACGAGGTACAGTAGCAGTGTAGCTTTATGAATTTGTAGCATGTTAAAAGTCATCCACTTATCTTAGAAGTCCCTAAAAAGATAGCAGTAAAATAACTTGAACAGAAGCAGCAAACCAAACTTTAGCAAATAAGAGATTTCATAGTTATACTGATTATGACTGTACATGCTTACAAAAAACTGAGGAATCGTCAATAGACCAAAAACTTATGGACCAAGCATTCAGTTAGTATAAATTGATAAAAACCATAAGAAAACAGAAAAATGAAGTCAACAACAAGAGGAAAAATAAAAATGCAAAAAATGACAAAAGATCCCAATAGTACTGACATGGCACTTGCCATTCAAGTCAATTTCTATATTAACTAGCACTCTAGCAACTTAGTAGAAGCCACTGATGAATCCTAAAAAGCAGCGTACTTGGCTAGCTAAAGACTAGGCATTTTTACAATGGAGTGACTAGAATGCCTGCTGCTTCGAACTGCTTATTTTGCATTTTTTAAATTGGATACAGTATCAAGGTTTAAAATCTCAATTGAACATTTTTCTTTGACATCTTGTGGGACTGGTATGGTACCTACATCTCCACCAGCATCACTTAGTAGCACTAAAAGAAAATAATAAATGAGTGGACACCACCTCCAACCAATATTTGAACACTTGGAATTTATCTCCAAACAAAATTTTAGTCCACATTGGTCATGAAGATCCCATGATGACCATTGTGCCATATTATCTTTTAAGAATTATTAACAGTTTATATCATCAAGCAATCTGTAATGGTTGCAAATATTTGTGCAGCCTTCCCCAATATTCACTAAGCTCTCTTTAGACCATTGAGATGTCCTAGAGGATCTGAATGGACAAAATCTCCTCAAAACGATTCTAAAGTCAACACACTTGTTTTGTGTTTGTCAAGAACTTAGGATACTGTAGATTTACCAATTGATTTGCCTTAGAGTAGATGTCTATCAAGGATATTTACAAAATATTAACAAAAATTAAGCTTCTCTTATGATTCATAAAATCCAACAAAATTTTTGAAGCATTTATGACCCTTATGGTAGCAAAAATAGTCTCTACAAGATGTTCCAACTACATTATTATCTAGTCCTGCACCAGTTTATTGCCCATGCCAATAAACATGACAGTATACAGAAGTGAAGCTCTCTCTGTCGAAACACATTGGTCTAATAACGGAAGATCAGAATTTACAAAAGAGGACTCATACAACAGGATCTGTTCTTGATTTATGTTAAAAAATTACTAACAAAATTGAAGACATAGCCACAAAGGTGATATTGTAGGGTGTACCAGAGAATGGTTTGATGCTAAGTCCTCAATAGTTCATTCATCAAACTAGTTGACACCAAAAAATGTGCAACGATGCTGAATACTAGAGCACGAAACACTTAATCAAGAAAATCAAACTTTTAGATATTGTTAAACAGCTTCCAGCAATAAAGAGTATGATTTAGCTAAAAATAAAATATCTCCATGTACTAATGAAAAAATAAAAAAAAACCAAGATATCAACTTTAGTGACTAAGAAGTGTTGCTAGAAGAAAAAACTAGTGCAGCTTTAAGATAGCAGGGACGAGAAAAGTTGTAAAAAAAAAAATTTAAAAGGGTATACTATGATACAAGAAAAATTATTCTGCAACGTTAACTAAGACTGTAGATCACTGGAGTTCAGCGTATTGATAAGCAAGTTGAAAAGCTAGATCCAACAGATTCATGCAGACTGCCAATTGAGAAAAGACAGAATTATGACTAAAAAACTGAAAACAAGCTAGAGAAAAGATACAAATGCATAAGAAAAGTTATTAACCAAGTAACATTTCAGATGAGACAAGCCATAGGAATATGAACCCTGAAAATATAAGTGTCACTAACCTATAGATGAAGCTCAGCAATGAAACAAACCCAGTTAAGGATCTCAGCACTAGTACATTCCTTGCATGTGTTGGTAGTAGGAGTGGTAGCCCAGTTCTTTTCAACCACATAAATGACATGATCAAGAGTATTGTACATCTTGTAAATACAGTCTGATATATTGGAGCTGATCCGACTGTTCATGACATAAGACAATGAAAAATAGTAAATCACATGACTACTACTTCAAAAGTGAACACTTCTAGCTATGAAACTTACAACAAAGTCTATATTTTATGATGAGTTATCAACATATGACCTGAAACACCATTTATTGAAGGGGAACAACTAAACAACAATTAATCATCATGTGGAAAAATAAATTATGCTATTGACATCAAAGCAGTAGTTTTGCATTTCCCTAGGTCAAAATTTTCCAATCAAACATATTGAGAAAATGTTACATACATACATACATATACATATATAAAAATATATATAATGCAATAAAAGATGGAAGCAGTCAACCTAAAAGTCACTTAGAGTTTGAGGTTGGGAACAAGGTCAATGAGTTGCATCAAATTCATGTCAAGAAAGAACGACCTCAGACAAACCAATAAATCATGCAGACAAAACCTTTAGCAATTTGACTGAGAAAAAGAGAATCTAGTCTCATGGTAGAACTTGAAGCATCAAAATATGTTTCACCCCTACACTTCTCAGAAGTCAGTCGTTGCCATCCAACCAAATTAGTTGTGGACTGAGTGATTCACTGTGTCAACCGTGGTGCATCTCATGCCATCTCATGATGACCATCCACAGCATAGTATTATCCTCCAAATGGTATCAAAGGAATTCAACAATGAGGTTCTTTCCATGTTTCGTAATTTCATATTGTACCAGCATACCGAGCTCTGCTTGGTACGGTATGATATGGGCATACCGAACAGTACACCAGGGCATACCGAACAGTATGCCTAAATATATAAATATGTATATATAATCAATTAATTAATATATAGAATAACATAAAATTTTAAAAAGGAGGTGACGTCGCTTCCTTTTCATCTCCCATCGCCTCCTTTTCTTCTCCCGATGCAGATGAGGAGAAGTCTCAGCGATGTCGTCAAGGCTTCTCCTCATCTACGGCGTTCGACGAAGACGTCGAAGGCCGCAGTAGTCGAACGCGACAAAGAAGAAGCCGAGCCGCCGCGTAGCCATCACATACTAGATAGGGATCGTCGAGGGAGGGCAACGTCGGACTAGGACGTGTTGAGGTTCTCCCTCTTCTTCTCCCTCTTTCTCTTTCTTCTTCTCCATCGTCGCTTTTTCTTCCCTCGCCATAGCCAAGACGTAGCTAGGCTGATACCGCCTGGTAGCAGGCGGTGATGGTCGAAATTGATCGTTACTGACCTATTTCGGACGGTAACAGGGTGGAAACAGCCCCGTACCGGACGATCAACGGTACCGCTTGATAGTGAGTGGTCCGCATACCGGTCTGCTAGCGTACCGATATGTACTGCCCATACCTGGCGGTATGATTCGGGTTTGAAAACCCTGGTTCTTTCTACAACTGGTTGCATATTTAGCTTAAGCCATATCTAGTTTTTCATTCTCAGTTAGGGAAAAGAAATGGCAGCAATGGAAGGAAAAACATTTGCATCACTACAACTATGCTTCACATGAAGAAATGGCAAACAAGTCATGTTTTCATATATATGGTGCCAAATATATTAGATAATGTAAACTTGCAATGTTTATGAGTATTTGCATAATTATTGAAAGTGGCTAATCAAAAAAGAAGAAAGATGATCAAGAGAGTAATACTCCCCTACAGAGCTAGCTATAGCTTTGAAAATGTTCACTGATGTCTCTAGTCATTAATAAAACTGACACATGGATAAACTCCCATACATAAATACGTTGAAAGTACAGCTTCTAAATACGGCTACCATATATGATGAGTTGATAGAAGCCATCTAACCTGGGAAAATGCCTAGCAAAACATCCATGATGTAATAGATAACTGAAGATGACGCCATGCATAGCAGTCCAGAGTGTCTAGACCCACTCCATATCCACGAAACGATCTGATTAAGAAAAGCAATCTCCGGATCTGTCACGCTACTTGACGGTTCCTGCAAATTTTGATCGCTTGGAATCAAGATCGTGGATAGTTGTTTGTACTTATGTGATGGCAGAGCACCAGATTAATCGATTCCCTGATCTCAGCTCATTGGATACAGTATCAAGAGTCGTCATCGTCATGTCCCATCGTCTACACCTCAAACCAAACGACCCGATCCCTAATGAAGAGAAGAAGAGAGGGGGAGTTAGAAGAGGTGGTGAGAGGATCGAACCTTGAGGGGTTCCCTGCGGGGGTAGGAGACGGAGAAGATGGTCATTCTAGGGGGCTTGTTATCGGCGTCGTCCACCGCCAGGAGGGGGGAGCTCTCGTCGGAGGACGACGGCGACTCCGCCACCTCCACCACGTGGATTTCGACTTCCCCGTCGCCACTGGCCGCCGCCATCTCGCCGCGGGATCCGTCGGCCTCGAAGCGGACTCCTCGAGCGCCAGATTTGGGGCCTCTTCATTTATTTGGGTACGGACAAAAGTTGCAGCGAATCGAGCCAATGATTCCATCAATAGGCCGACGCAAGGAATTAGGATACGATAAGATTCAAGCCCAGTCATCGGCCCAAACAGGCCTTCCCATTTTGACTTCACACATTCTATTTCCGTTAACATCCACATAGAAATCTCAAATTAACCACGATTAACTATAAATCATATTAATTGATACGAGTTTAAAAGATATTTAAGTATCAAAGTATCCTGAATGTTATTAGCTAATTAATGAACATCCATCAATCATAATAATATATTCATATGTAAATTTTTTTATTTTTACAATTAGGTATATATATATATATATATATATATATATATATGATAAACTTAAATTTAGAGCATTAAATATAAAAATAACTAGTTTTGAAGGAATACATATATAAAATTTATGTGATTTTGCAATCTTCATTGAACTGAGTTTGAGTGGAGAATATTGTTTCAAATGTCCTACTATATAAATATGATAAATTTAAATTTAGAACATTAAATATTAAAATCATAAATTTCGAATAGATCTATATATAATTGGATTTACTGGTCAAATACTCATATAAGAAATAGGATTGGGTGGTATTCGCCCAATAGCACATATCTTATAAAATTCATACAACATTTTTAATCTTAAGCAAACAAAGCCTAAACGAATAAGATTTTGCTCCACATGTTTTATTCAATACTTTTATGTGTGTGTATATATATATATATAATTAAATATCTAATTTGAGATTTCATGTTCGACTGCTCATCTTGAAAATATAATTATGATTCGAACCATAACACATAATTTTATAAAAAAAAATTATCCTAATAGGATAATTCTCGAGTGTGTAGAAGATTTTGCTCCGCATGTACTAATAGGAAAAATTCTAACTTGGAGTTTTAAGGGGAAAAAAAAAAGTATAATCAAGTCAAGATGAGTGAGATTTGTATGGTTGTTGGGAGTTCTATAATTTATGAGTGAGGGATAAAGATAGAGATTAGATCTCTAAAAAGTTACTTTCACATTAAACCTGAGCTATGAGAGAAATCTTAATTGGTTAGTGTTATCAAGCCGATTAGAGTAAGTTTTAGTGGGACAATTTAGCATTGATATGACTGATAGTGGGCGGACCCAATCACCATCCATGTGTCAAGTAGTGCATCATATCTATAGTCGATCTGGTGCGATATTGATTGACATGATATAGTAGCAATCGACCTCGCATCCGACTTGATTATGACGATATGGTGCACAGTAGTGACTGACTTACATCCGAGTTGGATAATGATGAGAGTAAGACGTAACACATGACATCATTTGACATGGCACTCGAGGACCTTGGGACCCCGAGAAGCCATTGCCACTTCAGCAAAGGACGCCGACAGGATTAAAGACCAAGATATGGTCAACCTCCGACCAACAAGTATAAAAGCCACTAGTGATGCACTATTCTTAGGGGGGACATTCTACATATAATATTCTGATTTCATTTCGATTGGGACATTGACTTGAGCGTCGAATGAGTCATATCGAGCACCCCACTCCGATGAGACTTTTGTGCAGGAATCTTCGATCGATCCGAGGTGAACCCCTGAACGGATAACGCCGAGCTCCGGAGCGTGCCCCGTCAACCTCATCTAAGCACCTCTCCCATTTCGACTAACATAGATGAAATTACGTACTCGGGCATAATAGAACCATAATTACTAGTCAATCATAAGATATAAAGTTCTACAACAAACACCGTATAAGCCGAGACTCTCTTGCAGCTACAACGCCATTTTTTTCTTGGATACATGAATTGTTGCTTTATCATATCTGTTTCTGTCGGATTTGGAGCTCAACAAAATTTGCTGTTCTTGAACGAAAATGATCTCTTCAAGACCCATTTGGCATGGCTGTTCTACTGCCTAAGAAACAAGCCCATGAAGACGAAGAGAGAGAGAGAGAGAGAGATGTCAACTAGCAGAAGACTCCAAAAGAAAAGCCATGAAGAAACCAAGATGCTAAGAGTTGGGTGTCTTCTTGAACATCTTGTAGGCAGTCATCACTCTATGAAAAAGCTAAAAAAAGAAAAAGAAAAAAAAAATGACAGCCACCACAGAGTACGTGGAGTGCAGGCGATGGATTAAAGAAATCCCAGCATGAACAGCATATTCTATGGAATGTACTTTGGTCCTTAATTTTAGTGCATAAAGTCTCGTTTGCTATCATAGGATGTCCTTTTAAGCTCCACAAGACAAGGTCAGCGACAGCAGCAAAGACTTCCAGGTTGGGTTAATAACTCAAATAAATATTGCCCTCTGCTTGCAGACATTTCCTTCTTCTCTTGTAGTTAGCCAGAGAAGAAGAGATCATAACCTAAACCATATCCACAGAAGAGAGACAGAGAGAGAGAGAGAGGGACAGAGTTAATGGATTCGGTGGTGGTCCTTCATTGCATGATTGGTGGTCCAGCGCACATTAACCTAACACGACAGGTAGGCCGCCACCCACGCAGTGAAGTCTTTCTACAGCGGAGAGTGACGATGGCGTTACTGTTCCAACTGCGGCATTGCATGTGAAGACGTCAACGTCAACCGTGGCATATGCTTTACGTGTCACGACACAAAGTTAGCATAGATGTGCTTCTGAAGCCTGAGAGGACTTCAAATCTTTGATATCATCATCATCGAACTCCGGAAAGGTAAATGAATAAAATATTTGCTGTCAGTTTTCTTCGTCATACCACAAATTTGTAACCTAACTAGATTACCCAATACCTTTGTTGCCACCTGCAGTTAATGGCCACTTACCATAAACTATGTGTTTGCTAAACCATCTTTCTCCACATGTCTCACACCTCGCACCTCACTTGCAACCTTTACCACAATGATATTTTTCTTTATGTTTCAGCTTGGAAGGCAAGAAGACAAAAGGGAAAGAGAGAGAGAGAGAGAGCAAATCCGAAGTACAAGTGAAACAACTCAGAGTTGGATGGCAAATCCATAGAAATTTCAAACTGTTGTCACTGCTGATACTTGTGCACAGAGAGAGAGAGAGAGAGAGAGAGAGAGAACACTGTAAACACACAAACGCACTGTGCTGTGGTCTTATATTCCGTACTGCTGCCTTCGGTTTACACTATTCATCCCATCAGTCGCAGGGAGATCTCAGAATATTCTGCGAGCCGAGCAGCGGAGAATATTACGGAATATTCTTCTCCACTTATGGGAAAGCAGCCGCTCCCTGCTGCGGATGAGGAGGTGGAGGCGCCGGCGGCCGCTCGCTGTCCTCCTGCCGCCGCGGGGGAGGTGCTGCTGGTGCCGCCGCTCAACTTCGCCATGGTGGACTACGGGGTGTTCCGGTCCGGCTTTCCGGACGCGGCCAACTTCGGCTTCCTGCGCACGCTCAGCCTCCGCTCCGTCTTGTGCGTCGCCTCCCCCTCCCCCCGTTCGTCGCACTGGATTGGCGGAAGGATCGCTTGTTCGATGGTAGAAAAAGGGGTTTGATGCGTCTGGTTTCGCTTGCAGGTGCCTTTGCCCGGAGCCGTACCCGGAGGCCAACGTCAATTTCCTTCGAGCCAATGGAATTAGGCTCTTCCAGTTCGGGATCGACGGGTGCAAGGTGCGATCTTGATGCTTCCGTTGCCTCCTGTTCCTATTGCTTTCCGATTCAACCACACAAATCTAGACCCGCTTTTGGTGTTTGATCCTATGTTGCATGCATAGGTGGGAGTGGTGTATGTTGCCATGTCCGGTATCAGCTTCTGTTCACTCCCATGATCTATCTTTTTGCTTTCTGGTCTGAATCTTGTGATCTACCAGCTGAGCCCATGATCATGTTATGCGGTCTGTGATCGTAGTAGTACTCTGTTCTCTTGGTTAGATAGCATCATAAGCTCTTCTAGGGTTCAAATTACGTCACCTGAGATCTGTCTTCGTTCTCTTCTTAGAGTAATAGCTGACTTCTTTCTTAGGTCGATAGTAGGCTCAAATAATTCGTGACTGTCTATCTATGAATTCTCCATCACTGCTGTTTGTTTCTCCTCTTTCACCTTCTAAGTGAACATACTCTTTGCGGGAATTGATTACCTGATGAGGTCAACCGAAGCTAGTTCGTCAGAGAAGAAGGGTCTTGCATCTGATACTTCCTTTGAAACCATGATCTCTGTATGTAACATCGGACATGGGGCACTTTTTTTTTTTTTTTGCTTTTATGACTCTTTTAACATTTTTGAAGGGATGTTGAACCTCCTCAATTCACAAACTATCTTTTCACTTTCGTGTCAAAACTTAGCAAGTTCAGATGAGAGACTGATCTAATGGCTCTTCTGACATTAAAAAAAAAAAAAAAGAACAAACTTGACTGCAGCAACTTTTGAACTTTTTGGCTTATTGCTACGATCTCTATTCGGACGATTTTGTACTTTCAAGAACGTACTCATTGCGTAAGGAAGTAGCGGATTCGCTATGGATGAGAAATTATGTGTCAGCAATTAACTGTTTTAGGATGTGAATTTATTGAGTATAAGTCATTCAAATGCTAAGAATAGTTTGTAATCCAAATTAAACAGGGAGTTTCTCCTGCTCATGTGGTTTTTTTTGTAAGAACTTAAGCTACTCTCTAGTTATTTGTTCGTGGTCTCCTATAGTAATAACTTAAGATCAAATAGTGGCACTTCAACACAGTTGTGTCTTTGTTTTTTTGGATGGAGAGCTGTTGTGATCCAGAAATCTAAAATAGTGGCAATTCAACACAGTTGTGGCACTTCCACACAGCATCTCGACCAATTTTTTATTTTATTTTTCCTACATTCTAAAAGTTCCAGTCTTTTGTTATTTTGACACTTTTGGAATTCGAAACTCTCTCTCTCTCTCTCTCTCTCTCTCTCTAAAGGCCATTTCCTTTGCAGGAACCTTTTGTCAACATTCCAGAAGATACGATTCATGAGGCTCTCAAAGCTGTCCTCGGTATAAAAAATGGTGGTAAAAATGCTTTTCTCATTTCCGATAAATATATCTGATAGCTCTTGTGAACTTGGAACTTTGTGTTGCAGATATCAGAAATCACCCGATCGTCATACACTGCAAACGGGGAAAGGTGAAGTCACCTTACTTGTTCTGGCATCAAGCTCAAAGCATCCCAATCATCATCGATCTGTATCCTTGCAGCATCGTACCGGTTGTCTCGTCGGCTGTCTAAGAAAGCTGCAGCGATGGTGTCTCGCCTCAATATTCGACGAGTACCAGCGCTTTGCCGCCGCCAAAGCAAGAGTTTCCGATCAAATGTTCATGGAGCGATTTGATATCTCAGGCTTGGAACACTCCCGGGCTTCATTTTCAAGCTGAAGCATTTCACTATAAAGACGACGAAGCCTCCTTCCTTCCTTCTCGAAAACACAAGGAAGGAATCTGTTTCTGCATAATATGGGCACCATCAGCTCTCCCTCGGTTTCTGTGCGTCATCCTGCGGGCATCATCAGCTCTCCCTCCGTCTATAAGCATTCTGTGGTTGAATTGCAAGTAGTTTCTGGTGCTTGTAGTTCTTCTGTATGATGATGTTCTATATCTTGTCTAACTTTTAATCGACTGGAAAATCTTCATTCCAGCTTTGTGCTCAGAGGGGTGTTATGTTTACACTGTTTCATTCAAGGTTTTGGTTTTGATCGACACAGAAGAATCAAAAGCTAATTGCATGTAGAAGACATTTGGATGGAAAAGAACATGAAGTTAGAAACACAGTTCTCTTTTTCTTCTTTTTTTTCAATGTGTTTGCTTTGATTTATGTTGTTGAAGATAAGTTCCTTAGGACAGACAGATAAATCACGTCGCAGGTGTGCAGCGATATATTGCTATCGGGGAACAAACAGCTGATCTAAATCCACGGTCCTGACAAAGGACCCCACCGAGCACCAGGAACAACGCTCAGATGTCAGGTCCGGCCCAGGAACCACGACTCCCACCCTCCCAGAACCCAAGAGCCCAAAATCAGATGACGTCATGAGCAGTTACTGTTGAGTTATACGGCCCATTTGCGACAGGGGATCCCTCCAGCACGCGGGCGCTATCGGCACGCGTTTACTAATTAACTCCACGAATAAAAATTAAGCCCACCCCGCCCGGTAAGACATCGTATCACATATAATTTAAAGGGTTAACTGATACCCTCTGCATCCGATCCCTTCCTGCATCGATAGAGAGGAAACCTACGATTCGATTTCCATCTACCCATCTCGACATCTCAATTTTGTCTTCTCATCCGTCGATTTTTGGTGGAATCGATCACTGATTGCGGTTGCAGGAGGCCATCGAGTCAAGGATTGGGTGATCGATCGATCGACCAATCCGATGCCCGACACCAGGCGGCGATGCTCTCTCCAACTCTTCTTGCGATGCGTCGCCAGATAGTATTGAAGGTCGCTCCTGTTTCGGCTCGATATCTTCTTCTTTTCTACTGCTTTCATGCTTGTTTGATGCTGTTTCGATCAATCTGTTGGTGTTGTATACCCTCTTTTGGTGAAACATGTAAATATCGATCCCGGAACAGTGTGGAATTTGCGTGAAAGGAACAAATCTCGATGGGTTTTGATGGTTCCTGATGACCGAATCAGTGAGGCATTTTTTTAAAAAAAGATCGAGGATGAGGATAGCCCGGAGGGTGGCGGTGGTCAGGCGAATCCGCACCCTGACCGCCCTGGAGAACCTTATTGTAGTTTCTGTTTGAAGACCGGCTTATGCACTTACGGACGGAAGTGCAAGTATAATCATCCTACGATCACGGGGCTGGTGGTGAGGGCAATTGTTATGATACGAATTGATGTCACTGTTGTTACCATGCTTTGCCCTTTTCCAGCTCGAGATCTTCTTGTCATCTATGGCGTTCCTAGAGATGGAGTTTGTTGTTAATACTGGACCTCATTCTTTTCTGCAGGGAACTCTCAACATGGAGATCAATTTCCACAAAGAGATGGTCAACCTGAATGCCAGGTACTTTAATTTTTATACGGCGATGGAGAAGTGTTTTCTATGTAGTTTTGCCGAGACAATCATCTTTTGAAGTTGAATTTTCCTTATTTTGCATCTTGGCCATAGAAATCAACACTAGAATTGCGATCATGCCTACCAATCTATTCTCATTAAGAATTGGTTTACAAAGAACGAAACCAAGATAAAGACTGCTGCCAATATGCAATTTGAGCAGTCTGTAGGCATGAAATACCTACGTAACGTGGAGGAGAAACGGGGCAAGCCCTATGTTCCGATATAGTTTTGTCTTCCTTGAATGCTAGCTAGCTGGGGGAAGTTCCCTTCCTGCATAGGGAAGGCAGGGAAGCTGTATTCCTTGCTGTGAAAGGCTGTTAGATAAATTTTAGATATTTTTTCATATAACTAAATATTACTTTTTCAATCTGAAACTCATTTACCCACTTTTGTTATTTTGTCAAAATACAAATCATAAAAAAATCATTTTTATACAGGTCTTGTTGAAATCCATAACTTTTAGACATTTCCCCACTTTGCAGATTGATAGCATTTGAAATAATTGAGGAATTTCCCCAACAGTATGCATTTCTTATAAATGATTATATCACTTATTTGGGCAATTCTGGGAAATTCCCCACATATGCCTTTTTCGTTTGGCATGGTAATGTTGTGCCTTCTCTGATAATTTGATCTGCAAGGCTGAACCCCAGATATGTCAGAGGGAGCATGGTGCCATAGACTATAAGATGTTGCCACTGGACAAAAGAAAATCCAGTATCTCAGCATGAATTTGTTGCTAAATTGAGCATAAGAAATGAACTAAACAAATCTGGTTGGGTATTTCTGTGCCGGATCAACAATGGAAATTATATGTCTGTTCATGTACCTGCATATCTGATGTCTTTAACGTGGAGACTCCAAATTAGACTCCACCATTGAAAGATGATGTCAACCTGTGTTGGTGGATTGGAACTTTCAACCATACAGGATTAGAGTTTCCTATGAAAATTACTTTCAATTTTGTCCTTAACAAAATTGCTACATGAAGAAGGTGAGTTTCTTCCGTTTGTTAATTGGACAATTTCTTTCAACTGAATAAAACAACTAATTTGATTTGGCAGTTTGATGTAGTTTGTTTTATAATAAACCAGCATATTTGCTGCTAATCAGATGCTGATCTACCACATAAGTTGCATTTACCTCTCATCGAATAGTAGATGGTTTGATGACTCTAATTTTGGTCCTGACATTTCGTTTATTTGAATTTGCTCTTTTAGTTTTTCCTCGAGACAGGAAACTGCAAATTCGGGGGAACCTATAAATATCATCATCCACATGACAAGAATGAAGCTCAGTCGCTTCAGTTGAACATTTTGGGCCTGCCAATTCTGAAGGTATTAGCATTTCTCTTAACTTGGCATTATATAATATAAACTTAAAGATCTCCGGATATTTTTTGACCACTTAATTTGTATGATTGCGACTTTCTTGAATAACTAATTATTGAAACCCATGGCCAATTTATTTGTGTTGGCTCCACAGGATGAAAAATCATGTCCCTACTACATGAAAACTGGATCAAGTAAATTTGGCGTTGCCTGCAAGTTCAATCATCCTCAGCCGACCAATGTTGGAACCATGTTTCCTGTACAAGAGCCCTCAGTATATGGATATACTGGATCTTGCGCATCGGCAATAGCACTATCTTTAGCTGGTGGACTTTCAGGATGGCCTTTGTCAAGGAACTCTTCCATGTCTAGTTCTAAAATGAATGGATTCCCAGCTTATATGCCTCTCATCCTTCCACCAACCGAGGCCACCATGCCTATGCACTGGGGTTGGAGCACATACATGGTTAGCATCTATTCCTTGGAATGCTGAAATCAATGAGATTGCCGACATGGTTTCGATAAAGTTGCTTGTCAACCTTAAATATTTATGATGATATGTTGAATTGTCACTGCTTATTAGCAGACTTGGAAACTAGGATGCTTTCACATTGATGCTAATTAAATATTCTCTTTTTGTAATTATGTGATATCATACAGAACCTTCTTTATTTTGCTTCATGCACATTTTTGTCGTTATTAGTGTTATCATGAAGAAATGTACTGTTTGAAATGTAAGTAGAGGATACCAGCATGTTCATACCAAGATCAAGTTCTGATTTGAGCTACATTTGTCTGGAAACTTTATGCCTGATTAAAGTTGACCATGATTGACTTGACTTGAATCCAACTCTCTGTCATCTGTTCAGAATCATGTTGAAGAATACACCCAACTAGACATCATGACCCTTTCTTTGATTGAATGTCTTGGGAATTAGCACATAACAATGTTTGCAGCCTTATTCTTCACCATTTAGATTTGCCTAGTCAGTTTCTAAACAGGTTCCGGACCTGTTTAATATTATTTGGGTGGACTGTGACAACTTCAACAGATTTAATAATACTATCATTGACACATGCAAACTGCTTCGCTACTGCCATTTTCAATTATTGAACACTTTTTCTATGCAACACTTGGTTATAGTTATTGTTAAAATGTTTATAAGGATGACAGAGAATTCCTAAGGGCTTTCTCTTTCGGCCAAGATTTATGTAGACTTCATTGAAGTACAAATCAATTTTTCATGCGGACTCCAAACTCTTCCTGAGACTTGTGTATCTTTTATTGCGTTTTTCTTCATGAAGTTTCGTCTCATATTTATGGATTGCTTCTTTTTGTTCACTGGAGTAGCATCTTTTTGTGTAGGTGACTTTAGAGTATACTCATACTCAAGTATCCCTATTATGTCAACCAGGACAGTTTAAGCAGCATTCCTTCTAATAGTACTCTTCGTCCTAACCACATAGACAACACAAAGCATCATGCACAGCGAGGCTCAAGCATGGCAGTTACTTTCCCTGAGAGGCTCGATCAAATCAGAATGCCAATATTTCATGAGAACAGGTGGCTGCTGCCAATATGGTAGTTCTTGCAAGTATCATCACCCTAAAGAGAGGCACCCAAGTAAGCAGTTGCATGCACCATAGGACCATTTGGGCTTCATCTCAGACCAGTAATTTCTTTTTCCTTGGCCGTCTATTTTCTACTAGTGTTTCGACATGCTATTTATTATCTGGTCATTTTTCTTGTTCTGATTCATCTACCTTTTACTTTATCAAAAGGGGGCGAGCCTCCCTGCACACACTCTCCGCTACCCCTACGGAAGCGGCAAGTTTGGTGCAACATGCAAATTTGATCACCCCATCTGTGGCTGTGTGTTGCCCCTTCAACAAGCCATCATTGGTCTTTCCCCACACAAGGGGTTCAGAATCTTCATGGACAATAGCAGAGGATGTGGTTCAGAATCTTCATGGACAATAGCAGAGAACTCATCCTGGAGGACCCCAAAAATACCAGATGAGCTCATGATTTCTGTGAGAACTACTGGATGTGGTTAACAAACAATGAGCATGAGAATCCCTCTACAGCAACTTCTCCATCATCAACAAATCGTTAGGGTTAGTGTTGACTTCTCGAGTTCTCATTCATTCTCCCCTCAGAACTTTGACATCTCTGCCGCCAGGATATCTATCATCTATTGCAGATCCATCCATGTGGTAGGTGACAGACACTGCAACTAGAAGTTGGTGCCTGTGTTTTTAGATGAGAACAAATAAGTTGAAGTCATATGAGGAGAACTACATGTCGACGGTGGCACGCAAGATCATTTGGTCAAAAGGGAGAATCCATTTCATTGCATCAATTCATAGCGAATTTTGTATGGTCAACAACTACATATGCAAGTTAATTGCTGACAATTTTGACATGTTTTGATTTGGCAGGGAGCAGGGAGAATGCTCCTTAGTTCCTTCCCTCTCTTGAAGCTTCTTCGCCAACTGCAGGAGGGAAGGTTGCGAAGAGGAAGGAAATGAAGGTCGGGTGTCAACACCCTGCCGTCAGGTTACCGTAAACCCCTTATTTTTCTATATATATATATATAAAAAGTGACTCAAACCACTCGTCGTCGACTGCATCGAAAAGACTTCTTCGTAGAATGGTCGGGTACGAACACCTTCGTGAGTGAGCTTACCGTAACAAAAAGAAAAGAAGCTGTTTGGGTTCTTATTCTGACCGGCTGTCGAGCGGAATCCGGTCGGTGACTCACCCTCGTTCAGCGACGGCGGACTTCCGTTGTTACCGAACAATAACAGTATATGACTGCGGTGACCTACCCTCATTCTGTCCCACAGTAAAAGTAAATATGGTCATACAAATAGATATGACATGTAAATATGCCCCCCCTTCAAATTTGGACTTCCGTAGTCTCACGCACGCAGGGGGGTGCTTGGAACTAAAACCCAAAAGGCCTGGTGGCTCTTCATCATCTCGTGCAACACTGCACGACATAAAGCAGGAAGGAAACAAATGATACCAGAGAAATAAAAAGGAAGTGCAGCAGCTGTGCAATTGGTGCAACGCTGTAGGTGAGTGAATGAATGCATGGTTCCAAAGCTCACGTACGCGTGTTGCTGCGTGTCATGGTTATCGAAATGTCAAGTTGCCAAGGGTCTTCTTAAGATGTGCAGGAGCAGGTTCAGATTGAGCAGTGGTTGGTTGGGGAAGGAAGCTGACAGGAACAAGAGAAAGTGGAAATGGTAAAGGTATATGAGGTGGGAGCTGCTGGTGGAGGTAATAGGAGAGTCTCTTTCATCTCCCCATGAGTTCAAAAGGGGGAAAAGGGCCTTGAGGGGAAAGACACAAGAAGCAAAAGAAAGGTAGAAGCAGCAAAAGGTAAAAGAGAAAGAGCCAAGAAGAAGAGGGATGGTGGTGCACTTTCGAACCACCCCATCACGGGACATCCTTGATTCCTCGCTTCTGGCCTCTCACAGAATCACAAACCTGTATCCACAAGGAAAACACATTAAAGTGGAGAAAGACCTCAAACAATCTGCTCTCTCTCTCTCTCTCTCTCTCTCTCTTTCTCTCCCATTGTGTGTGACCCTCTTTTTTTTTTTTTGCATGATTGGATAGTGTTCTTCCATTGCCTGGACTCTCACAAGCCAACATTTGTTTCTTCCTTGTTGCAGAAACCAAATGGTTTTGTCTTACCCCTTCCTAGCAAGCTTTTGGGATTCTTCCCTGGTCTGGCCATGCTGCTCAAGATCATGACTACTTTGTCAGCGTAGCACCTTCCCAATGATGCAAAAACTTCTGCTGATCTGCCTCCTCCATTGCATTTGTTCTTCAGCTTTATACTCTACAATTGTTTAATCCAACCCTTGTCTATTATTTCCTGTTCACCGAAACAAAAGCATGACTTGCAAGCATCTGTCGATAGATTTCATGTCCTACCTTCATCATCATCTTCCCAGAAGGATGCAGTTGCAGTTCTTCAACTGCCTCAGCCTCAGCTTCAGCTAGTTGCTGTTCGTCTTCGTAGGTGGGGGGTGCGGGGGGGGCGGAGTTGGGGGTGGTGTGCTAACATGGCCTTCTGTTTCCCGGCCGTGAGGCTGGGCAGGAAGAACAGGGCCAGTTCGATCACTTTACCTTCCTCTCCTCCTCCTCCTCCTCCTCCCTTCTCTTCTTCTTCTTCCTTTCCTTCTTCCTCCCGGTGGCCCAAGTGGAACCACTTGTCTTCTGAAATGGACATCATGGAAAGGAGGAGATGGGACAGCTTGGAATCATGGTCGATGCTACTGGACCCAGGGAATGCCGAGAACTCCGAGGCGAACACAGCAGGGGATAGAGAGGAATGGATGGCTGATCTTTCACAGCTCTTCATCGGAAACAAGTTTGCTTCGGGTTCAAATAGTAGGATATATCGAGGCATCTACAAGCAACGGGCTGTGGCTGTGAAGATGGTAAGGATTCCGGAGCAGGATGAGGAGAAGCGAGCGACTCTGGAGACGCAATTCAATTCTGAAGTCGCCTTCCTTTCCCGGCTTTATCATCCAAATGTAGTTCAGGTTTGTTCCAATCCTATTCTTCTTCTTCTTCTTATATATATATATATATATATATTTTATGCTTCACCACTCATGTCTACATAAAGCGCGAGGAATACGCTTACAATGACTTTTTTCTTTCTTTTTTTTTCTCCCCCTTACATTTATGAGAATTATCTATATATATATATATATGTGTGTGTCGGTGTCTGTGGTGATTTATTATTTATGATATATTTTGAGCATGTTTCATGCAGTTTATAGCAGCCTGCAAGAAGCCTCCGGTGTACTGCATCATCACGGAGTACATGTCTCAGGGAACTCTAAGGATGTACCTCCACAAGAAGGAGCCCTACTCGCTGTCGACGGAGACGATCCTGCGATTAGCTCTTGACATATCTCGAGGGATGCGGTATCTCCATTCGCAGGGTGTGATCCACAGAGACCTAAAGTCTCAGAATCTGCTCCTCAACGACGAGATGCGGGTAAAGGTCGCAGACTTTGGCACCTCCTGCCTGGAGACGCAGTGCCGGGAATCCAAAGGAAACATGGGGACCTATCGTTGGATGGCGCCGGAGATGATCAAGGAGAAGCCGTATACTAGGAAGGTGGACGTGTACAGCTTCGGCATCGTGCTGTGGGAGCTCACCACCGCTCTGGTTCCTTACCAAGGAATGACGCCGGTGCAGGCTGCCTATGCCGCTTCAGAGAAGGTAAGGATGCTTTTCCATCTGCGTCAGTTCTTCTCTTCATCTCCTACATCGGTAGGATGATCTCTTACTTACTATCTGAGGCTCACACCCTGATGGCTTCGTCATCTTCCCCAGAACTTGCGGCCACCGCTGTCGACGACCTGTTCACCTGTGCTCAACAATCTCATAAAGAGTTGCTGGTCTGCAAACCCAGCAAAGCGACCAGATTTTAGCTATATCGTGTCGGTGTTGGAGAAGTTTGATGAATGCCTTCAGGAAGGCCTCCCTGTTCTCGTGCACCAGGAGCTGAGACTTGGGAACTCGCTTCTCAAACTCTTCAAGGCCTGCATTCCACCTGCTTCATCCATACCTGTGCAAGCCTGACAGCCATGTTGAAGAAGCCCTTTTTTTTTTTTTTTTAATATATATATATATAGGTATTGTAATCCAGCAACGGTGTATCATTTGAGCATTGTATTGCTTTAACCAATCTAGAAAATCGATCCAAAAAAAATATTTTTATTTATTTTTGGTTATCTGTAAGTTGTAAGATAGATAGTGTTGTGTGTTGTGTATCATCAGAAATGGAAGAAGAAGAAGAAACCATGAACCATTAAGAGCACATCTCTATTGTTAGACTTTCTACAGCCTAATAGTTGCTTGACAGACTGCTGCTCTTCTTCCACCTTCTCAAACTTCAATCACTAACACTAATTATTACTTGGGATGGCCATCTCATGATATTTGATAAGCCCAGTGGATTCACTACCAAACTTAGCTGAGGAAGGAGCCCAAATGGCCAAGAAAGATTTCTCTCCTATGGTGGGAGGCCATGAAAAAGAAGGAAAGAATACATAGATTATTAGGTTGTTGGAATCTAAGCACACCATGAAATAAACCCTCAGTTTTCTTGTGGGGACTCAATCCAGTTTCAAGAATATGGATAATGAACCACCAAAGAAAAGCAGACAATCTAGCTGTAGATTTTGACAACTTGGAACACTATGCAATAATGAATGATTCCAGTTCCTCATAAAAGTCTAATCCTTCTTTTTATCTTTTTTTTTTTTTTCTTTTTTGCCTCACACCACAGTTCTTAAAGAACCAGTCAAAGGTTTATTATCCATATTCTTCCCTCCTGCTGATGATGATGATGATGATGATGATGATGATGATGATGATGCACCTTGACCATTGACCCATTCAGATTCAAATATGTCAAAGGTCCCCCGTTTTTATAATTCTGAATTCTACCTCGGGGATTCGGGATTAAATGATGCTGAACTTTTGAACTCAGAAAGGAGATGGAAAAGGGAAAAAAATAGAAACCATAGACTTCCAACTTCAAAACAAGACTTGCAAATTTTACTAGTTTTCACTGAGGTACAGCAGCTATAGTGAAAATAAAACATCCAATTAATTAACAAAATTTAAGAATAAATTCTACAGAGTGAACCATCACAGTAGGTTAGATCTGTTGATATGGATGAGAGTGTGTATAGCCAATGCTGTGTGTACTACTACCACTTTTTTCCTATGAACAATCATAATATTATTTGCAAGTAAAATGTATAAAAGTCCAAATCTTTAGGCTTTTTTATGCAATGAGCTTTCAGTGACTCAGTGGGCAACACAAATATTTTCTGACATCTTTGAAAGAGTCAACTCCAACAAGCAGCTGTGACTGACCAAGTTGTTCCAGTGGCTAAGTCAAAGTCCCTCCATGAATTGACTAATGAAACAGAAACCATCATGATGTATATAACAGTGGAAGACAAGTTTGACAACAGTAGACACAAAGTAGTGTGTTTGGGTTTGCAGAAAACAGGGCTGTCTCCATAGAAACACTAAATCAAATACCTAAAAGATTAAAAAACAAGGCAGAGCAAGCTTTGGAGATGCCAACCCCAACTGCAAACTAGGAAAAGTTGCCTAAGAAATTAATTGCCCTTTTCTCTCTCTCTCTCTCTCTCTCTTGTGGGAATACCAAAGCACCAAAAGTTACCCACCACTAGGGTTGAGCACCACCACCCAGTGTTCTCTTTCAGCCAAGGACAGAAGAAGCTCAGTAGCTGTGAAGTAAACTTTAGAATTTGGATGAATGAAAAGAGCATTTATAGAATTTTTTTTTCATATATATATATATATACACAATTTATACTATATATATATATATATATATATATATATATATATATATATATATATATATATATATATATATATATATATATATATATATATATATATATATATATATATACACATATATAGTATAAATAGGCTGAAGAGGAAATAAAGAAGACAAAATTGAGGAGCATAGATGGCAATGGCAGGCTATTTGCTTCTTTAGAGAGTTAGGATGGCACCAAATCATAGGTAACCAACAACATGACATTTGAATAATGCAACAAGCGATAAGAGGAGTTGATTGCCCCCAACAATGTGGCTTACAGAAGTGGAGAACACCCTTTTAGGAGAAGGTTTAAGATGGAATCACATTTTTATACCACTAAATTAATAAAAATACAGCATTAATAATAGCTAAATAATGAGGCTGATTTGTATGTATTCCCTCTTTCTACTTAAAAAAACATTATAAGAAAACTCAAGCAATGATAAACAAAATAAACCAAAAAAATGTAGTCAAAGATCTGAAATGAAATGAAGTTGTGTCTATTTTCACATGAAGCAGAGAAGGAGGTTTGATTGCTGAGAAAGTTTAATTTCCTCATTCCAACAAAAAGAAATAATATACAACAAAAGCCATTGAGGAACAGTTGACAACAAAGAGATGATGATGATGATAGCAACCAAAAGAGATGTGAGAGAGCATCAGAACTGACCTTTCCAGTCTCCAAAAAACCTTTTTTTTTTTTTTTTGGCATCTCTATCTCTCCATTCATTCATCAATTCCATACACCCCAAACTCTTTCACCGATAAAACTCATGAATCTTCTCACAGAGCCAGCAGCCATTTCTTCTCCACCATCGTCATCGTCCTCCTTATCTTCCTCAACGCTGCTGCCGTCATTGTGATAGCCGTCGCCGCCGTCATCCGCCAGGTGCCTTCCACCCGACGCAAGGAGTCCCTTAACCTCCACCCCCGAGCAATCCTCCGCCGCAGCCAAGTCGGCGCGTTTCCGTCCGCCACGGCCACTCTGCCTCCGTCGGCGGCCGCCGCCCCCGCGGCCTTGTTCCCTCGACGCCAGGCTCTCCTCCACCGCGTCGATGATGAAATGGATGACGTGCCGGTTCGGCGACGCGTCCCACCGCACCCAGAAGCTCTTGTAGCACCCGAAGCACCCGCACCCAAGCTGCGGGGGATGCGCCCGCCGCCGCTGCTCCCTCCACCTCCCACCGCCGCCGGACAGCAAGTACACCAGGACCTCCTGTTCCTCGGCCGCCAGCGACGCCGCCAGGGCCAGCATCGCCGCGGGTAGCGCCGCCAGGTGGTCCCGCAGTGCCTCCTCCGGCGGCGGGGCTGGGAGGACCCTCAGCCCTTTTCCGTTGCCAAGCTTCTTCATCTCCACCCCAAAAAAAGATCACTCTTTTAAGGTCTTAGCGTCGAAGCAAGCTGGAGAGAAGCAATAAAAATGTCTCCTTTTCTTTTTGGTGTTTGGTGAGGGATAACAGAGGAACAAGGAAGAGGTGGTTGGTCGGGAACAAAGCCGCTGATTAATAAATACTTGGTTTTTTAGGTGGAAGAAACAACCGCAGAGGTGGGAGATGCTGATGGGCTTGCTTATAATAATAAGCACCACCATTTAAAAAGAATTTTTTTTTTTTTTTTGAGGTAGTAGTAGTAGTATTGCTTGCTTCTTATTAGCCGGTGGACGTTGAGCCTCGAGGAAGTGGGTGTGTAAATTGGTATAAAATTGGTGTGAAAACCAACCCCGTAATAGATCATTTAAGTATATAATATATATATTTTTTTTTTAAAATGAGAGACATGGGAGTCTTATTAAAAATTTATCATTAATTGTCAAAAAATAAAAATAAAGATAGATGAATATTAGATTTTGATAATGAAAATCAATCGATAAATTTATTAAACTAATATATTTTTTAAAATAAGTGGCGTAAAAAATATTTCGACTACGTACTTGAACTATCGAAGGGTCAACTATCAAACAAGAGAGTTTGATGTTATACCAGGAAATTATCATGTCAAAAATTAAACGTCAATCCAACAGATTGATCAACGTGTTAAAGATTGAACTTAGTGTTATAGGTTTAGGCATCATAATAGAAGGATTATATATTATGTTGAAAGATTAGATATCATGTGAATATTAACATATCGGTGGAATGGACGATATGCCGAAGGAAAAGATGATATGTCAATGGTTTGAACAAAGTAACAAAAGATCGAATGAATATTGGAAAAACGTATAACATACTAAAAGCTTTATAAATATGTCAAATATATGGTTAATTTATCAAAGTTTTGATAAAATAATTTTAGATCAATTTGAGTTGGTATTGGATCGAAATAATAACTAACATGTTAAAAAATCTATTGAACTTCAATCCGAACCAAAATTGAGCTCCATTAGAGAGTCAAATTAGTGAGCATGAGAGATAGTAATATTTTATGATTCTCAGCCTCATAACAATCTATACAACTAGTTTTTATTATTGATAATATAATAATCTATTTTTTTAATTTTTTCTTATAAATTACTCCTTCAACTAATATAAATATAAAACATATAGTGGACTTTCTATGATCGAGATAATTTACAAATCTTAATATGAAAATATCATCATTTCAAACAAATCTAATTTAATATATGTAAGCATATAATACTTCATTCCTTCTAGAGATATATATATATATAGGCTTGAGCATATAACATACTATCAATTAGGCATACATAAAAAAGAACTTTTCTTTCATTTGACTCTGTTCTAAATTATTTTAAAAATAATTATTTTAACTATCTTTTTACTTTAGTCATTTGTTGAATAAAATTGTATCCTAAATCTCAAAATGATTTAGTTAATATATCTTTTATTAGATAGTTTAGCAACTTTTAATATTTGTTTCTAAATATCTTAATGTCAATAATATAATATAAGTTACATCATTCATATCAACCATTTTAAAAATTTTAGTTAATTTTTAATTCGATATAATAAACTAATATCACTATTGATAAATAAAATATTATCCATATATAAAATCAATATAATAAAATGACCTTTAGATATTAGTATTATTAATAATATTTTTTAAAAATATGAAGGAAATAATGATATTATAAAACTTCATATATCATTATCTAAAATCTTGTTTGAAGTTATAAATAGATTTCCTAGGTTTACATACCAAATTTATATTTTATATTTTCTTTATAAATCATTTAGGTTAGTTAATCCATATAATTTTTATTCAAAAAATTATTTTCATATTTATTAACTCAGAATCACAATGAGTCAGTAATATTATGATGATTCATAACCACCATCCATGAAATCTTAAAGACTCATTTGTAATTGAATGGATGGTGGTTATGAAGGGTATAAGGAGGTTTGCAGAGGAGGCATCAACTATCTTGTTGTTAATATTGATTCACACTGGCATGAGGCACAAAGTAGTCATGCTCTTTACCTCCTCTTTTACTAAGACAAAACCCTAATTCTTAACTTGTTTCTTCTTTATGGAAATGTAGTTATGTCATCCAAAAACAAATAATGACCTGTTGCCATTACAGGAGAACAACAATCCAACATATTTTGCAAAAGATTTTTACAATTAGAAACAGTAAATTATCTTCCAAATGCACTTTTATGATGACTGCAGCTGCTGTAGATATCATGCAGCATCTCCATAGTTACTTATGATCACCATCCAGCTTGGGGAAACAATGCAAGCAATTTCCATAATTCATTCAACTTTAATGCTTGAAAAAGAAGAAAATTCTAGGACTAGAAAAGACATCGATGCACTCCCAAGTCATTATTTATGTGGTGAAGAACATGCTCAAATTTGCATGGCTTGTATGAGTACAAGATTCAACAGTGTTGCAATTTGATGTAAACAAACAGTCAAGCAAGCTTAATAATGTTCTTGACAGAATGAGCACTGCAGCCAAAACTGCTTGTGCTCTTTGACTACTTGCAATACTTGATACTGATGGATAAATGGAAACTTGTCCAATTTTATTCAAAGTAGATTAAGGTCTCCAAGAATACAAATCAAGTACTGAGAGAAAAAAAATGATCAATGTTCCTGTAGTTCTCCCATATTCCCTGGAAAATGGGTTTGCTTCACTTCTAATAAATCCTTGTTTCACCTGTCACACATTTTCTACAACCAATATTGATTTCAGGGGCAACAATGATTTGGATGCTCACAGATTCTAAAAAAATTGCAATTTTAATAAATTTGACAGTCCATCTCAAGAATAATGTTCATAGGATTAATATAAGATTTCATCTCAAACTAACATGTAAAAAATCATTATCAGAAATAAATTCCAATGGTTCTCCTAAAAATATGGTCTTCTAGTTGAACTTTTAAGGATAAAAAATTTTCAGCTCACCGGAACACAAAAAAAAAATCCCAACAAGGAAATAGTAGGTTTGTTTTCAATTTAGGCATTCAACATCTTTTGTTGCTTAGTGCACTGCTGACAATTTCCTCAGTTCTGTGCTGATGGTTTCTATGCATAATTGTCTGCAGGGCAGGTGACTGTCCTGGACACATTTATGCCAAGTCTCTTAATGTCTCAACTGTGAAGATTGTCTGCTAGGTATGATGGAAAGATATGTTTCACCATATCTGAAACAAGTTGCAAGATAAGTGAACCAATTATACTAAAACATCATCTAAGATCGCTGAGTTTAAGAATGTATCATCTTAACTAAGAAAACCAAAAAATCCTTAGGAGTTGCAAAAATCAAAGGTAGGCAACTGGTCAGGAAGGTACCCATATCAAAATTATTTCCATTGAGAATTTACTGGAATAGTTTCATGTCATCTGTGCTCGACTTTGGATGATTCAGCTAACTTTGGAATACTCATCATCCTGAGATGTCCCAAGTTTGGTGTAGGGAAATAATCCATGAAATAGACGACGCAACTTGAAGTCTATCCGTCCAATCTGGTTATCATCATCATCATCATCATCATCATCATCATCATCATTTTGTTCGTCTACAAATTGACTAGAAGCAACTCCCTCATGATCCCTGTTCTTGTCTTTCACTGCAACTTCATTATGAACTTTTGACCCTGTCGATGACCTTCAGGAAATGGAAAAAGAAAAAGATTTAGAATCATCAAAGAGAACCAGTGAATGACATGCTTTAAATGTGCCTGGTTATCCCTAAATGAACAAAGGTATATATTATGATTTGCAAAACTAATGACCTTGATAAACATTGAAAAGAATATTGGAGACATACTTTCTATGTTGTATTGAATCAGCCCCATGATTTTTCGAACTTCCTTCGCTTGGCCCGTGGTTGAGAGAAAGATGTCTAATAAAACGAAGCTGCATCACAAAAAGAAAGAAAAAGGCAATTATTTATGTCCAAACAACTAATTCTACAAATTGTATGGACAAAACATGATTAGAAATTGGTAGGAGAATTAAAAGATGCAGCAAAACATTGTTAGGAGAATGAAAAGATGCAGCAAAGACACTAAAGAATTCAGATCAAGGGTTCAAAAAGAGAACAAATTTAGGCAGTGAACTAGTCAGTGATGTTTAAGACCAAAGCTGATCTTAAATGAAGACTGATCTCACCAATTTAGCAAAAACATTGGTATAATATTGACTCCACATCAAATCTTAAGAAGGCCAAGGGGTGATGTGACAAAATGCTGTTTGCAAAATCTACAAATGCATCAGTAACGAAGCAGGAGATGTCATTAGCAGTGCCTATAAATGAGAACAATGCAGCAATAGCTGATGCTTGGATCAAATATTGCACAGATATATTGCATCCTAGCTTAAGGGAAATCATCGGCAGCCAAAACATCCATCAAAGAGAACTTGAATCATAATTTACAGGTAGACTGAGCAACACTTTATTCGGCCCCGTATCTTGGACCAGCATTAGTGCATCTAAGAAAACTAATGAAGAAACTCATTTGTATGCTGACCTGATCTCCATCATTGATTCCGAAATTCCGCAGACAAACCTTATCATTAGACAATGTGTATTCGTTGTAGCATAAGCAGAAGTGACCCCATACATGAGACCTATTATAACAAGCACAATCATAAGAGCCAGATGCATCCAAAACAAACAAGGAAAAAAAAAATTAAATAAATCCAGAAACACTCACGAGCCCTGTTCTGAGAAAATATGGCATTAAATGTGAACCAGCAGTACATATTTGCTAGGCACCCAACACGAATTAGCATAAAAGAACGATCTTTGAGAGGACAGTGAGATTATATAGCATCAAGTATAATCTTTAATCTTTATGACAAGAGTTTAGGGAAAGTGACGAATCAAAAAGGCCCCCACCAGGATATGATGCAACTCCCGTCTTTGGAAGGCTGACTGAAGAGTTCCTCGATGGCTTCCTTAAGCTCCCCCACGGATGCGGTCTTCGCGATTTGCACATCTGTCCACAATCGACACGAAAATTAGGCAAATCCAGCAACAAGTGAACAGACTAGGGGTTCGATTACGAGTATGGAATTGGTACCGAAGGAGGAGCCGTCCAACTTGAGGACGGAGAGGCGGAGGAGCGGGTCGGTGGGGAGGCGGAAATAGGAGCAGCTGTTGTGGCGTCTGTGGCCGCGGGGGGAGACGCGGTCGACGTCCGCGGATGGGAAAGAGCCGGCGCCGGCGGTGGCGCCGGCGTCAGGGATGAGAGGGGAACCTGCGGACTGCGACAGGGACCGCGGCAGCCCCATGCAGCACGCGACGTCGCTTGGCATCCACACCATCCACCACCCCGGACTCGCCTGGCTCTCCTCCTTGTCGTCGAAGGCGACAGCGAGAAGGCAGGTGCCGAATCTCCTATGCCGTCTCTCTCGTGTAGGGAACCATTCCGGACGATGAGGAGGAGGACAAATGATGATGAGTGTGGGCAGGGGAAGAAGGGAAAAGGAGGGGCAAGCCTTCGACAAGGGATAGGTGGGGGCGTATTCTTTAGGGGTCGGTAGGCTTGTTTGGGGATGGGAGAACAGAGAAGAAGCTGCAGGTTCTTCGGATGAAAACAGCGGAAAGAGAAGAGGACGCCAAATATGGAGAGAGAGAGAGGGCGCCGTTGGAAGGGTGAGCTTGGACGACGGGCGTCTTTATTCGGGACTCACAAACACAATAGATTGGGTTAATTCTATTTTTTTTTTTTCTTTTTCGAAGAGGTTCCTTTTTTTTTTTTTTCATGTTCTCAATCAATCGGCCTTTTTTTATCATATTTTTCAAAATAATCCTAGCAAAACAAAACACTACAATAAATTTTATTTTTCTTGATGGTTCAATTCATAGGATGAATCCATCCACCGATTTAGACCAGTAGTTGATTTTTCTTATTCCTAAACCAACGATGATGCTTATTTGAAATCTTATTTTTTATAATATATGAACTAGTTTTAAATCAATTTCTTTTTATTATAATATTTTTTAATAAATCTATATTATAGTATTTTAGACATGAGGAAGAGGATTGATTCATTTTATAGATCGATCTATATAGTGTAATAAGATATTGCTCCCGTTATTTTGTCACAAAAGTATTTAAAGGATTACGCAAATTGGGATGTTATTTAGAAAAATGGAAAAGGGAGAGCACCTCTTGAGGAAAAAATCAACATATGTTTTTTTTTTTTAAAAATGATCCAATAAAATATAAGAAAATAAATTATCAAGCAAAAAATAAATAAATTTTTGGAGATTTGGGTTAGGTCAGACGGATTTGGATTTGGGTTCGAATTTACTACTAAATTATATGGTATGCTTAACAATGCAAGTCTTATGGGCATTATTATCGCATCGCCTGTTTCGAGGTGGTGGCTCAAAGCATGAACTTTAACAATATGGCTTTTGTTTCATCCAATGCCTTTTGTTTTTTTTTTTTTTTTTGTCTCACTGGGCTCTTTACGATACCACCTAATTCATTTGGGAATCATGACAAGCACAAGCTTCGAGTATAAGCTTCGAGTAATTATTAGAAAAGAAGCATCCAAGAACTTTTTGAGTCAATCAACTAAAAAAAGAGTCCTGTGAGATATATAAAGCAGCAAATTCTCATGCATGTCTTATGGGTGACCCTCACATCCATACCAATCAATTGGCTTCAAGCAAATGCATACCAATCATTGTCTCGCAAGCCACCAAATCCTGATGCATACACAGAACATGATCATTGAAGATTTGAAAGCTACACTTGCAGAAGAAGGCAAATAATAATTCCATAGCAGACGCATCAAACTATGATTCCATTTCTTGCAGGCTTTATTTGGTTATCAGCAGATTCTAAACACAAGCATCGGCTGAAACTGGAATTATTGTAGCAAAACCAACTTAAAAAAACCGCGTCAGAAGTTACGCAACCCAAGAAGAAAATTTTTGGTTGACGGTCATATAAGCCTCAACATATCCAAAAATTTTAATGTAACAAAAGAAGTGGTAACACACTCGATACAATTATTTCTAGCAGATGGAGAAAGAGAAAACCTGCTGGAGTTGGGATCTCATCCCTGCTCAAATGTATCACTGGAGGTTATTATTGTCTGTCTCTTTGACAAAATGGAAGTGTAAATAAAATGAAAAGATTAGTTGACAACATCAACCACTAGCTTGCGTGACTTGATAACCGACCACTTTAAGCGCCGGTAATAAGCAGCTTGGAGGAGAGCAAGCGACAGCACAAAGATCCATTTGAATCCCATCTATCACAACAAAACACTAAAGTTCAGTGGAGATTACAAATATATGAAGAAAGGTCTAGTGAGGTTGCAGAAAGCAAGGTTACCAGCTTCCTCTCTTCCATCTCGGGCTCTGCTGCCCAGGACAAAAATGTAACAACATCCTTCCCCATCTGCAATAACACACAAGAAGAGACCCAAAATTATACCCGACAATGTTGGAGAAGATAACATTAAAATGTAACATTAGAAACTTTCACAAAGAATACCTGGGATTCTGTCGCAGGAGTACCATCCTCGTATTCAATAGCACCATCTATAAGCATTTTGGGCATAGCTATCGCACCACCAGGAAAGTATGGGTTATAGTGCAGCCCCTCTCGAATCTACATTTCCAATTATGACAACAAATGAAATAAGACAGCTCAATAATGTCACATGCTCATGTAGATGAGCACATGCTTACCACTTCAACAAATTGTGTCAAGTCATCACTTTAGGAACAAAATGAAACATAACATACATCAAAAGATTATTGAATTAGCTTTCTTTAGAAGCAATGACAAAATGTAGAAACTAAAGTTGTCACTATCAATGCATTGCTCAATTCAGATTTGACTTTATACATGATCAAATTGGAAATCTTCAGAATGAATCAACTACATTAGTACTTGGCAAATGCATCGACAGATCCAGCTTAAAGCAAACAGTATCAAATGCATGTCCAAATATATCCTTTAGTTAGTTAGACACGTTCCATATCTCTGACGTATTTTATCACATGATAGAAGCTGTAGCAAACAATTACAACATTTCATTTGTTTACTATTTATCTCACATAGTTATTTGGAATCTTACCAACACACCAGCAGGAGGATCACGGTAGCCAGTGAGAAGAGCAAAAACATAGTTTTGCCCATTGTGTCGTGCCTAAAAAAGAAACAAGTTGAAAGTTCTGATGTCAGTAACGGACAACAAAATGCTACAACCAAAATTCGCATTCGATGGTTTTACCTTGGTGATCAGGCTAAGGTCTGGAGGATATGCTCCTCCATTTGCAAATCTGGCTGCTTGTTCATTTGAATACGGCTGAGGAAAACGGTCACTTAATTTACCAGGACGAGTAAACATTTCACCTTCATCATTGGGACCATCAACCACCTCAATCTCAGCAGCCATCGCTTTTGTCTCTTCTTCAGTGTAAGCCACACCAACAAGATCTCGATATGAAATCAGAGACATCGAGTGGCAAGAAGCACAAACTTGTTGATAAACTTGATGACCACGACGAATACTGATCAAATCATTGAATGTGATTTAATGTAATATAAGTTGGTAGCGATATAAGTTATGATGCACAAAAAAGCAAAGTAACAAGTAATTAAACCAACTGAAACCAAAAGCAACTCCCTTTCATGGACAACAACATTAAATGGCCATCTAGCAATGTAGCTCTGTTAAACATGTGTCCTACCACCAAAACAAATGAAATGAAATCCTTCAGGGTTGATACTATAACTAGAATCATCAAGTACATTGACTATTTGATTTCACATCATACAAAAGCAGAAGAAACATATTATTGTCAAAAGAAACAATGTTCTTGAAATATATTTAAGATAAGTGTGGTGAAATTATTTTACTCACGATGCATGATCATATGAACTAAGAATGCCTTTGTGAGGCCACGGGTAACTAGGAGCTGCTAAACCATGTTCTGCTTCATCAGCAGATGCGATGGTAGCAAAGCTCAGAATACCAGAAATTCCAGCTCCAACTATTGCCAAGACTCTCAATCTCAGTGACTCCATGGTAGATGATCCAGCAGCATCCTCCTGCCATATGGATGAAACCAAAGATGATGCCTGCATATAAAAAATAAACAGAAACAGCATGACTTTTCAAATCAGACGAGAAGAGTTCAACAAAACTCTGCATATCAAAAAATATGTAAAATACAGGCAGAAAATCAATGTACAAGATAACTAACTAAAGAAAAAAATAGGATATCCTCCTTCCCCCATAAATTATCAATAATTTATAAAGTAATTAACATAATTAGATTGGTTATGCCCAATGCCAACCAGATCAGAAACATCAGATCCAGACCAACCAATCAAGCCCATCTTTCTCAGCACCCAACTCTGTTACAAAAAAGGATTGTTAACCAATACGGCATCCTAGCACCTTAGACCACACTGTAACATATTTGTCAACCCATACAATATCCTTGCTGGTCCTCCAAGAGCAAAAAACAAAAATGTCACCAATGTATTTGACAATGTTACCTCATAAAGAAGAATAACAAAGTTCCTTGTGTAATGATGACATTAACAAAATAATTACAGCAGTTTGGATACTATCTTTGATCACATGCCCATACTATCTCTTTCGCTCCCAAATGAGCATGTTGCTTTCATGACAAAATGAACAGAAAACATGCCATGTTTACAGAAGTGGTTGTCATCAAGTCATTTAATTCATTAAAAGCCAATTTAGTCAGTGTCACCTTAACTGATATTCATATAACTGTGCAACTAGTTTGTGAATTCAGCTCATGTAAATCCAAAACACCCTTTTAGAGTCTCCACCGGTACCTTCGTCACTTGGACCCTTGTATACCATTAGGAATGCATATTTAGAAGAAGCTGCATGAGTATAGTTGAGATACCTGGGTTTGGGTACACGTAAACAGAAATTTCTATGGAATAAAATATATCTAAACTCTTTGATTAGCAAACATCTGAAACTTATACTCTATGGCATGGTTATAAAAACTAGTACTACTCCAGTATGATAAATAATGATACTTGTAACAGGTCAAATTGTTACACAGAATAACATAACATCAATTAAGAAAATAAAAAAGTAGAATCCATGCTTGTGTCACCTTGAAGTAGAAAACCGAGAAAGAGATTTATCAAGATCCGTACCGTAATTAATAGAACTAGCTTGTCTTATCCAACAACATTTCAAAAACCTAAAGTAAAATACAATGGTTGTATAATGATCTTGTTTGTCAAATAAAACTTATTTTCACATGCAAAACTTGTACATACATGTCTACAAGTTTCCAGTCCAAAATACTCAAAAACAATAACTGGTTTAACTGTGACCAAATCAAATAATTCTTTGTTATCAAACACTAAATTGTTATAGATCATAACAACCTGCTATTCTATAACAATACTGCATCTTTAACTAAAATATTACAAGAGAGACAACAACAGATACAAAAAGAGATAACTACTGATGATTGTGACTGAAAGCTCTTCCTCAGAAGCTGGTTGATGCCTCTTCTGGCAGCCATTGTAAATTCTTCGCCAAAGGGATTCTGAAAATTACCATGGAACAGTGAGAGGCAGAAATCAGAAATCTAAAACAATTGCGTTCAAGCAGATGAACCAAACTATAGAAGGCAAATGCATGACATAGCAATAAAGGAAGAGAAGGATCAAGCAGTCAAATGAAAACAAAAAGTTAACGAAATAAGCTGAATCTCTTGCATGTGAAATAAGCCAAAAGAAAGTGGCACTTTTCGATCAGGTATGATTGTAAAGTTTATTTCTTTCTACTTCCGGACTTTGACTGAGACACACGTTTACTTTATTGGCTCCCCTGTATAAGAGACAATATTGTACTTTCACTCCATATTTGCTGCAGTTAGAGCATTAAGTATGATTAACATGGTTGATATCCTGCTCTGTTGAGAATAAAATGACAGTATTATTAAATATCTAAAAACCGATCATCAGTTTCGAATCTTATTGTCCAGATATGTATAGGAAGCCCCAAGAAGGTGCTCACCATAAGATAATGCATAGCTAAAATAACGCTCGAGTATTCATTAGAAGGGTTTTCATGGAAAGGTAGAACTTTTCAGATTAGCCGACTACTTGAGCATCACCCAATTTCATCATGTCATTTGCTTACTAAACTGAACTGTGTCCTCCGATTCCTACGTCTTCTACTACGACCGCCATCATAAGGCTGAATACGAAACCGAAAGGGCAAAAGAAAACTACGAGAATCGCACATTTAGATCGGAAAACGAATGTGATCGAATACTAGTCGAGTCGCAGGTTTTGTAGGATGGAGGGCGACATGAATCGAGGACTGCGCGAAAGGATAGCAACCACATTCGAAATCCATGACCAAGAACAACAAGGTCAACACAATAAACCGCTCATGACGCCCACTAGATCTGGCAAGCATATGGAGGAGCAATGGACGATTCGAGTACCAGATTGAGAACGAAACGAGATGGAAAAGAGGAGGAAGTGAAACCCGGAAAAGCCGCGCGGGAACACGCCGGGATCCGCACCGTGGATTTCTTTTCGTTCGTTCTTCTCCGTGGAAGAAGGCCGAGGCAAGCCGAAACGAAAGGCGACCGCGTGCGTGTGCCCTATGTGCGCTTCAGCAACCGCGGTCACCAGGAACAACCATTTTGACCTGCTATACCAGGTAACCAACCTCACTTTTTATATTTCTTTATATTAAAATATCTATTTTAACCTATATAACTTTGACATAACTACTTAAATCCTTATGTTTACTAGTATTTAAGATAATTTTTATTTTTTAAAAAAATATAGTAAATAAATTTGTTTCATCAAATTTAAGTTTATAAATATTATCATATTTACGACTCATAATAAATTATTAATATAATAATATATATAATTTAAATTTAAAAATAATTATTTTAGCTCATATAATTTGATCATAGATCACTTAAACCCTTATGATTTTATTTGTATCTAAAATAATCCCTATGAAGGTTATTTATTTTCTCAAATATTATTATAATTCAAGTTTAGGAAAAATATTTATCTTCTCAAATAAGAGGATCAAATAAGAGGAACGAATGAAGGTTATAATGATAAACTAAGATGAATAGATAAAGGTAGGAGAGGCTAAAGACAGATGTAATGGAGAGCTGAACCATCATATTATATGCATGATGGATAGAGTATCTGAGAGGATAAAGTGGGATGCATAGGAAGAGAAATAGGGATTAGAAGATTATTACCTACTTGGCATTAGACTAATTAACGCACATCCAATTAAGACAAGATTGGAAGCTCCTAAACTCATCATCAGCGCTGGAGAGACTACGTGCGTACGATGTCCTACTAAATAATAACGAGTCAATGCTAATGGTGATAGCCACTTCTACGATGTCGCATCCTCCTGTCATTGATGGTAGTCTTAATTTTTTAATTAAAATTATATGTATTATTATATTAATAGTTTATTATGAGTTATAAATATTAAACCTCAAATTTAAAATGATGAACTTATATATTATATTATTAAATATATAAATTTTTTTTATAAAAATTCTAATTTTATTATTATATTTTTAAAACTATTAAAATCAACATAAATATCTGAAAGGCATATCGTGCGGTGCAAGAAACACTTCAACAGCAACAGAAACACAAGCGAATCGACGTGACCAAATGGCGGTGCCTCCGCTTATAAGGTGGTACGACGAATTCCCCGCTCGCCCTCGCCCTCGCCCTCGCCCTCCGTTTCTTCTCCTCTACGACTCCCGAGGAGGAGACTAGGATGATCTTTTTCTCTGTCGGTTGATCGCTGTTATCGTTTGCATCCGTCTGTTCTTCCAGTTCCATCTTCATCGCACGCGCCGGTTCTCGGTATGGATTCCTTTTCTAGAAATCTTTGTTGCTCTTTGGTAGTCTCTTGTGGTTTTTAGACGGATCGATCGAACCCTTCCCCTGTCCTTCTTCGTTTGATCTTTCCGGGAAGGTCTCGGGACGAATCATCAGCTCCATGTTGGTGGGTGAATTAGTTCCTGAATTTATATCCTTAAGACTTGTCTCCGAAGGATGTTAAGAACATTATAGGGCACCGTCCAAGATGATATTGAGATTAGAGATTCACACATGAACGTCATACGGTAATGGAAAGTATGAAATGCTTCTTAGCCCCTAAAGCGGGGTTGCTGTGGATTGGCAGACCTGTAATGAGCAACGTCTTGTTTATGTTTCTTGCTGCATGATGTGTGGATTTTAGTGAGTCATCTCGTAGGCACGTTATTTTATAGCTTCTAATGTATGGAATTGCCTGATTCGTTGATGAAGGAAGCCCTAATCTGTTTGTGGATTTCATATGAAAACTTACATTTAGCGTTATTCTTGTGGAAATTTAATCGTGCGAGGTCAAAGCAGACAAGTTGTTCCAAGGTTTTACGAGAAAAAAAAAAATATTCGGGAGCTTTAATGCTTATAGTCATCTAGAAGCTCTCTGATTTTGTCTGGTGAAAAATTTTGGCCTATGGGTTGAGACAATTATCCTAATTATAAAATGTTTGAGTTTCAAATTTAGGGAATTTCATCGGTTTTTTTGTGTTGAGTTTATATTGGATAAGCAGGACATGTCTTCGTGAAAGCATGTTAGCTGTCATTCTTAATATATTTTCTACCTGAACTGTATATTAAAGGGGTTATACAGGTTGCATTCTATTTGAATTTAATTGTCAGATGGTTTTAAATGCATTTCAACCCAACCGGAAGATGACCCAAGATGTCTTGCTGACACCTCTTAATAACAGGCAAGATGAAATAGTTTAGTGCTTGCAAATTTCACTTTTAAGGCTGACAAATGAGGACTCTGTACAAGGTTTTTTAAAAATATTCCATTAGCTTTTTGAATTTGACATCCAATCTTGCTATTTGGAAAGCTTAATATGGTTGGAGTAATGAGAATAACATTTGTTGGACTTGTGTATTTTGATTGGCCGTAGACATTATTGATCTGAAGCTTAAGTGGCTGAGACTTCTGAACAAAGTATTGCCAGATATCAGTAATTGCTAGAACAATGTATAGATCAAGTCTCAAATCGGAAAAAAAAATTTATAGCAGCTTGGAAGTTCTTTAATAACTGTATGCATTTGATTTTTTTGTTCTTTTTAGGCTTTGTTCTGGTATCAGAATGTTTATGTGGTTGTTGAGGTTGTTACCAGTGATGTAATTTTTATTAGTTTGCTGACATAGCTGTTCAAAAGTTGCTACTATGACAAGTTTCATGAGTCTGAATAATGCACATGTTGAGTCTTAACCATGCAGTATTTAAAGTTGGGTTTTAATTGCCGACAGCAAACTAACATAATTATTTCTCTTCTTTAGATCTTGCAAGTTTATCCATTTCAATTTATCTTATACATCAGTAACAATACTTTGGTTGGTTAAGTGAATTGCTTATAAATCTTCAAAAAACACGCATATTTATTTTCATCGTGTTGGCCCTGATATGTCCATGACATGGCACTTATACTTGGTAAGCAACTTGATGTAGAATCTTTTGTTCCTCTCATGTACCTGTTTGGGTTACATACTATTTAGCAAATCCTTTGTTCTAGGTCCTTCTCTTGCTGTTCTTTCTTAATTCAGGACATCTGATTGGAAATAATGGCACAAATTTTGGAGTGTTCTATGGTTACAAATTATGTGTAATGAGAATCAGTTTGTTTCCCAAAGCGCCTTCTTTAATACATTTTCAAAAATTACGTTGAGAGTCTTGTTCTTCATAGCAGTATGTTTTGCCTAACTAATGGGAAGTAAGACCTCAACATGTACAGCTAGGCTACATTTCTGGTCTTGTTTCTTGTTACTTACAAATGACTGTTCAAAAATCAGAATCATGCTCGATATTAATAATGGTTAGGATGAACATATTTTTGAAGATCATCATGTTGTGTTCTTCTTTCAGTCTGATATTTATCCATTGATTACACTTTTACAAAGTGGGAGTAATATTATGCAATTGAAAATTTGCAGGTTTGTACTTGGAAGACATGTTAGCACAATCAAGTTTTACTGTACCAGCACCAGCTGTATGTCTGCCTGCATTTTCTCGATCTCAGAGACTGCTAGGTAAACACATCACTGCTTGAAGATTGTATACTAAATAAAGCAAATGCTAGGAAGCCTCACGTTGTGAGCTGTTGCACCCAGTCTCTTATGAGTGGTCGGTAAGCAATTAGCCCAACAACAAGACCTAAGCCAATTACATGCTTGAGGTTAGTGTGAAGCATGTGCACACGGTGCTGCACAGTGTGCATCATGAAACAGAGATGAGTCACTTAGTAGCTTAGTAATAAATGATCACGAATTAGTTATGAGCTTTTCATTATATGATTTGATGATAGTTTAATATGAACTGTCAGATGGCCATTTTAGTGTTCAATCTTGATAGTTTAGGATAAGTCGTGCAGTAATATAATGCAGCTGTAAGTTCTTAAGTTGTCAAAGTTATTGGGTTTTAATTGCTTCGATGTAATTAGGATTACTTGGTGTTTCAATGCAATTAAGATCCAAGAGTAGGTCTGAGTGCGTATTGGCATGAATTTTACACTACTAGTAAACCAAACTGATAAGTAGTTCTTAAGCAATCTAAACGATGTAATTTTATCTAGGTTAGTCATTATTTTCTTATATCTAACAACATGGGGCCGCCATACTCTTTATGCAGCTGTCCACTTTAATTTTGAAGCCAAATAGGACATCTGTTGCTGGCTAAAATGTTGTGATGATTAATTGGTCTTCATTAATTCATATTTGATTTTTCTAAGAAGTGTCTTTTTCATCCTCATAGACAAGAAATGAATCTCATGTTCTTTTTATGTCAGGATGAAGCAAGTTTGGTGCCTTAATCGTGTTTAGATTTGTTTGCATTAGCAATCTAAAACTTCATGTGCAGATTTAGGCTAGGTTGTATTTTACCAACCTTTTGCAACTAAGCCACTTGTTGAGTTGGGAGTCATGTTTGTTTTGTTTCTGCCATTCGGTTACACATCTAATATTCTTATGATAGTGGGGCTGCAATCTATATTGGGCTGTTTTCCTCAATAGTTGTCAGGTATATAGCTCTGCTATCAAACTCTCTTCTGGGCCAGAATTATCAAATGTTGGTGCTACTCTTAACCAGTCAAAATGATTTTTTGCTTCACTGCTCTGCAGGCATATGAAATGGATTAGTCTTAGTTGCAAATATCTTATATCTAAAATGCTGCATCTGACCTGCATTGGTGGGAGCCTTGTGCACCGAGCTGCCCTTTTAGCTCTTGCTTCTGTTTCTAAATATATTTCTAATGCTTTCTCTGACAACCTCTTTTTTTGTTAAAAATTGCACACTATTAAGTGTGATAAGACATGTTTAGCATGTTTATATGCATTTCAGCATCCTCAGATTTTGCTGAGACCTGCTTCTCTACCATTGCACCTAGTTTGCCTCCATTCTCATGTCCCACGTTGTTTCAGTAATCAAGGATTGATTCTCGATTTTCTGAAAATGTGGTCTCAGTTGTTTTAGCAAATAATTAGCAAAGGAAAAACCTGCACCTTGACAGATAGATCTTAGCCGAATATCTAATATTCTTAATTAGGTTCTTTAGTAAGGTCAAATTTTAAATTTTCACCAGCCAAAAAAGTTACCTAGTTGCACTTGACATTTTATTTTATTTTTGGTGGAACTACAAAGGGCTAACTTAGAATAAAACTCCAATGTTAATAAACACTCTCAATGTACAATTCTCCAGTAGGGCAACTTATAAAAGAAAATGCTGTGCCATTTCTTGGTTGATTTTAAAACGATCAACTGGAGCAAGAAGTCAAGAACACATCACCATGGTATAATGCGTGTGTTAGCAGCTCTAGAAAGGTTTAGGCTAAGAGTAGAAAGGTTTAGGATAAGAGTAGAAATGTTTAGGATAAGAGTAGTTCGTCAACAAAATTGTAAATCATCAAAACCGAGTTACAGGGCTTTATTTATGTGTTATTGTATGAAGATGTCTGACACCCTAATATTTGTAGTAATATTCGATATGAAGTTCGAGGTTTTTCATCTACAGTGCAGTTTAGTTTCTTACCTTCTTTATCATTGCGGTAGATGAAGTTAGTTAATTGTTAGCTAGCAGGATATCTAATCTATAAGATACAGCTAAACTGGCTTTCCAGTTGTATGGAAAATAAAGTAGATTGGTGTCATTAAGTGGTATATGATGACTGGACCACAGAAAACTAATCATGTTAACGATCAATTCTGTGGATTGAATAATCTTGGAGCACAGATGTGAAAATTGTTCAGGGGACATAAAAAGGACTGCAACTTGGATGGTTATGCTTATCAGCTTTTGGCTGAATGGGTCCTCTTAATGTGACGAGACAATAACATAATTTTCCGATGGCAGGTTAATATCTTTAGTTGAGTTGAGATTTAGTAATAAATTTAAATTCTTAATTGATTTTATATTTTTCCAACATTGATTTTGAAGCCTAGAGCAATATATATCTTTGATTTTTAATAGGTCTTTTCGTTTTAGTTGGTGTGATGTTGTTGTTGTACTTTCTTCCTTTGCCAAAATATTGAAATGATGCACCGTTGATGTCTTTTGAACATTCATCATCTGATGCAGAGGAAAACAGACTCCATATCAGCAGACATGGTCGACGGCATTCTATCTCATTTGCTCGTCGGATTCCCTCTTCTGCAAGGCTATTTGCTGCTAGTTTGGTGCGTATTTTCTTTGGTTAGAAATTATGGTCCATCGATACCTGCATGATGTTATACTGTAACTTCTTGCCGACCAAGTAATCACCCAAATGTTAATTGATTTTGAGGACCACCTACTGTGGTTTATTAGTTGGATGTCCTATCACTTGTATATGTTAATCATCCAATAGAATGCCGCAAGCTCTCAAGTCTGTCAGACTCTCTTTCGTGGCAAAATGTTCTGATGATTTCCCCATGTGACTTCTTGTTAAGGCTAATCCAATTGTGCTTGTGCTTCAGAATGCTAGATGTACTGCAACTCAAACCCAAAGTCAAACTGTGAGAAGTAAATCAGCAACCATTACGGGCACTCCCACCAAGGGTAATTTTGATAATAATTAATACAGCTACTACTATGTGCTTCCAATTTTTCTCCGTCTTATTTTTGCAGAGTGCCATCATCTACCTGCTTCTATCAGCTGAATTTATTGTTTAAGACATTGAGTGCCTATATGTTTGTCCTTTGTTTAAAAGACTCACTAGAGATTCCATTTCAGAGTCACGGAAGCTGCCAAAACTTGATGATGGGAACACAGGGTTCCCCCCACGGAGTGGTGGCGGCGGTGGTGGCGGAGGTGGTGGTGGTGGAAGTTCTTCAGGTGGATTTTTCTTGTTTGCCTTCCTCGTATTTTTGGATTACTTGAAGGAGCTAGAGGGAGATGAATCTTTATTACCAGGATGGACGGGAGATTAGGTTGTGGTCGTCATCTTAAGTACTTGATAAATAAATATAATATAGTAAACGTTCCATACAATAGGCTATATGGTCTGCTGAAACATGAAATTTGGATGCAGCAAATTATTTCATAGGTACTGTGTGGAACCGCTGGCCTCATTCGATGCATCTGTTGAACAGCGATTGCCCTATTTAAAAGAGTTGTCATCTATAAGTGGCTGTACATGATTTCTATTTTCAGTTTCACGTTCCATTGTCAGGTAAAAAAATATTTTTTTTTTGGGCTATACAACCAACCCCACTTGCTTTCATCCCCGTCAATTTTTTTTTTTTACACTAAAACTTGCTTGTATTTGATTAAATATGTTTTGATGGCCGCTTGGTCCCAGATAGATAGATATATAGCAAGCTTGTCAGGTGTCAGGGTGGCATGGAAGAGACACAGCCCAACTTTGCTATCCTCAAAATGAAGTCACCACAATTACCTGCTGCGATTCATGTATGCAAACGTGAATACCAATATTCATTGCTACCTTCATCTCAGTCGATGCCTGCCAGTATTAACATCTCTCCACAGGTACTGCATGCAAACCATGCAATTGCGACGTGAATGCCAAGACTCATTGCTACCTTCATCTCCGTCGATGCCTGCCAGTATTAACATCTCTCTGCTGACAATTACGTGAATGCCCATTCATCGCTACGTCGCTGCTGCTCCACTTTGTTGGCCGCCAATTCTGTAGCTTCCGGCGTCAACACCGAAGTCTGAGAGAGGGCCTTCTTAAGACGACGACAAGACCGGCACATGCCTTGTCGATTTGACAAGCAGTGCTTTTTTTTTTTTTATAGCTTTGACCCACCTCGTCATGGTGCCGCCGCTGATTAAGAAAGAGCAAACCCCTTCCACAGCATAGTGAGAGCTGCCATCGCCATGGAAGGAGACAGCAGCAGCAAAAGCAACCTGCCTCACCTCCTCATGGTCTCCTTAGCTGCCCAAGGCCACCTCAACCCGCTGCTCCGCCTCGCCAAGTGCATCGCAGCCAAGGGTCTCCTCGTCACCCTCTGCTCCACCGACGACATCGGCCACCGGATCTCCTCCTCCACCGCCAACGCCGCCCTTGGCGACCCCACGCCCGTCGGCCCCGGCGACCTCGACTTCCTCATGCCCCTCCTCCGAGTGACCGGCGCTGAGCTCATCCGCCGCCATGTGGACGCCGGTGCTGGCGAAGGTGATCCTGGAGCAGTTCGCCAACATGTCCAAGGCGTCGTGGGCGTTCGCCAACTCCTTGGAGGAGCTCGAGCGCGAGGCCGTCGACGCCATCTCCCACCGGGTGCCCCTCATACCCGTGGGGCCTCTCTCTCTACACACACCGGAAATTTGCATGATTGTTTGTTTCTTACAAATACTATCATGTCAAAAACTCCCATAGAAATGAATTGTCTGCCATTAAAATGAAAAAGGGTATGATTTCATATGTTGTAAGTTTATATAGATATATATATATATATATATATATATATATATATATATATATATATATATATATATATATATATATATATATAATCGGAAGTTTGTCGCACCTTCATTGTCTTACATATTCAATACACACGATTAGTATTGGAATTTAATCCAATCGGTTAGAGAATATTGCTAGTAAATTTGGAGAGTAGACCATTTTTCTTATTTCCTTCACGGTCTTGTATAGTTTTGTTTTCAATCATCAGGGCAATAGTTTAATAAATGATAGAAAATAATTAGTTTTATACACATTATACACAATCAAATCAAATTTTCTTTAATCGACCAAGGGTCGTAGACAATTAAGGATAACTTTATGGTACCAGATATTTGATATTATATGCTATCCAAATTATCCATTATCAAATTGGTACCAAGACATGCTTCATACTTCATACTTCTTCTTGATCGTAAGTGAGGATCAAAAAAATTTTTTTTTTTAATGTTGAAACGATATTAAACATACAACAAGCTTATTTCAATCTAAAATATTAAAGGATATTCATACTACAAGATGTCATTTTGGTATTCCCCAAAAATTTCTTGGGGGTGAGATAATAATATATTATTGAGAGAGCGAATTCTTCTGTTTGATCATCATATCCGTATTGCTTGTTAGATTTATATTTAAAAATCAATAAATCCATCACACTCCTATAAATCAATTTGAATTTTTGACAAGCAAAAAAAGAAAACACAATTAAAGATGGAATCTTTTGCCAAGCGCTTTTCGAAGAATTGTCAAAGCACAAAAACTAGTATCTTTGTTGTAGTCAATTTAGTTCATGAAACCTTTGGTTACGTACCATTGA
Source organism: Ensete ventricosum (assembly GCA_029747655.1). Lineage (NCBI taxonomy): Eukaryota > Viridiplantae > Streptophyta > Magnoliopsida > Zingiberales > Musaceae > Ensete > Ensete ventricosum. Next base: position 57,536,372 of record JAQQAF010000009.1, read on the forward strand.
AACCTTTACAATTGCATGTACAATATGAGATGATACAGATTACAATTGCATGCCGGGAATGAGATCACCGGTTGTTTCCCTCGGGGTGCGGCGACAGGGGAGACGTTGCCCCAAAAAGACCGGTTATTTCCGCCGCCAGCTTCATCGTCCACGACGGGCGAGGAGATGTCGTGGGACGTGGACGGTCAAACTTGGCTCTTCCCTCTTGCCTTCGCAAAGGGAGGGAGCGCGTTCGTAGGATGGCGGTTTCAGGTCAGAGGACAAGTGCTTCGCCAAGATATGCGCAAGAGAGAGAGAGAGAGAGAGAGATTTAAGCTCGTCCAGTACTTTTTCTTGCTCCCCCGAAACAAAAAGCAACGAATAAATTCATGAACATGCCTACTTTAGCAAAGTAGGATCGCTCTTTCCATGCAATTCTCTTTCTTCTCTGTTCTTATAGTTTGCAGGTTTCCTGAGCGCCAGGAAACCTTCCTTTGATTTGGGGGACCGCATAAAACATAGTTGCTAATCTGCGAGGTCGGTTTTCGTGATCAGTTTGATGCCACCTCTATCAACGAAGAAATCATCTGAGCGTTGGTTCTGGAATAAATTTGTTCTGTTTCTTGTTCCAGGATTCGTCCTAGGAATTGGGGGGAATGAGGCTAAATGCGTTTCTGCTGATCTTCCTTCTCAATGGGGCTGCAGCTGTGACGCCTCCTGCAAAGTGGCAGACCTTGAGCGGTATGATTTCAACCCCTGAAATGTTGTATGATTGCTCTCTGTTCTGTCATCTTCTTCGATGTAGGGTTTTGATAGGCGACGATCTAAGCTTCCAAGACGTGATAGGTACTGCTTTTGTTGCTTGTCCAAGAACCAAATTGAACAAAAAGAAGAAAAATATATAGCTTTATTGTGCAAACAATTTAGAATTTATACAGTTTGAACCTGTAATGACCTTAAATTGCATTTCCAAGAGCATACACACACCATTTGGCGAAACAAATTAGCTTTTCAATACATGATATTATGACATGCCCGTGGAAGCTTTAAAATTTGTTTACAGAAATTAGAGTAACTTTCTTCTGACTACTGAAGCAAAACATCCAGACTGGCTATTATTCATTTGTATCTCAGTTTGTTGTGTATGATGAGATATTGTGATGATAACATTTTTGCTCTTAACATTTTTGGTTTTTTTGTTTTAATTTTCCCCACAACACATAAATATTTGATTTGTTATTCATGTCCTAGTCGACTAATATCAATCATCTTGTGTTATTTCATTTTTTGGTAAATTATCTCTTATATTAAATTAAATAATGATTTTAGACATCTATTTTATAGGTGAGGCTCCTGTGGTTGTAGCACGAGGTGGCTTGTCTGGGATCTTCCCTGAGTCTAGCCAATATGCGTACCAGGTTGCGCAGTCAACAAGTTTGAAAAATGTTGTTCTGTTTTGTGATCTTCAATTAACAAAAGATGGAGGTGGTATCTGCCGGTCCGATTTGAGACTCGATAATTCGACAACTATTTCATCTGTCTTCCCTAAAGGGCAAAAAACTTATTCTGTGAATGGACAGCCTCTTGCTGGATGGTTTTCAGTTGATTTCACTTCAGACCAAATATATAACAATGTCTCATGTGAGTATACCCAGTTTCTGTAGTTTCGGTGGTTTCTATAGCGTCTATTTAACTGGCAGTGGCAGTAGTGACAAGGAAGAAATAAACAACAATTTTTAGTTGATTTTTCATGCGGTTGTGACCTCTTGAGGTAAAGTGTCTTACTCTCAAGGAGTAAATTTATATATCAACAAAGTGGCTTTAGAAGCTTGAAGCAGTCATAATTCTTAAATTTAAGGAAACTTGTCGCTTTTGTGAGAATATTTTTGAATCAATCATCATATATTAGTTTGCGTAGTATACCAAAAACTAGGCTATGGAAGTATTGGTTCCTTAAGAGCCTAGGAGAGTTGTGCTCCAATCCATGTAGGAAATTCATGCTTCATGCATCTGATATTATATTATACATAACATACAAGGGCACTCGATTACGCTACTACCTCCATTGTTCACTGTATCTCTGGTGCAAACTTATTGATTTACAGGAGTTAGCTCTATTGTTGTGGATTACAATGAATTTCTTCATTCATGTGGATTCTTATAAACAAGACATATATGTATAGAAGTACATAGGACTCATGGTTTTGCTTCATACCGTGTGAACTGATTTGTGATCATTCATATGATGATTAGTTCCTTACTTGACCTCTTAGGATATCCGAATTATCTAATTTCTTTTTTCTTCACTTTTTTTGTTTTGAAGTGATTCAAAATATTTTTACTCGACCAAGCGTATTTGATGGGACTTTGCCAATATCCATGGTGGAAGATGTCACCGGGCTTCACCCTTATCAGTTTTGGATAAATGTGCAGGTAAGGATCAAAGTCCTAGTTAATGTGGATATAAGTTAACAACTAACCTTGACCTCAATTAAAAACCTTGATGGTTCTCTGTCTGAAACCTTCAAGCATAGAGTATATGCATAAGAAAGTAGCTGCTATTTTAGATAAATCCATGAGGCTTGTAAACCTGTTTCCTTCTTAGAACTTCACATTAAAATGTCCCATGTCTATTTCTAGCAAGATGATCTTCGATAGTTATCCAAAAATTTGATACTGCTACTGACTTAATGCTTTCTTTTAAAATTGTTGCAGTACAGCATCTTTTTTAAAGAACACAAACAGGATGTAGCAACCTACATTTCAACAGCATCAGAACAGATGGTTATTGACTATGTCTCTTCTCCAGAAATAGCATTCCTGAAGAGTCTGAATGGGAAGCTTGGAAGACACAAGACAAAGCTCATATTCCGATTCTTAGAAGTGGATGATGTGGAGCCTTCCACTAAACAAACATATAAAGCTCTCCTAAATGATCTTTCCACTATCAAGTCATTTGCTTCTGGGATTCTTGTTCCCAAAAGCTACATCTGGCCTGTTAACGAAGATCAATATCTAGAGCCCCATACTTCTTTGGTCACAGATGCTCACAACCTGGGCCTAGAAGTTTATGCATCCAATTTTGCAAATGACATGCCTGCGAGTTACAACTATAGCTTTGATCCGACTGCAGAGTACCTGCAGTTTATTGACAACTCCAATTTCTCCGTTGACGGTGTGCTTACAGATTTTCCTTCGACAGCATCAGAAGCTGTGGGTAGGCATATATTTCTCATCTGCCAATATACTTTAGTTTAAATCTTTAATGTCATTATCCAAAACTATAGCTATAGAACTTATTATTTAGATGTTTATGTATAAACAAAGTTAACGAACAACTTTTTTCCTTATGTATGGTCATTATGTATGTTTAAGATCCAGTTTCTATTGTTTATAAATAATGCTTATTTTAAATAATTAGAGGCAAAAAGGAATAGCGCTGTCAAATTTATGTTGTAATACTGGAAAGAACCTGAAGTAACAAATTAAACATCTTAATATAACTACAGACTTAGAAAGAATTACCACTAAGTTTTCGAAAATCAATTTTATTTTTTCAACTAATAGAACCTTGACTACTTGATAACTTACTTCACTGCAATGACTGCTAACTTTTTATTTGAAGTGTTATTATGTGAATATCTTCAATGCTGCAACTAAACATAATAATGCTATTTACATCATGAAACTTCTTAAATTATTTTGTTCTGAAGTTTACTATCTATATTTATTTATGCCTTTTGCTTGATGCAGCTTGTTTGGCACACAACAAGAACAACACACTGCCCACTGAAGGTAAATTCAGTTCTTTTGATGTTAGTCCATTGTTGTAGTGTTCTAAATGCATTTGGTTGCTGGCGATGCTTGGACGCTTGCTTTATACTTCTTCATTTCTTGATGCAGGAAGACCTCTAATTATAACACACAATGGTGCCAGTGGGGTCTTTGCGGGATGCACTGATCTTGCTTATCAACAAGCAGCAGAAGATGGAGCCGACATACTTGACTGTTCAGTGCAGATGTCAAAGGACGGAGTTGTCTTTTGCTTGGATTCAGCTGATCTTATGGGTCACACAACAGCAATAAAAACATTTATGCCCCGAGCAACAGTAGTTCCTGAGATACAAAAAGAAAATGGAATCTTTTCATTTGATCTCACATGGAGTGAGATTCAGAGTTTGAAGCGTAAGGAATTTACATTGTCAACTTTATGTTTGCCGATGACATTGAAGTGTAAAGGATTTATGTATATAATCAAGTCACTAGTGTGCACTATTTTGGCACTTACCATAGACCTAATCTTTGATGAAGTAGCTACTAATTCATCCCTCATGTTGAAGATCTTTCTGAGTATCCTAAACGTTAACATGTCTTAACATTCCAAAATAATGATGATAGTAGTGTCGATTTATTTTTCATCTGAGAAGTGTCTTGAACTTTTTTCTTTTCAGTAATGTTCTAATACCTTGCTAGTTTACTAATTCTCTAGACCTGTATAACCTTTAAAACTTGTTATTTGCTTATGTTCTCTGTGGACTGATTCTATTGCTATGGAGTAATAATAGCATAGCTTATTGATCTTATGTTTTTGATATGTCTTCCAGCGGAGTTGACAACTCCATTATCTCAGTCTGGCTTGGCAAGAAATCCAGCAGTAAAAAATCAGGGCAAATTCATGACACTGGCCGACTTCTTGGAGTTTGCGAAAAAGAGCACTGTCACTGGAGTTTTGATCAACATAGAGGTATACCTAAATCGGCTATAAATAATTTCTCAGCAGCATATCTGTTCGAACATGATATTGGCATTTTTTTCAGTTGAAAAAGGACACCAATTTGCTCCATTTACACTTGAACTTGGAATTTAATTTGTCATCAAGATTTTCTTGAGATTTGTTTTCTTTTGGAATTTCATCAACATGTGCTCATGTTTTAGCCTGAATCTGGTGAATAAGTTCAAGGCCATAAAAAGACAACGAACTGTTTATGTAGGGTGCTAGTTAGCCTAATTGGTGGAAACTTTTAACAGTTTTTCATAAGATCCTGAGCTCAAATCTTGCCTTCGTCACTTGGCCTTTGCAAAAAATAAGTAAATAAATAAACCCAAACTGTTCTGATGATGAACACGACTAGTACTTCTCTTTTTGTTTTCTATAGGGACCAAGTGAAACAACTGTTTACCTTGCTTATCTAGTGTACAAATTTACACCTTTCAAGTCACCTATGCGATGAATGCCACTTTTTATGCAGAATGCTGGTTACCTTGCTTCAGAGAAAGGTCTTGGGATCATAGAAGCAGTCTCCACCGCATTGACAAATGCCAGTTACGACAAACTACCAGAAAAGCAAGTGTTAATCCAGTCTGCTGACACAGCAGTCCTCTCTGCATTCAAGAAAAATTCTGGCTACAAACGAGTACTCTATGTTAAGGAGAAAATAAGCGATGCTCCAAAGCCAACCGTCGATGAGATCAAACACTCTGCAGATGCAGTTAACCTTCCTAGATCATCTATTGTTGCTGACTCAGGCTTCTTCGTCTCTGCCTTCACTGGCGTGGTTGATGAGATGCATGCATCAAACGTATCTGTTTATGTTTCAGTCCTGAGGAACGAGTTCTTGGCAATAGCATTTGATTACTTCTCGGACCCCATGGTTGAGATCGCTACCTATGTTGCAGGTGTTCAAGTTGATGGTGTTGTGACTGAGTTTCCAGCAACTCTGGCCGCATACTTCAGTGAGTATCTATCTACCTATACATGTCTAGTTTATTCAAAAATCTGATTTCGCTAAATTGGATTGATATCTAATTTTGCTGCGATTCTTTTGTGTTTGTCGCGTAGTTTTAAATACCGGTCACACTGATACATATTAATCAACAGTTATGGGTCCAACCAAAGATCAATACTGGACCTCACCAGTCAGTATTTTAAATTACAATGCCAAATTGTTGCTGCTCAGAATACCGCTTAGTGTGCCAGTCTTTTTATCAATCTAATAGTTTTTCCAGAGCTGGTATGTGATCAATCAACATCTAAAGCCTTGGTTTGACTAAGGTCTTTTAGTGCGCACATAAGATTTAGTATTACTATGTTGATAAATTATGTTTTTTTTTGTATCTTTGAAGACACTGTTCTGAAAGTACACTAGAAATCTTGAAATTTCATCATTGTCTTAGCAATTAAATCTTGGTACCTGAGGTCTAATCATGTGAGATTAAAAATTGAATCTTTTGCAGGGAGCCCATGCTCTAACTTGAATGCCAAATTGTCCTACTCCATCTTACCGGTTGAGCCTGGCAGTCTCCTCTCACTGGTTGCGCCTGAGGCATTGCCTCCAGCCGAAGCCCCTGCACCTGTTCTTGCAGTCGCCGACATCCAAGATACACCACTGCCGCCGGTTGCAGATCTTTCTGACAAGGCATCAGTCACCGCCGCACCGCAGACTTCGCCACCACGGAGTGGACAGCCAGCGATCGCCGTGAACGCTGCTCTTTCTCTTTTGACGGTGATGCTCAGCTTCGTTCAGCTGAGCTTTCACTGATATGGTGCCTTGTTCTGATTCAACTTGTATATGTTCTCGAATCGATTGGATTACTAATAAGAACAGCATTTGTTCTCCTGTTTCCTGTGACATGAGGAGGATGTTATCAATTGTGATTGGGGGGATCTCATGAGCTGGTGGATAATGTTTGCATAGATTTGTTAGTAGATAGACATGGGAGGTTGAAAGTTCTAATTGCTTATATGTCCGCCGCATAGAACGATCCGACGTGGAGGCGTTTACACAAAACAGATATTTATTTATTTTATTATTATTGTTAATTGGTCTCATACAGATTAATATGACAAAGGAGGTATAATTTTCAAAAATTAACAGGGATTGGTTGGATTCACTTTATAAATCGTGCAAGAAGAAACGCGAATCATGTAGGAGAATCAACGGTCGATTTAGTTTCTAAAATATAATTATTAGATGGAGGTTCAAATTTGACATATTTCATCTTAATATGTATGTACTAAACGATCATAATAATATTTTTCTCATTATTATTATTATTATTATTATTGGCGGACGACGACGAGTCGCAACTTGCATACAAACTAAGCGGCGGAATCGTCTCGGCCTTAATCCTCCGTGCCACTCTCTCTCTCGCCTACAAAGGTTGCAGCAAGAAATGGCCCTCTCTACCTTCTTGATAGGGAACGGGAACCTCCTCACCCAATCCCTTGTCAAGCTCCGCAACCTCGATTCCTCCTCCTCCGCCACCGCCGCCGCCTCTTCCGCTCCCCTCTTCGCCGCTCTGCCACGCCGTCCGTTTCTCCTCGGCTCGTCGCTCGGCTCCCAGAGATGGCGCCGGGCCAGTGGCATTGCCAGGGCGGAGGAGAAGGCCAAGAGCTCCTCCTCCTCTTCCTCGTCTTCCCCTCTTCTGCCAGGAAAAGACCGCGGAGATTATAGGGTAGGTTAGCTTCTGAATGTCCACATGCTCGTGAAAGTACAATGCTTTGGTTTCTTGTCTTTTTTCTCCACCGTTATCCTTGTTTGTGATGGTAAGCTGTTTCTCTCTCTTTCTTTACTGGTTTCTGTAAATTTTTTGTTGTCATCCTACACTTACGGTAGAATTAGGCTACTTCGATAGAACGCTTATTCATAGACAAATGTTTTAACTTTGAATTTTGCGTTGTTTCCCCTTGTTTATTACTCTTAAGCTTCGTCTTCATATTAACTGAAGTTTAGATGCTTAATTTGCTCTCTCTTTCTAAAGGGATACCAGATATGAAACCTTTGCTTTGTGTTTGATAGGCAATCCAGATCGTAAGTGATTTGTCATTTGAGCGGGTTGTATTTCTGTTGGACGATAGGTGATGCTATTTTCCAAATCTGGTCGGATGGCAGAATATGGGAGAAAAGAGTTGGCCCTTTTAGCTTGAAATTTAACCTGGTTCTTTGTGCACTGGGATTTCCTCTTCTCTTAAACCAGAAAATATCTTGAAATCCTTTTGCTTTGGATCAGAATCTTCTTTAGCTTTGAATCAGTCTGTTTGGAATTTAAGTTTTGCTGGTGTTAATTTGATCGTAACAATAAAGTAGACATTGTAACTTGAGCCATATATGGTTCTTCATGCTTGGTATATTTTTCTGATTCAGAATTTCTATTTCCATGCTTTTTGTTTGATATGATTCTGTTGATCTCTTCAGCAATCCTCTAAGATGAGCATAAAGCCATACAATATTTTCGGAAGAATAGGTTATAATTTGCTTTCATCCAAATACAGACTCGATAAATCCATTCTTTATTCACAGGTTCTTCGTGTGTGGTTAAATTTTACAGAAGATAACATTTTACGGACAGTTTTTGGATCAATTTGACAATCTATGGATTAAAAAAAAGCCATACTATTTATTGCTTCATCAGTCTGCTTTTAAAATGTACAAATAGATTTGAGAGACTTTGTCCATTTTCTTGAACGTCATTCCTGGATTGTATTGGTTGCTAGAGAATCTTAAGATTGATTAGTGAGATCTTTCTAGAAACATGATTTGTTTTATGTCTCTTGTCGCCCCTGCATTTTTGGCTTCAACACTATTTTCTGTAGTAGAGCTATCTATATGTGTGGTCGATTTACCTTCTTATCACTGGAAATCTGTCTCTTTCTCTCTACTGTGTTAAATTGTGAATATGGAATTGTAATTGTCACTTTTTACATGAAAAATAAAATTGATATTATATGAGCTAGGAAAATTAATTTGATGCAAATGTTGTTTGCCTTTGATGCTACTTATCTAGAAAATTTCCAAGACACTCTTAGATATTTGGTCTGAAGTGTTTTTTAGGGAGGAGTCACAGGGATGACTGTGCCGCCTTGTTTGTGAAAAGTTGTGTTGGCTTTATTACTATCACATCCGAAGTTAATGGTGGGTTATTTAGTGCATAAAGCTTTTGTGTTTTTATTACGAGTAATTTGGATTTAAGCAATTTGGTTTACATGCTTTAAGGTGTGATATTCAAGTTACCTGGGTTAGGTTTTCTTTATCTTACATGGACTCTACAGTGACCTAAATGCACATGTTGCACTACTCTTCGTAAATATTTGATTGAAGAGGTATTTTTTAGCCATTCTCATTCGAAGTTTTTTAATAACAAAATCAGAGGGATAATTTATGATGGTGCAATTGGTCATCTTATGGTTCATAAACTTGGTTTGCTTCCCAGTCTTCCACCTACTTGGCAAACAATGAATTGCTATTATCCAAGCATACTTTTCCATTGTTTTGTGTGTCTCGTCTCGTTTAGTTAAGCACTTTACTGGATATTACTCATCATTGATTGACTAGCTTTGTATCATGTTAGGAGTTGATAGATGGATCTGGGAATTGTGACCCATTATGTTCTATCGATGAATTAAGCTCACAGGATTTTGAAGCAAGTTACCAGCCAAAGACTGATTTGCTGAAAGCTCTTACTATTCTTGCAACTGCTTTAGCAGGGGCAGCTGCTATCAATCATTCCTGGGTTGCTGCCAATCAGGTTTGCCTTTCCTTTTGATGCTTAGGCTTTTAGAAATTCACACTCAAACATCTTTAATGTAAATGTTGCTATATATAAAGATCTAAAATCTTTAATGTAAATGTTGCTTACGTTTGTCCAGATCCAGATAATTTTCGTAGACTGTTGTTGACAGTCATAAGTTTAAATTGTGAAACATTGATGTGAAACAAAAAAAGAAGAGAGGAGAGGGTGAGAAAAGAAGTGAGGTATGGGAGGACAAGGAGAACTCTCTCTGTTTCAAGAGATACTAAGAGCTAGTAGCTCGAAATACAAATATTTGGTAAGGTTTAAAAAAATAGAATGTCCCACCAATCTTTCTTCCTTCCCCTTTTATAGATCCCTTATGCGTTGAATCCCTCAACTACCTAATTAATGAGTCACAATTTACTAAAGGTGAAGCACAAATTACAATACATATTAAATTCATTGTACTTTGGTGGTTTTGAATCAAGGAATGCAATTTCGATCTGTACCGCCCGGTACGGGCGATACGTACCGGTCCATCAGGTTACCGGTGTGCGGACCGTCCGCTACCCGGTGGTACCGTCAAAATCGATCGTCGGCGGCCGATTGAGGGAGAAATCGACCGTCGGTGGTCGATTGAGGGAAAAGAAGAAAGAAGAAGAAGAGGAGAAGAAGAAAGAAGTACCTTGTTTCCCCATGCTGTCGTTGCCCTCGCTCGCGAGCGATTTTTCTCCCGCGCGAGGAGACGTTCCGTCTCCTTGCGTGGGGAGAAATATGGAGGCGACATTGCCCCTTTTTTTTAATATATTAATATATTAATATTATATTTAATATTATATAATATAATATAATAATATTAAAATATATTATAAAATATATTTTAATATATCAGGTGGTACGCATTGTGCGTACGCCTAGTACCGGTACCGAGATAATCTCTGTACACTGGCACGGACCGGTATGTCAAACATTGTTTTGAATTATTATAATTATTTCAAGATACAAATCATTTTCTTGCAATTTGGTAGGACTGAGCTTGAAATTTATTGTTTTAGAATATGGGAGCATTCAATGCTCACCATGCATTGCATCATTCTCCCCAAGTGAAAAAGAACTCGTTCATGAGTTGTCATCATTATTGCCATGGTAAACTAATAAATCCTGAATGTTAAATATGGAGTGAGTGCAAACTTAAAGAGGAAGTTAAATCTTGTAAGCATAGTCATTAATTCTCTTGAGAACTTGGCAGGGATCAATTTCCTTCTCTTTGAGTTTATTGTATGTTTCTGCTGGAAAACCTTTTTTTAAAGGACCTAAACAAGATCTCCTTCTTCAAAGATCGTCACACGACGATGCTTGTTGGCCTTTTCTTTGTAAACTTGGTTGCTAGCTTTAAGCTTCTTTACTTCTTCATGAATTTTTATCATGGTAATAGCAAAATTGTCTCCCTTTGAACTTGATAAAGGTGATTCAGGTACTTTAGCAAGATCTAGATAATAAGGTAAAATATGACCATAAACAATCTGAAATGGACTCTTGCTCATAGAATGATTAACCACAGAGTTATAAGCAAATTCAGCATAAGGTAGCATGAAATCCCATTGTTGTGGTCTTTTTGTAGCAAAGCATCGTAGCAGATTACCCAATGTTCTAATAACAATCTCAGTTTGTCCATCTATTTGAGGATGATAAGCACTACTATATAATAGGTTGGTGCTAAATTTCTTTCATAAACTTCTCCAAAAATGATTAAAAAATTAGTATCTCTATCTGATGTGATCGATTTAGGAATTTCATGAAGTTTGACCAGTTTATTAAAATAAAGGTTAGCAACATAAGAAGCATCTTTGGTCTTTTTGCAAGGAATAAAATGTGCTATTTTGAAAAATCAATCAACAAAAACAAAGATAAATTTTGTACCTCTTTGAGTTTTCGATAGACCAATCATGAAACCTATACTAATGTCTTCCCAGGAGGCATTGGGAATTGGTAATATATGCACCAAGAATCTAAATTTGCCCTTTTGAAGTTTGGCTTATTCTGTATCTTTTCACATAACGTGCAATATCTCGATAGATTGTAGGCCAAAAATATTTTGCTTTGACGAGAAGTACTATTTTGTCTCTCCTAAAATAGCCTCTTAATCTACTAGAGTGCAATTCTTGGATAATATGCTCTCTTAGAGAACATTTAGAAATACAAAGTTGAGTTCCACGAAGGAGAAAACCATCTTTGATAACATAATCTTCATGATGACTCTTCGTACATAACCCTCATGTTTCTCCAAGATCTTCATCATTAGAGTAAGTATTTCTTATTGCATCAAATCCTTTTAGTTGGGCACACATAGTAATAAGAAGGGCCATTTGCAACTTTATTACATATTCTATTCTTATGCTTCGAGACAAAAGTCTACTCTTATAAAAATGTCATTCATCTTGTGTGTCGCCTTTTGAGATTTGCTTGAGAATTTATGTATTTAAGAGCTTTATGATCAGAATTTAAGATAAATTCTCCTTGGATTAAATGGTCTCCAATGCTGCAGTGCTTAAATAGTTCTTTCTTGTATTGTTAAACTTTTCACTAAAGAATGCAAGTGGATGTTCTTCTTGGCTAAGTACTCCACTAACAGCCACATGAGAGGCATCATAATCAACTTCAAATATTTTAGCAAAATATGGTAATGCAAGAACAAGAGCAATGGATAATTTCACTTTTAGTAGTTCAAAACTATCGTTTGCATTAGGTGTCCATTGAAACACTCCTTTCTTTATGCAATAAGTTAGAGGAGCTGTAATAGTGCTGAAATTCCGAATAAATCAACGATAAACAAATGCCAACCCATGGAAACTCTGAATATCTTAGGGATGTTGGTGTTGGCGAACTAGATAGCTTTAATCTCCTCAGAATCCATTTGGATAACTACAGGGGTTAAGATGAAAGCCTAGAAAAGCTAGGCTAGAGGTCATGAAGGAGCACTTCTTAAGATTTACATATAGCTTTTCTGCCTTCAAGTTTGATAGGATATTCTTGAATGTTTAATATGATTAAGTTTATTAAGAATATCATCAAAGTAAACAACAATAAAGTTCCCAACATAAGGACGTAGAATTTTGATTCATTACCCACATGAAGGTGCTCGTAACATTTGAAAGTCCAAATGGCATAACTAGTCATTTGTATAAACCTTCTCGAGTCTTGAAAGAGGTTTTCCATTCATCTCCTAGTTTAATACAGATTTTGTGATAACCGCTTCGAAGATCAATTTTAGAGAAAATTTGAGCAACAACAAGCATATCCTCTACACATGGAATAGGAAATCTATACTTGATGATAGCTCGATTGTTGACGCACATCCGTCAAGTTTCATCCTTCTCAGAGTCAATAGAGTTGGAACAGCGCATGAGCTTAAACTTTCCCGAATAAACCCTTGTGTAGTAGATCTATAACTTGTCTATTCAACTTTTCATGTTCTTTTGGACTCATCCAGTAGTGAGATTTGTTTGGCAAGATTGCTCCTGGAATTAGATCGATTTGATGTTGAATATCTCGAAGAGGAGGTCGGCCATTAGGAAGTTCTTCATAGCATATATCTTTGAATTCCTCCAAAATAGCTTCTACTTCACGAGGAATTTATGTAGGCTTCATGCATTCTTTAGCAACTAACATAAATACAACTCCATTTTCTTCGCTTTCTCTTGTAAACTTATTGGAAGTAAGGAAGTTATTTCCCTACCTTTGAGTTAATGGTTTGGGAGTAAGCTCTTCTTCGCATGGCAAAAACATAATTCTAACTCTATTGAATTTAAAAGTATAGGTGTTCTTTCTGTTGTCATCGATCGCACACATATCATATTACCATGGTCTTTCCAAGAGTATATGGCTAACATCCATTGGTACTACATCACACCACACATCATCTTTATAATTTTTACCCATCAAAAAAGAAAGTAGTCATTAATTAGAAACTCATACCTCATTGCCTTTTTTAAACTATACAATCCGATATGATTTAGGATGTGATTCTGTCTTAAGCTTGAGCTTGTCTACCATATCTTGAGACACAATGTTCTCACAACTACCGCTATCAATAACAAGAGAACAATCAATACCTTGAGACTTGCAATGTGTCTTGAAATATTGTTTCATAACCATTCTTCATTAGATTCATCTTTTAGAGCAAGAATTGACATACTGGTCCGTACCGGTGTGCCGACATTTTGTCGGTATCGGGCGGTACGCACAGTGCGTATCGCTCGGTATATTAAATATATTATAATATTTTTATAAAATAATATTATATAATATAATATTAAAATATATTAAAAAAATAAAAAGGGGCGACGTCGCCTCGAATTCTCTCCCGCGTGGGGAGAAAAATCACCCGCGGGCGGCGACGGCTCGCGGGCGACCCCCGGGCGGAGTCGCCGCTATGTCACGAACGGTCGTCGCTCAACCGCAACTCTTCGTTCCGTGAACCGTTCGCCGCTTTTTGTTGCTTGTACAAATGTTGGGCAGCCTGTTTTGCTTTGGTTTTGGGTGATTTGGCCTAGGAATTGCGAGCAGAAACAGTCTGTCAGGCTGCAGAACGATCGCTCGCTGCGCGAAGCCAGAACAGGCCAAAACTGCCCAGTTTTGGGTCGTTTTCGCGTGTTGCGACAACCGAACTGAGCGGAGTAAAACGTCAACCATCTCAGCCCTCTGGAACCCCCTGGGTGGCACAGGGCTGGATGGGGCTTCGGGATATTAGTCGGACGTGAGCACTCAAAGAAATTGAAGTGTTTCGTGTCCGACACCCTTGGGAACCGTCGTTTGTGGACTTGCGACCGTTCTTATAGCTCTTTAAAGTCCTATTTCGCTCTCTTTTTCTGTTGCACACAAGGTGTTCGACGAATTGCTTGTAAGAGCTGCCCTCTTGGCGAGACGTCGAGACTTGTCCGTCGCTCGTCTTTAAAACCAATCAACTTCTCTTTTTGCAGGTCCTTTGGGACCCGCACAAGGTTGCAATTGGGCCGACCCTTTGCGGGCAAATACGCTTCGGCGTTTCATGACTTAGGCAATCCCAGCTAAGTCCGGAACATTGAGCAAAGATTGCTTCGCGACTTAGGCAATTCCAACTAAGTCTACAAGTTTGTCGCAAGGGTGCCACACGGGTTAGGCAAATTCCGCTAAGTGCGTGACATTGTGGTATCAGAGCAGGCAAGCGATTCGAACAAGCAAGCGAAGAGGATTCGCAATCTCGCCATGGCGAAGCACCGTGGTGAATCGAGCAAGATGGGGGCAAGCTGAACCTTTGCCCCAAGCAGTCGCAAGTGGGCTGCAAAGGTAAATTCGCTCGTAAACTGCTGGAGCCGCTCATGAGGAGCGCGACAGTGAACATGACGAGTGTGAAGTTGGGTACTTTTCGCGAGCGGAGGAGGCACAATCTGGTGCACCAACTGGGAAAAAGAGCCACAAGGAGAGACTTTCAATGGTGGAAACCTGCCTCGATGTTCTTAAAGCGAGCTTGGAGGAACTCTATCAAGGCTAAGGAAGGCTCCTTGGGGTAGAGAGCTCGCAAGAAGAAGCTGAATCTCGGATCGACAGGGTTGAGTCCCTAGTCGACCGACTGACGGAGGATACTAAGGACTCCGTACACATATACATGAAGTTGTGGCAGAACTCACGGCCAAAGTGACGTTGCTCACTAGAACTCTTAATGCGGGAGGCAACAATACTTGCGCTGCACCGCCACAAAGCTTCAGAGCACTAGAGTCGCATTGCTACGAGGACACTAGAGATGCCAAAGAGCTCGAAAATTTTCTATTCGACATGGAACAGAATTTAACGAGACCCGATTCGGAGGAAACCAAAGTTTCTACAGCAACCATGTATCTGAATGGAGATGCAAAACTTTGGTGGCGAATCCGGTGGGAAGAGATCTAACAAGGCCGATGCCGAATGGATACATGGAAAGACTTGAAATGTGAGTTGAGAACGTAGTTTTTGCTCGAGAACACTGAGTTTGTCGCAAGAAGGAAACTGAGACAACTCCGCCAAAGTACTTCCATCCGAGACTATGTGAAGCAATTTTCGGCACTGATGCTAGATATACAAGACATGTCCGAAAAGGACAAACTATTCAGCTTCCTCGATGGCTTAAAGCCATGGGCACAACAAAAACTAAATCGGAAGAATGTCACCGACGTGGTCGGAGCAATTGCAGCCGCGGAAAGGCTAATTGATTTCATTTCTTTGGAGGACTTAGGAAAGAAGAAACAATCCTCGGAAAATCGCCCAGCAAAAAATACTCTCGTGCAAAGGAGTCTGGGGCTAACAGAAGAAAAAAAGCTTCCACAAGGGACCAAGCTCAAAAGGCAAAGCCCCGAAATCTGGCAGATGCTTCTTGTGCGGAGGATCGCACATGGTGAGGGAGTGCCCGCAGAAGCAGGCACTCAACGCCTTAACGACATCAATACACCCCCACAAGTTGGACAAGGACAAAGCCATCGCCCTTAGTTCGAGCAGTTCGGAATCTAGCAGCGACGACGAGGAGTCGCAAGGACCTCGAAGTGGAGCGATGCGTTTGTTGAATGTATTACGGGGTCAAGTGTGGGAGAGAACAAAGACAAAGGCGCAGAAGGCGGCAAGTAGCGAGCTGATGTATGTGGACATCAAGCTTAATGACCGAACAACCCTTGCAATGGTGGACACCGGAGCTACCCACAACTTTATTGCCGATCGTGAAGCAAAGCGACTTGGACTTGTCTTGGAGAAGAACTCAAGTCGCATGAAGGCTGTGAACTCGGAGGCCAAGCAGATCTCCGGATTAGCAAAGGGGGTCCCTATTAAGATTGGAACGTAGAGCGGGTGCACAAACATGATGGCGGTGCTATTGGACGACTTCCAAGTGATTCTTGGAATGGAGTTCATGCACGCGACGAAGTTAGTGCCGATGCCGTTCCTAAACTCTTTATGCTTAATGGGAGGCGATGACCCATGTGTAGTTCCAGTTTCCCGAGGGAGAACCAAGGACCCACAGCAAATATCGGCATTACAATTGAAGAAAGGGGTGCAGAAAGGCGAATTAACTTTCGTGGTTGCTGTGAAGCTGGAGCCACTTGACGGGGAGGCCATTCACAAACCTGCTGTGGTGGTAAACGTTCTGAAGGAACCTGCTGTGGTGGCAAACGTTCTGAAGGAGTTCATAGACGTCATGTCACCCAAGTTGCCAAAGTTTCTACCACCACGCAGAGGCGTGGATCATAACATTAAGTTGGAGCCGGGAGTTAAGCCTCCAGCGAGACCACCCTATTGCATGGCCCCTCCAGAGTTAGCAGAACTGAGGAAGCAGTTAGATGAATTGCTAAGCGGTGGTCTCATCTGCAGTTCAAAGGCACCATTCGGAGCTCCAGTTTTCTTTCAGAAGAAACAAGATGGGAGCCTCCGATTATGTGTCGATTATCGAGCCCTGAACAAAGTGACGGTGAAGAACAAATATCCTATTCCGCTCATCGCGGATTTGTTCGATCAACTGGGCAAGACCAAGTATTTCTCCAAACTCGACCTTCGGTCGGGGTATTGGCAAGTGCGCATTGCAAAAGGTGATGAGGCAAAGACTACCTGTGTAACCAGGTATGGAGCGTTCGAGTTTCTGGTGATGCCTTTCGGTTTAACCAACGCTTCGGCCACATTCTGTACTCTGATGAACCAGCTTTTCAAAGAGTATTTGGACAAGTTTGTGGTCATCTACCTAGACGATATCGTCGTCTACAGCCAGACGCTCGAGGAGCACGTTAAACACCTTCGGACAATCTTCAGAGTTCTCAGGGAGAACACCTTGTTTGTGAAGAGGGAGAAGTGCTACTTTGCGCAGACAGAAATTCTATTCTTGGGGCATCGAATCGACGGTGGTTCCATTCGAATGGACGAGTCAAAGGTGCAAGCTGTGGCAGAATGACGAACATCAAAGAAGGTACCTGAGTTGAGATCCTTCCTTGGTTTCGTCAACTATTATCGGCGTTTCATTTCTGGATATTCGAAGTGCGCAGCTCCACTGACGGAGTTGCTAAAGGAGCAGTCTTGGAGATGGTCGGACAAGTGTGAAACGACTTTCCAAGATCTAAAGACTGCTGTGTTGGAGGAACCAATACTCAGATTACCAGACTAGAGGAAGCATTTTGAAGTCCATACAGATGCTTCTGACTTCACTATTGGGGGAGTACTCATGCAAGAGGGTCATCCAGTGGCCTATGAGAGTCGCAAGCTCAATGAGACCAAGCCGCGATATCCAGTGCATGAGAAAGAGATGACCGCGGTGGTCCACTGTCTACGAGTCTGGCGACACTACCTTTTGGGAGCACCATTCGTGCTAAGGACGGATAATGTCGCATTGAGTTACTTCCAGACCCAAAAGAAACTCTCCCCGAAACAGGCAAGATGGTAGGACTTCTTGGCCGAATTCGACATGATAATGGAGTACAAGCCCGGAAAGACAAATGTCGTGGCCGATGCATTTTGGGTCCAGGAGGGACTCCTTTATACTAAAGGGAATATAGTTTATGTTTCACGAGCGGACAACTTGAGGCGTGAAATCTTGAGAGAGTGTCACGATTCCCTGTGGGCCGCAAATCCGGGCATTCATTGGACAATGGCTCTCGTGGAGAGGGCATTCTATTGGCCAAAGATGGGGACATATGTAAAGGATTATGTTCGTACATGCCTTACGTGCCAACATGACTAGGTAGAGCAGCAAAAGCTAGTGGGACTTTTGGAGCCGCTACCGGTACCAGAAAGGCTATGGGAGAGCATTTCCTTGGACTTCATATCAAGCTTGCCCGCAGTAGGGGGACTTGGATGATACTTGTAGTCGTCGATCGATTTTCGAAGTATGCAACGTTTATTGCTACACCCCTACATTGTTCAGCAGAAGAGGCAGCCAAGTTGATGATGAAGAATGTGGTGAAGTAGTGGGGTGTTCCACACAATATCATTAGTGATCGAGATTCTCGGTTCTTGGGATGATTTTGGACCGAGTTATTCAAGCTGTTGGGATCGAAGTTATACTTCTCCACAAGCCTCCACCCCCAGACGGATGGTCAAACCGAAAGAATTAACTCACTGTTAGAATAGTATCTCTTGCACTATGTGAGTGCTAATCAACGAGATTGGGTGAAGCTGTTGGACATAGCCCAATTCTCCTACAACTTGTAGCGGAGCTCTACGTCCAACAAGAGCCCCTTCGAGATTATCACAGGACAACAACCGTCGACTCCTCACACATTGACCATTGGATATACGGGGA
This sequence comes from Ensete ventricosum, assembly GCA_029747655.1. Lineage (NCBI taxonomy): Eukaryota > Viridiplantae > Streptophyta > Magnoliopsida > Zingiberales > Musaceae > Ensete > Ensete ventricosum. Next base: position 57,555,144 of record JAQQAF010000009.1, read on the forward strand.
GTAGTCCGTCAACAAACGTCTCCTACAAGTTGCAGCCAGCATGGTTCAAAATTCACAATGTCTTATATGCAAGCAACTTGAAAGCCTACCATTCAGATCCGCAAGATGCCTCACGAAATATTTTAACTTGACTACCCTCAATCAGAGCCTCCTACGAAAAGCGAGTTGAGACTATTCTGGCGGATCGCAAGACTAAGCTACCCAACGGAGCAGAGCAAACTGAGTACTTGGTGAAGTGGCAAAAGCTTCCTCGGACAGAAGCCAGTTGGGAGCCAGAAGACGCCCTACGACATGAAGAAGCCTGCGTTAAAGCCTATCAACAAGCATCGACGAGGGCATCGATAAGTTAAGTGGGGGAGAATGTCACGAACGGTCGTCGCTCAACCGCAACTCTTCGTTCCGTGAACCGTTCGTCGTTTTTTGTTGCTTGTACAAATGTTGGGCAGCCTGTTTTGCCTTGGTTTTGAGTGATTTTGCCTAGGAATTGCGAGCAGAAACAGTCTGTCAGGCTGCAGAACGATCGCTCGCTGCGCGAAGCCAGAACAGGCCAAAACTGCCCAGTTTTGGGTCGTTTTCGCGTGCTGCGACGACCGAACTAAGCGGAGTAAAACGTCAGCCATCTCAGCCCTCTAGAACCCCCCGGGTGGCACAGGGCTGGATGGGGCTTCGGGATATTAGTCGGGCGTGAGCACTCAAAGAAATTGAAGTGTTTTGCGTCCGACACCCTTGGGAACCGTCGTTTGTGGACTTACGATTGTTCTTACAGCCCTCTAAAGTCCTATTTCGCTCTCTTTCTCTCTTTTTCTGCTGCACACAAGGTGTTCGACAAATTACTTGTAAGAGCTGCCCTCTTGGCGAGACGTCGGGACTTATCCGTCGTTCGTTTTCAAAACTAATCAACTTCTCTTTTTGCAGGTCCTTTGCGACCCGCACGAGGTTGCAATTGGGCTGACCCTTTGCGGGTAAATACGCTTCGGCGTTTCATGACTTAGGCAATCCTAGCTAAGTCCGGAACATTGGGCAAAGATTGTTTCGCGACTTAGGCAATTCCAGCTAAGTCTACAAGTTTGTCGCAAGGGTGCCACATGGCTTAGGCAAATTCCGCTAAGTCCGTGACAGTTGGGCAGCGCGAGGTACTTCTCCTCCTCCTCTTCTTCTTCTTTTCCTCTTCTTCTTCTTTCCTTTTTCTTCCTCAATCGACCGCTGACGGTCGATTTCTCCTTAAATCGACCGCAGACGGCGGAAATCGACCATCGACGATGGAAATCGACCGTCGACGGCCGAAATCGACCACCGACGGCCGATCTTAGCGTTATCGCCCGGTCCTCGTACCGGTCAGCTGTCGGACCGGTATGTACCGGGCGGTACGAGTCTTACCACTCGGGAAGGAAAACCTTGTTTTAGAGTAGCAACCACTCTATGGATTACGAAGCATTCACTTTCTTCTGAAGCCTTCTTGAGGTATTCATCATGTATTGGTTTCGAATATCTTCAAGTTCATTGACATTTTCTTCTTCAGCAAATTTCACTCGTGCATCAGCTTATCTATTTGGGTAGTCGTTCATATAATATCATACTTGTTTACATTTAAAGCAAGTAGGAAGGTGATTGCCGCAGTAGATTGTCCTACACGATTGATAGGAGTGGATGCATCCTTCATGATTTTGTTGGCTTGTGATCCACTAGCATTTTAACTAGTAGAGTCAACTTTAGAAGAGAAATATGAAGGAACATTAGAATATCTCTTTCCTCCACTTCTAGCAAGTTTTGCTTCAACTTTTAGCACTAATTGATGAACAATAGATAACCTCCGTAGTCGTTGCATCTTCAATTCATCTCGAATCATTACTCGTAGGTCGTCGACATATCTTGCAACAAGTTGTTTTTCTGTCACTTGAGTGTTATTTCGGGCCATCGACTTGTAGAATTCTTTAATGTAGTTGATGATGGTTTTGCTACCCTGTTGAAGATTTTTAAATTGTGAAAAGAGAGTTTGAATATAATCAAATGGAAGAAAATTCTCACGGAGCCGAGATTTCATCTTCTCCCAATATGAAATCTTCATCTTTCCTTTCCAAAGATGCATCTCTTGCACCTTGTCCCACTAGATTGAAGCATAATATCGAAGCCTTGTAGTAATTAATTTTACTTTTCGATCTTCGGGTATCTCCTTGTACTCAAAGAATTTCTCAACGGCACTAAGCCAATCAAGAAACTCTTCAGGTTGAAGTCGACCATGGAACTCCGACAAGTCAATCTTGATGTTGTCATTTACACAAAAAAATCTCTCCGTGGATGAGTCTCCTACAACTTCTTAGGATGCAAGAGGATTCATGTCTTTAAATTCATCACTTGCATAACCATAGCTTAAGCCTCTAGAGCCATGGGTTTCTTGACGGCGAGGCACATGGTAAGCTCTTCAACTTGTCTTCTTAGTGCTTCAATTTATGCATCCCTTTCATCTCTATTTGGTTGCATTATTCTTTCACCATGTCGCCCTCTTCCCCATCTAGTTGCCATAATAAGGAAGTACTCCAAGAGAGTAGCAAGGCTTTGATACCAAATGATGTGAAACAAAAAAAGAAGAGAGGAGATGGTGAGAAAAGAAATGAGATATGGGAGGACAAAGATAACTCTCTATTTCAAGAGATACTAACTCAAAATACAAAAGTTTGATAAGGTTTCAAAAAAAGAAAAAAAACTAGAATGTCCTACCAATCTTCCTTCCTTCCCCCTTTATAGATCCCTTGTACGTTGGATCCTTCAACCACCTAATTAATGAGTTATAATTTACTAAAAGTCAAGCACAAACTACAATACATATTAAATTCATTGTACTTGGTGGTTTTCAATTTTCATAATTGTCTCAAGGTACAAACCATTTTCCTAAAATTTGATAGGATTGAGCTTGAAGTTTATTGTCTTAGAACCTGAGAGTATTCAATGCTCACCATGCACTGCATCAAATGTGATGCAGGATCTTGCTATGGTGTTGGTATTTGCAATTGGTTATGCAGGCATCATTTTTGAGGAATCTCTAGCATTCAACAAAAGTGGAGTTGGGTTACTAATGGCTGTCTGCTTATGGGTCATTCGAAGCATTGGGGTGAGACTCATTAATGTTCTATTGTATGATTATGTTCTAGTTACCTTGTGAAATCAGATTAGCATGTATGATTTGTGTTGCATTCTACTTCAAGCACTTCCTTTTGTTAACCTTAATTGCATTTGCTGATCAGAGTGTGAAGTTAGTGATATATACTGTAGTCCAGACTCCAGACACTGGTGGCAGATTTTTACTAGCATATCCAGAAGTTGCATTACACTTTTGGGCTTTTATGTGGTATGGTGTTCATGTGGAGCTTGCTTGCATTTTATTGTCCTTGTAATATTCTTGCGCTGTTTACAAGACAATTACTATCTTTCTGAAAAGAGTGTCATACTGGAGCTTGAGCAGAAGTGAGAGCTTTTGCCATATTGTAAAATAATTGAAAGTCACATATGTTTCTTTTTGTTGGAGCCGTACAATCTGGATCAACTTAAACAACCTGGTTCCTGTTCCATTAATTGGAATCAGTTAAGATCATAACATTATGGTTCTCTTATGGATATCACAGCTTGATAAACATGACCATGATATTTTTTCAGAACTAATTTGGTTTTATGAATTAATTTATCTTGTCTTTTAGGATGGAATATGTATCACTGCAATATGGGATATCAAGCAATATTGGTTTTCTTGTTTTGTAGCAGCACAGATAAAGCACTTCTGAAGCTAAATTAATGCAACATATATTCAAAATTAACATTTAAGAATGTGTTGGCTAACAAAGCATATAAGATGGGCTACTTTGGTGTATGTATCACTATTGAATAACAAATCACTTTTTTTTTTTTTTTTTCCTGTTGTTTTATTTTATGGATTTGTATCCACATCTACAGAATAGGTTGGATACACATCTACATGTACGATTTCAACATTTATTAGAATTCTTAATTATACTATTCTGATACATAAAATGATATAACAGTTATAATAAAAGAATCTTCTTTCAATTCTGAGGCTTCTTACGGTTTTAAGTTTCAATCTCACATTCTCACAACAATATACAATGCAAGTATTACCTTGTTTACCCCTTAAGTTATTGTTCTCCTACATGTATCTCTTTTTTGTCCTTTGGTTGAATTGGACACTTGGATACTTGTTCACATTATATTCTCATGCCCATGCCCGTGCAAATAGACTGACCTGAGGTGATGAGTTATATATGTTGCATGCTTCTTAATTATACATTCATTGAATTTTCATTGATTCTTACGTATGTTTTCTATGTTATATGTTCATTAAAAAAATAAAAAGATATCAATGGTTCATGATGCAGTTTTATTTAACTCTCTCTATATCAAGTCATGGTTAATCTATGGTTGTTTTTGTTGTGCCTGAGAATATTACTCTTTTACTTTGGCACCCATTGCAGTTCTTATCACATTAGTAATACATCAACAAGTAACATTTATCAACTCATCCCCTTTCAGTTCACTACAGGATTTTGACATGCTCTGAGATAACCTCTTAGCAGAGCTAGAGTATTGTCTATCAAGTGTTAACTCTTAACTTTGATACATCTGTAATTTCTGTACTTACTCTTTTCTTCTGGTTAGAGATGTTTTGCTTCTAGTGGAGCAGTGTTTAAGTTCTCCTACTAGGAAAAGCAACTAGATGCCCTTGGTAATCTAAAGGTAGAATGAGATGTAGCAAGAGCAGATAGGTCATCTATATTGCACTAGTAATGCTGGGATGGCTATGGTCAAGCTATCATTGATTTTATCTTGTTCCACCTATAAAGCACCAAGGGCATCTTGGGCATTTTTCCTAGTAGGAGCAATTATAAGTTGCTTATTATGACTCTACGTCTTCTTCTTTTTTTCTTGGGTTGCAATTTTAGAGAGTACAATGGTTGAACATGGTAGACAATCACTGTAATTCCAAAATATCTTGACCTTTTTCTTCAATCAGGTGTTTGGTTGATAATCTTGCATAAAAGGCCAAATTGAGCAGTATACTCAATGATTAATGAGTAAAATAAAATAGATATACATATAAATCTTCCTCACTTAGTTTGGAATTGCAATTATACTGCATTGCCCATGGTATGCTCCTCTGGAATTTATTATGAATGATTTGTGCATGTGCTCAAAGTTATTAGTCTTTGAAAGTCTTTTGTTTTTTGTTTCATTGTTGAATAGTGCATAATGGTTTGATTTGTTACTTGAGGAGCTTGTAGATATCATAACAACTCCTATTAAAGTCATCAAGCATTAGGATATGTTGGCATGATTAAATGGCACTTGGAAGTTACAAGTTACATTTCTCTTTCATAGGCTCCATCTACAGAGATAGCTGTTTCAGAATTAACCCATGCATCTGCTGAAGTCAGCGAAATTGTGTTCTTCCTGCTTGGTGCAATGACAATAGTGGAGATTATTGATGCACATCAAGGCTTTAAGCTAGTTACTGACAATATTACTACTCGGAAACCTCGCATTCTCCTTTGGGTGGTGAGTATTATTATTTTTGGTCATTTTCACATATTATATTATTATCTTACACTCTAGAATAGCCATTAAACATGTTCGCTGTTATATTCTTTTGGTAGTTTCCTATCAGGATATATGAAACTGGAGTCACTCACTTTTTGTAGTAAATATGATGTCTATCACGCTGAAAATGGTCATGGGTTACTGCTAGGTCCATTTGTTTTTTGTTAAGTCCAAATTTTTAGGTATAATTTGATCAAAGAAAAATGTCATCAAATCTTTACTGCCAAAGACTTGTAGGCAAGGTTTGAAATTTTGAGCTGTATTGCCCGGTACGGGTGGTACATATCGGTCCGTCAGTTTACCGGTACGTGGACCGCCCGTTATCGGACGATACCGCCAAAAATAGACCATCGGCGGTCGATTTTGGCCGTCGGCGGCCGATTGAGGGAGAATCGATCGTCGACGGTCGATTGAGGGAGATCGGAGATTGGAGAAAAAGGGAAGAAGAGGAGAAGAAACATAACCTCTACCATCGCCACCTGTAGGTCGCCCGCGCGCCTTCGCCGCCCGCAGGTCGCCCGCTCGTCGTTGCCCACGCGTTGTCGCCGCCCTCGGGTCACCCGCGTGTTGTCGCCGCCCACACCTGTTGGCGATTTTTCTCCCGCGCGGGGAGAAAGATCTAGGCGACGTCGCCCCTTTTCCTGATTTTTTTAAAGATATTTAATATTTTTAATATAATATGATATAATATAATATATATAATATTTTATTATTTTTTAATATACCGGGCGGTATGTACTGTGTGTACCACCCGATACCGGTACCGACAAAATGTTGGCACACCGGTACGGACCGGTAAGTCAATCCTTGCTTGTAGGGTACCTGCATCGTGGATGATGTTATCCGAAGTTGTATGCACATACTAACTATGGGCACACGAGTTTATATTGGTGAAAACTGATGGTAAGAAGTTTGCATTGTTCATGGAATCCAATTGTGTAGATTTCATGCTCAGAGTGACCTAATATATGCAAAGTTGATAGTTAAATTTGTATCAAGAGCTGTCATTCTTGCAATATAATGAAGTTTGTGTATATTCCAGATGAACTTCATGTTATTTGGTTCATATTGCAACTGTAAATAGTAACAAAATCAGATCTTGTGTTGCATCAACTATGTTGAATTTGAGGGTAAATATGCTATTAATGTTCAAGGCATCTTTAGTAAGACAACTATGCACTTGGCCAAAATGTGTTTGGAAGTATTCATTTTGTTGTTTGAATCAAGGATCGTAGTATGGGTATCGAAACCATTTCCGTGATATGATACGACTGGTACATATTAGTCAATATTGGTGTCCCCTGTGTTTCAGAGAGGAAGAAAAAGACAGAAGAGAAAGGGGCGGTAGAGGAACAAGAGAAGGAAGGAGGAAGAGAAAGGAAGAAAGGGAGGCAACGGAGGAAGAAGGAATAAAGAGAAGCAATGAAGGAGGAAGAAGACGTAATGGTGGAGGAGGAAGAAGGAATAAGCCATAGCGATGGAGGAGGAGAAAGAAGAAGAGGAGGGCGTGTACTAGAGAGAAAAATGACTGCGAATTGACGAGCAACGTCCAATGGTAACGGTAGTGGCAACGCTGTGAGAAATGGGGGAAAGGGGCCACAAATCTCAATTGGGGGTGGCGTATGTGTTTAGTTTATGTATATATGAACGTATGTATGTATGATTTGGACTAGACTGCTTGAAATGGGAGCCATCCACTTATCGGTCCACATGTGGATTGGCACGTACCAATGGTCCTTGGTTTGAATAGTTGGAAAGGTGTTTTATGGTCTTGACCGTGTTTGATGTATGTATGTATGTATATATGTATATATATATATACATATATATGTCTATATATATATATATGTATATGCATATATATATGTGTCTATATATATATATGTATATGCATATGTATATGTATATATGTATATATATGTATATATATGCATATATATATGTATATACATATATATGTATATATGCATATATATGTATATATATATATATATATATATATATATATATATATATATATTAATATATATATATATATATATATATATATATATATATATATATATGCATATATGTGTGTATATATATATGTATATATATATATATATATATATATATATATATGCATATATGTATATGTATATATGTATATATATGTATATGCATATGTATATGTATATATGTATACTATATGTATATATATGCATATATATATGTATATACATATATATGTATATATGCATATATATGTATATATATATATATATATATATATATATATATATATATATATATGCATATATGTGTGTATATATATATGTATATATATATATATATATATATATATACTATATATATGCATATATGTATATATAGATATATACGTATATATGTATATATGTATATGCATATATGTATATATATATATATCAAGGTTTGTAATTTCGACCTGTATCGCCCGATACGGTGTGGTGCATACTAGTCTGTCAGGTTGCCGGTACGCGGATCGCCCGCTACCAAGCGGTTCTGCCAAAAATCGACCATCGACGGTCGATTGAGAGAGAAATCGACCGTCGACGGTTGATTGAGGGAGAAAAATGGAAGAAGAAGAGGAAAAGAAGAAAAAAAAGAAAAGAGGAGTACCTATTTCCCCGCGCCATCCTCGCTGTCGCGCCGTTGTTGCCTGCGGGGTCGCCAGCGCCCACACGCCGTCGCCGCCCGCGGGGTCGCGGGCGCTTTTTCTCCCGCGCAAGGAGACGGAATCGACGTCGCTCCTTTTCTTTTTTATTAATATTTTAATATATTTAATATTATATTATAAAATATTTATATTATATTTTTAATATACCGGGCGGTATCCACTGTGCGTACCACCTGGTACCAGTACCGTACTGTACCGAGATAAACTTGGTACATCGGTACGGACTGGTAAGTCAAACCTTTATATATATATATATATATATATGATTTGAACTGGGCTGTTTGAAATGGGAACCCATCCATGGACTGGTCCACACTCAGACTGGAACGTACCAATGGTCCTTGGTTTGAATAATTGGAACTTGGAAGGTTTTTTATGGTCTTGACTGCGTTGGTCAAATTGTTTTGTTTTGTGTCACAGAAATTTTACTAGCAAAAATATATCAAATTATTTTATCCTTTTGTTATTTGTGTAGGAACATTGTTGGATTCCTATAGAATAATCAAACTATTTGTCATTAATTTGTATATTAGACGTAATTAATGCAATATATTTTTGACACATTCAATTTATCTGTATACTCATAATATTATGGTTGTAATTACAGGTTGGTCTTGTGACTTTCTTCCTGAGTTCAGTTCTTGATAATCTAACATCAACAATTGTTATGGTTTCCTTATTAAGGAAGCTAGTTCCGCCATCAGAATACAGGAAGTATGATTCAATTAGTCTTCTCTAATTTAGTATCTGCAACATTTACCGTTAGTTGTATGACCTCTAGTTCAATAATATCATCCTACAATATTCTTGTTGATGTAGATGGCCAAGCTCTATGGACACACTAAACCTAGTTTATATATTTGCAGTTTAGTTGTTTCATTTCTTTCCACATAATGATCTATGTGCCTTCTACATTTTACATTAACCTTATTTTTGTAATTTGTATGGGCACTAAATTCTCGCTGAAGAGTCAAATCATATCAAACATCTTACATAGATTCAATAATTATGTTGTTCTGGTATTTCTTGCATATGTATTAAGAAAACAGACAATTACTTTATAGGGATTGAAGGACAGTAAACACTTAGCCTATCTATAAACTTTATAACCTGGAAGAAGCAAGTGATGAAGCACATATCAACAAGAAGTTGTGCAGAAGTGTTACCTTTGACTTGTTCTGGAATAGTTACCGTAAGGGAGGTTCCTAAGATGATGTTATTTTCCTAATCGAAGTGTATGATCTAACTTGAATTTATAACTTGGAAAACCTAGTTTCAGAGCCAAGACTTCTAAAATGATATGCTTGCACATACATTGAATTAATAAAAAACAACATTTGTGATTATAAATTTGTGGATGATGGCTAAAGTTTTATTTATTGCACCTAAGGATCACCATTTTGGGTACCGGACCTGTTTCGGTGATCTGGTAGACCAGTACATACTGGTCAGTGCTGGTGTTTTGAAGAGGAATGAGAAGAGGAAGGCATGGTAGAGGAAGAGAGAAGGAAGGAGGAAGAGGAAAGAAGGGGACATGACGGAGGAAGAGGAGGAGGAAGAAGGAAGAAGAGGAAGCAGTGGAGGAGGAAGAACAGGAAGCGGTGGAGGAGGAAGAAGAAGGAAGAAGAGGACTAGTGGAGGGATTGTACTGGAGAGATAAATGGCGACAATGTCGAGTAGTAGCTGGTCATGGGAAACAAGGGGAAACGGGGGTTGCAAGTCCTAACCGGGGATGTTGTCACAAGCCTTAATCGCTATTTTAGGATTTCTTATATTCTTTTATATGAGTTGGACTAGATCGCTCGAAACGAGGGCGATCATGTATCGGTCCACATCCTGACTGGTACGTATCAATTGTTTTATACGTTTTAGGTTGTATAATGATCATTGCTTGCACCTTTGTCATAGCCATTGTATTTTTTTGTCCGCTGTGCACGAGCTAGCCATGTTGGAAATTGATATCCAATTTTAACCTACCACTACCCCAATTCAGGGTTTGTTGTACCAATATATACCATTCAGTACGGGTGATATGTACCGGTCCGATAGGATACTAGTACGCGGACCGCCCTCTACCGAGCGTACCAATCACTTGACCTCCTATCGGGCGATACGAGGTTTGTACCGAGCAAGTAATAGTCAAAATCCAACCATTACCGATCAAGGGCTGAGATTGTTCTATTTCAAATGATTCATTTGACAGTTTGGGGCTTAGAAAAGGGTTTTTAAACTCTTTCCTCTCTCCTCTTTTAACTTATTTCACTTAATCTCTTAAAACTCCCTCAAACTCTTTTTTACTCGTATCTCTCTCTTATTCTCATATTTTCACTCTCCTAAACTCAATAAAACTACGATTTTAGTAGATGCAATAGAGTCTACATGACGTAGACATAGAGCGAAGCTCATTGTATTCACAACTATTGTATTATGGAGCAAGGTTTGACTTATCGGTCCGTACCGACGTACCGAGTTCATCTCGGTACTGGTACCGGACGGTATGCACAATGCATACCATCAGATATATTAAAATATAATATAATATTTTATAATATAATATTTATATAAATATAATATTTATATAATATAATATTAAAATATAAAAAAAAGGGAGAGAAAAAGGGGGCGACGTCGCCTCGATCTTTCTCCCAGCGCGGGAGAAAGAGCGCCCGCGACCCCGCGAGCGGCGAAGGCGCGTGGGCGCTAGCGACTTGCGGGCGGCGAAGGCGCACAGGCGAGGACCGCGCGCGGGGCGATTGGTTTTTTTTTTCTCCTCTTTTCTTTTTTTTTTCTTCTCTTTCCTTTTCTTCTTCTTCCTCCCTTTTTCTCGCTCAATTGACCGCCGACGGTCAATTTCTCCCTCAATCGACCGTCGGCGGTCGATTTCTCCCTTCAATCGACCACCGACGGTCGAAATCGACTGCCGACGGTCGATTTTTTGGCGGAACCACCTGGTAGCGGGCGGTCTGCATACCGGCAACCTGGCGGACCGGTATGTACCGCTCGTACCGGGCGGTAAATATCGAAATTGCAAACCTTGTTATGGAGAATCTTACAGCCAACAACAGTACAGTGATAGTTGGTCATACTTCTCCAAGCAAAAGTATGATGATCGATCTTACAATACAGAGCAGTAGATCAGTAGCAAATGTAGAGTTCTGACATTTTCTATGCTCATCAGCGATACATACCATATTCGTCCTTACCTCAGGAGTCGCTTCGGACACATGGTTTATGATAATCGGACTATGACCATCACCACATTGATGCACCAATGGCATACGGTGTATCAGTACACTATGTCGTGGGATCAATTTCAGGATTGGATCCGACAAACATTATATCGATATACAAACACATAGGATCAAGGACCCCAAATCCATCGCTCATGAAGTCCCATTGTTCTTTTTGGCGGTAGAATCAAGTATATCCAATAATTGATTATTTAATTCATTTGAATCTTAAAGTTTAAGTTGTATAAAAAATAATCTAATGATTCAAATAATTTTTTTATATCTAATTCAATATTAACAGAAGGACAACGTACCACAAGCTACTCCTCAAAGCCCGAAAAAGATATGTGATATTATTCTTTTTTAATTTACATTATTTTTGCTAAAATTATACTAAATTTGTATTTATATCTAACTTGAAAACCTTAATCTATCTTTTTTTTCTATTTTTAGATATTTTCGAGGTATTTTTTGATGATTTTGGGATGGACCGTCAGTATGCCTCGGTATATACTGTACCGAGCAGGGCTCAGTACATTGGTACGGATCGAAATTGTAATTCTTGCCCCAATGTATGTAATAAAAAACTAAGCTATCATAATAGAGACCGAGAGTAATATGTGGAACATTCTTGTATTATTATGGATATCTGTTATTCTATCATGATATCCTATTCAGAACAGTATAATGATTATTAGTCATTTCTGTTAACTGTCATATTTAAACTTGTCATTTGTAATTAAGTTTCTTATGTTAAGTCATCTGTAATAAGTAATGGGCATGATATATTAAGTTGTGCTTATGTTAAAAGTGGTTTCCTTTTTATTGTTTCTGTTATTATTTCAATTCATTGTAGCATTTTTGTACTTTAATTTGATTATGATCATGGTGCTAGTCATTGTCAGCAATATTTATCTACTGAATTTTGCTCTAACATTTTTAGGCCAACTTCTCAACATTGATATTTTATGGTTTAGCACATGATGTGACAGATTTTTAGGTGCTGTTGTTGTAATAGCAGCCAATGCCGGTGGTGCATGGACACCTATAGGTGATGTCACAACTACTATGTTGTGGATTAATGGTCAGATTTCCACTCTGCAAACAATGCAGGTAAATTTAGGTTGTATGCTTCTTGTTTCTTTTCTCATGGGCTGAAATTATCCTAAATTAATGAAGAAGAGTTCTCAAAACTGATATTTATTGGTCAACATCTGTTATAGAGTTTATTAGCTAGCTAAATATGTATGGGATGACAAAAGAGCATATGATGGAATGAGCAGATCTCCAATCTTCTTCCAGAGTGCTCTTTTTAGCTCTTGATCTATTATCCAATTCAGTCTGCCTCATAGATCTATGATAAAATTGTTATTGATGATAATACATTTTAAGTATCTGAATGAATGACAATTTAATTGTGTAATGGAGATGCACTTGCGAGTTGCAACATTCTTTCTTGGTGTAATCTGCTGGCATTTTATAGAAAGTTCACAACATTCTTTTTTTGCTCCCTTAGTTGTTTGCTAACATTTGTTGCTAGAAATTATATCCGGATGTTACTTTTAGCTACCATGAGAGGTGCAAAATCTCTGATATCTAAGTTAGATTCTATGGGTCAATTTTCAATCGCAGGACTTGTTTATCCCTTCAGCTCTGTCATTAGCTGTCCCACTGGCTTTGATGTCCCTCACGAGGTATTTAATGGATAATTAGCAGATTTTAAATTACACTACTTACTATGACTCGCGTAAGCAGTAATCAGTTTTTCTTGTTTTTCATTGTAGTGAAGTTAATGGGACATCTGAGAAACAGTCCAATGTTTTAGCATCAGAGCAGATGGCTCCTAGAGGGCAGCTAGTTTTTGCTGTTGGTATAGGGGCTTTATTGTTTGTTCCGGTATTCAAAGCCATAACAGGCCTGCCACCTTTCATGGGTATGCTGCTTGGTCTAGGAGTTCTATGGATTTTAACAGATGCAATACATTTTGGGGATTCTGGAAGGCAAAAATTGAAAGTACCACAAGCCTTATCCCGTATAGATACACAAGGAGTTCTTTTCTTTTTAGGGATTCTTCTGTCGGTGAGCAGGTACAACCAAGAACATCTTCCTCATCTTTGCAATAAATGATCAATAACGAGCTAATATGAACATATTATCCATGATGGTTTTTGTCACATTATGCCAACCTGAATGCATGCACTTTTGTTGTGCTCTGTTAAGCAATGTGAAATCTTTCACCTTTTAGAGAGAGATCTCTCAATCACATTGGCATATAAACATTATGATTTTGTTGACACATGAATACTTATAAGTGATCTACTTGAAGCATTGGTTTAGATATGTAAAATCTTTGCAGAACCCTCCTAGCAAGTAGAGGTATTCTTACCTAGCCAAAGAAATATTACGAGTTATGTATAATATGTCAAGAAATTAAGGCCCTATTTGGCTGTGTTTCACAAAAAGAATATTCTCAAAAACCAGTTTTTAATCTGAAAGTATGGAATAAGTCTACGTTGTTTCCTTTGTTGGTTACTCACTGCCAGCAGCACACTGCCACTCGAACACTCTGCCACTTGGGATAAGTGGTATCCAAAAGCAGAAAAACTAACAAATGGTATATGTAATGAGAAAAACCATTTGCCGAACACTTTTTTCTCTTGTTAAATCAATATCTAAACCAATGCTTCAAGTTGTTCAAAGAACATAGCTCAATGTGCCCTGAGCCACCTTACTTGTATCTCCCTCCATAAAGAATCAACACACATTTCACTTGTATGAGTCGTTCAAATTGGTCCATGGTGTTCTGTTACAACTAAATATTTTTCACAAAGGTTAAAGATCAACATCATTAATTGTGATATCTGCATCCACTAGTAAAATGAACAAAGTATTTCCTGTTGTAGTATTCTTGTTCTGTGAACTTGGCCAGTTCAGTCACTTGCTGCATCCCCAAAACTTTGGCAAATGCATGGTGGTTTTATGCATGTTGGAAATAACCATCTTCAGTTACTTGCTGCATCCCCAAAACTTTGGCAAATGCGTGGTAGTCTTATGCATGTCGGAAAAAAGCATCTCAGATCTTTAGCTTCTAGCAGAAGACAGGTGGGGAATAAGGCCCAAGAGCAATGATAATAAATCTGCTTAACGGCACTTGATTTTCTTTTGGGTGTTTGTGCTTTGTAGCCTGGAGGCTGCTGGAGTCCTAAGGGAGTTGGCTAATTACCTTGATGCGCAAATCCCAAGTGTTGAATTGATTGCAAGTGCAATCGGTGTAGTCTCAGCAATCATAGACAATGTGCCACTTGTAGCAGCAACAATGGGAATGTATAACCTGACATCGTTTCCTCCAGACTCTGAGTTCTGGCAGCTCGTCGCTTTTTGTGCTGGAACTGGAGGCTCCATGCTTATCATAGGGTCTGCTTCTGGGGTTGCATTTATGGGGATGGAGAAAGTGGATTTCTTTTGGTATCTTCGCAAGGTAATACAGTGTTATTCATAATGTAGCATGGTTAATCGTTTTCGGTGCCTTGCTGCAGCTTTTTTCAATGTTATACAGGACCAGAAGTAATCATACAAAATACCCGTAAAGCAATGTTTGTTGATGAATGTCGGATTGTGTTTTTGTGTTAACATTTCTATATCAAAATCTTTGTGCTGTGATTTCATCCTTTGGTATCTTGATGAGTAAGAACAGAAATCTCTTTTGATATTGTAACATTGAAGATGTTTAGAAAAATATTCAAGACTTACTTTCTACATTATTCAATATGTATCAACCGTCCTGACTATGCCTACAAATCTTTTATACAGGTTAGTGGGTTTGCTTTTGCTGGTTATACAGCTGGAATTGTTGCATACCTGGCGGTCCATAACTTGTCGTTCTCTCTACCAACTTCTTTGGCTGAGCTTCCATTTCTTTCGGGACCTTAGATGTTGGACACAAAGAAGTTGATTTTGGACATGCAGGATAGTTCAGGCCCCTCCTACATTTAGTCTGTCTGGATTTCAGCTCCAATTTTCCAATCTGAACTTTCAAGTTTTCCAAATGACTATTAGCAATGGCCAAAGATGATCTTCTTTTAATTTTTAATATATATATATATATATTTCTTTTTTGCCATCATACAGAATAATTGCCAGAGGACATGTGGTGTATGAATACAACAAGATCATGGTGCATCCGAGCATGGAATAAGAAATGGTGGCACGGCACACATTCTGGGGTATTATTAACACAATGTAGAGAATGTGAACCTGTGATGAAAATTCCATTGAGAACCTCCACACTACCATGATCATCATGTGAGCTTTCCTGGAGGAAGTAGTTAGTAGCTGTCATGAGCAATTTATGATCAGTAAAACACATGTGAAAAAACAACCCATATCGTCTTTACTACTTGTCGTGGAACATTAAATTCAAATGTGCATCATTTTGCCTCTGGTGTTAAACATGCAGTTGCCCACTATCAGCGTATGTCACTCTGCAACCCCAACTTACATTTCATTTATTGTTTTGTTTGTCTGTTTTTTTGTTGTTCGGACATACTAATTTGACTGATCATTCTTATTTGTCAGCAGCTCAGTTCCCAGAACTTTTTGCTGCTGTGAATCACAAAAAATGTACTGATGACTTGTTAGTTTTAGCTAGTTTTAAGTGCATTAAAATGAGCATATGCTTTACTAATGTTAATTTAGTAACATTAGCTTACTGCTGTGGATCACAGAACTTTAGCTTGTTTTATTTTTTCAGCAGCTCAGTTCCCTGATGCCTTTTTCACGCAGTTCTCCAATCCCATGAAGAATCCCTCCCTCTCACAGCCTATAAACGCATCATGCATCGGGAAACCGACGTTGATCACATTGAAGGCCCACAGGTAACATTGTATATTGAACAACACTGCCACCAGTGCAGGTATGTTTGTTGAACCGGAAATAGCGTTGTATCAAATTATGACTTGTTGTTATCAGAAAAGAAATCTCCCAAGTGTTCGTCCTCAAAGCAGCGTGGACTGTAAAATAGAGAGAAAAAGACGAACCATCATCAGTGATCAGAAGTCAACCACGGCCCCAAAAAAGAAATAAAAAAAAATAAAGAAAGATAGAAAAGCTGGGAAGCAGCAGTACTCTCCATTCGATGTAGGGGGAGAAGGATGGGTTTGGATGTTCTTTCCCTCCTTATCAATCTTTATTTGAGTGACGAAAGTCAAAAAGTAAAGTCGTCGGAGATGAATGACAAGAGCTGATCCGATCTACTTTTCATGTCTTTCATGTTTGAAAGCACATCACCTCATTTAAAGATACCGACCGACCGAGATGGCAAGTAGAATTGAGAGGCCAACGTTTTTTTTTTTTTTTTCCAGTAATGGAGAGAGGACAAATAGGAGAAAAGCTATATATATATATATATATATAGTAACGCAAACATTGGTTAGAATCCAATGCCTCGAAAACCTAAGGGTTCCTCCGCAAGGTTTGTTCACGGAGGGTGAGTCAGGACCTAAGATCAAGCCGAAAGGCGTAGTCGATGGACAACAGGTGAATATTCCTGTACTACCCCTTGTTGGTCTCGAGGGACGGAGGAGGTTAGGTTAGCTGAAGGATGGTTACCGGTTCAAGGACGCAAGGTGTCGCTGACTTGCACAGGTATGATCAATCTGGCATAGCAGTAGTGTGAATCCTACGAAACGGTGCCAATAGGCCTAGGTGCAGCGCTCGAGGACCTTGGGGCCATACGGGCCCTTACGGCACCGCAGCAAAGGACGTCGATGGCATAAAGGAACTTGGTATGGTCGACCTCCAGCAGGTAAGTATAAAAACCACCCCTGAGACATTGAATAGGGGGTTTTCTCGAAAAACTCTTTCTATATACCCAATTTATGAGACCATCTCGGTTGGAACACTAACTTGATCTTCGGAGGGGTTACACCGGGTGCCCCTGCCCCAACGTGGCCTTTGTGCAGAAACCCTCGAGTAGACGCATCGACCCGAACTGAGCTAAGAAGCGTACACCGTTGACCTCCTCTGAGCTCCATCCCCTTCCTGTCTGATGCGGATGAGCTTGCGTACGCGGGTGGAACCTGGCCGTGCTGACTCCCCTGCCACGACACAAAGTTCCACAACTCGGCACAACTTTCAGACTACCAACTAGCTGGACTCCTCCTCGGATAGGCATGGGAGGACATTGCTGATCGGATGGACCGATCACTCAAGGAATGCGACTAAGTAGTGTCACGAATTGGGCGCCACCTAACTCGGGGAAATCGCCCACCACCTAAGGCACTCCTCGATGACGGGGTGGAGAGGGAAGCAAAGACCTACTTCCAGGCATTGACAGAAATGCTCAACTCGGAAGAGCCTGGGTTCTAAGGTCGCTACTCGGGCAGCAGAGCATGCATCGCATACTCTTCTTGGATGCTATAGTGCTTCCGGATCGCGGCCAGTGACCCCTCGATCACGATCGAATCAAAGTCATGACACACTCTCATGACTTCTAGATCCCTGAGAGCCTTGGTATCTGTCGAGGATGGAACCCCCGACAATGTCTCTGAGGTACTAGCCTCAAGGCTTTCCAGACTAGCTACTCCCGACCTAATGAAAGGAAACGACCTAACACCACTAGAGGAATCCGAGGATGTTCTCTCGACCTGACGAACAAGAAATCAACCGAAGGAGCTGGGCGATCGAGGGAGAAGAGATCCGAGGAGGCTGAAGAACAGGGCTGGAAGTGAGAGCAGGGGAAGTGAGACCCCAACCATCGCTTGGTTCACTCTTTACCGCTCGTCGCTCACTCGGGCGGCCAAAAACGACCAATTTTGGCCTGTTTTTGGGCCGTTTTAGTGTGCTGCAGCGGCTATGGTGAGCGGTTCGAAACGTCAACCATCTCAGCACCCTGGAACCCCCCGGGTGGCACAGGGTTGGATGGGACATTCGTATAGTAGGGAAGGTGCTGCCCGTCGCTTTGTTCGTTGTCCGTCGTTGGCTGCTCACTCGGGCGACCAAAAACAGCCTATTTTTTGGTCGTTTTCACGTGTTGCGGTGGGCACGGGGAAACGGGAATTATAAGACTTTCGAGTGACGGTTTGCCACCCCGAGGCAAAACAATGACTTCACCTTGAAAACTCGTGAACCACATTAAATGCAAAAAAATGAGGAACGTCATAACACCACGATAGTCCTAAATGTCGAACTCCAGCTCAACGATCCACCTAGGCAAGCTACAAACTCCAACTTAGCAACCCATGTGGATGAGTCGCCAAATGCCAACTCGGCGATCCACGGGGATAGGTCGCGAGCTTGTTCCTTTCCCACATGCAGCCATTGACGGGCATAAGCATCGACCACACCATTATGCCTGAGTTGCGTGTCTTGGCCAGATCACATTCGTATGCCTGGGTTAACCCTCTAGGCCCAGTAAGTCAATTCGTGCTCGAGTTACGTGTCTTGGCCATATCACATTCTTATGCCCGAGTTGACCCTCTTGGCCCAAGAAGCCAATTTGTGTCTGAGTTGCATGTCTCGACCAGATTACTTCCTTATGCTCGAGTTGACCCTCTCGACCCATGAAGCCAATACGTGCCCGAGCTGCATGTCTCAGCCAGATCACATTCCCGTGCTCAAGTAGACCCTCTCGGCCCACGAGGCCAATCCATGCCCGGGTTGTGTCTTGATTGGGTCATCCCCTTCCTGCGTCCAAGTCGACCCTCTCGGCCCAGGAGGACGACCCATTCCCAAGCGATAGTGCTTGGCCAGTCCAGCTCCCGAGCAATAGTGCTCGACCAGTCCTGTTCTCGAGCAGCAATGCTCGGCTAGTCCAGTGCCCGAGCAGCAATACTCGGCCAGTCCAATCCCCGAGCAATAATGCACAGCTAGTCCAATTCCCTAGCAACAATGCTCGGCCAGTCCAGCTCCCAAACAGCAATGCTCGGCCAGTCCAATCCTTGACCAGCATTGCTCAGCTAGTCTAGTTCCCGAACAACAGTGCTTGGCCAGTCCAATTCTCGAGTAGCAGTGCTCGACGAGTCCAGTTCTTGAGCAGCAATGCTTGGTCAGTCCAGTGTTAGGATCAAGAACGACACTAAGAAGGGGGGTGTGAGGTGAATTAGTGCATGTGCTAAAACTACCGGTTTAAAAGAAATCTTTTCGTTTAAAGTAAAACTAGAAATCAGAAGTGTTTCGTTCAAGTAGAGTAAGTAATTTAATCTTATAGAAGAATGCTAAGTTTCTTGCTTAATGACAACTCAAGAAAGAACATGCAAATCCAAATAAGAAGATAAGATACACTCACAATTTATAATAGTTTGACCACAACTTGGCCTACATCCACTCCCCGAGTCATCTTCGTCGAGGCCCACCGGTGTCCACTTCTGATCTTCTTTAGGTGAAGATAAAAGTCTTACAACCTTTCAACTTACAAGGGAGACTTTTTACAACACTTAGCTCATTCCCTTCCTATTTCCTTTTTCTTATAATTGTCACACACAAATTTTTTTTCACAGAATTTATATCCCAAAATTGTTGTATGAAATGCAAAAAAACTTGAGAAATTTATAGGCCCAAATTTGCTTCAGAATTTGGAGTCAAAATTCAAACATATCTAAAAAATCCGGGTATGAGTGGTACAACCATCAGTGCCGACAGTGCAACCTCCGGAATCAACCCTAAAAACAGGGTATGGGTAGTACAACTGCTGACTTGGGCTGTCCAACCGTTGTCAGCCGCCTAAAAACCTAGGTAGCGACGAACAATTGTCGCTTACCAACGGTTCAGCCATCAGGGATCCCGAAAAAGTTATTCCCTTCAGTTTTCACATCTCGTCACGTATCTTCAGTTCACCACTTCCCTGGTCAACTAATTGAACTCGACCAGAGCTCAATCCAACCCCATAGTGGAACCGATTGCCTCTTTGAGTTGATTTGGATTCATTCCAAATAGCACTCAATTCGTACTCAAACTTAACCTGCCATTTAAGGATTACAACCATACATGACCACTAAGCTTAATTAACGACCTTACTCCCACAATCCGACAATCTCCGACATTCCCTGCGGTGAGTCTCTCAATCTTTCTCCGAAAATCTTCCGACATGGTCCTAGTGATCTTCCCGATACCTTCGGCGAAGTCCTAGTGAACTCCTGATAAACTCCTATTGCATCGTCCAAACCTTGACCCGATGCCTAAGCTTGATTCTGGGTCCATGTATGGTTTGTAACTTCTTTTTTTTGTCATAGTTAAATCATAACGATGCTAACTATGACTTAATTAATTACAATCAATATGGCCACATATCCACTTCAAGACCTTCTCAACTCCTGTTAAGCTTTTCGGCTACCCCCGACAATCTTCCGGCGAGTCTCGATCTTTTTCCAGCGAACTCTTTTGTGCCATCCTAGTAGACTCCCAATACCCTCGGCGAGCTCCCAACGCACTCCAAACGAGTTCTCAACTGCATCGTCCTCACTCAAGCCCGATGCCTGGACTTGACTTTGGCGAAACCTTTGATTGTAATTTTCTCTCTGTCGTATAGTTAATCCTGCATCAATCAACTCTAACAACCTTGTTAGATCAATAACCCATCAATTAATTTTATTATTAAAATATGAGATTCAACAATCTCCCTTTTTTTTATGATGACAACCAATTGATGATGGAGTTTAAACTAAACTGCCCCTATCAATGTCATATTGATAGAAAGCATCATTCAAATAAATGAGGACCTTTTAGTCCAAATTGAAACTATTTTAATCATATCATATGCAATAGATCATATCATAATAAAATCATGAGTATCGAATGCATTATTCCAAATCATCGTGTATATTTTCAAAATAATCATTACATGCATGATCATCATACATGATTTCACATCATCATACCTTCTCTCCCTTTGTCATCATGAAGTACAATTGACAAGTTTTTGAGATATGAAAGCATAGCAATTTAGTAAATTTTTCATCACTTTAGAACATACAAGCTAGTGAGTTCTTTCTTCTATTTTGAGAAGTGCAAGCTAGCAAATTTTTGCTTCCTTTGTAATGTTTAAGCTAGCAATTTTGCATCATGCAAGCTAACAAGTTGACAAATGTTACTTCTCTTTGAAGTATGAGGACTAGCATGTTTATGAGAATGTGAGGTTAATCAAAACTTTTACGTCTCTTGAGATTTGCAAGATAGTACTTCTTATTTCTCTTTTGAGATGAGCAAGCTAGCAAGTTTGCTCCACCTTTGTCATTGTCAAAAAGAAGGGATGATTAGAAGGGATGATTACAATAGTGCAAAACTTTTTCCATTGCATCATCTTTCAAATTATCATATGAAATATATTAAGAAAAATTAACATTATGATGAAATATACAATTCATAAAGACAAATTATGAATATCAAGAGACTAATCATAGGAGAAACAAATAAAATATCTTGATTTATGCATAATAAATTTCAAGTTGTCAAGATCATGATTTATATATTAAAGAAAAATCTCAAGTTTTCTTTTTTAAAAAATCATGATTCGTAAAAAATCTCCTTTTACATAATACGAATACACGAGATTTGATTCATAAAAGATTTTAAGTTATAATTCTGAGGAATCAAAATTACGATATATTCAAATTTAAATAATCAAAATCATTTTCAAGAGATTCAAAATGAAATAAATAGACTTATTGATCTCTTGAAATGCTAGTGATTTTATTTCTCCCTTTTGTCATTGTAAATAAGAAAGAAGAAAAATGGAATAATACATAACAAAACTTAAAGTTATAAATTATCAAGATCTCAAGTAGCATATCATGGTTTATTATGATATATCTCCTTTTTAGTGAATAGCCCAAGGAATCATAGGAGTATAAAGAATGAAAAATCTTGACTCTTAATAAATCTCAATTTATAAATATCAAGAAATCAATATCATGATTTGGATGAAAACTTATTCAAATTCAAATCATCAAATAAAATTTATAGTTCAAGAGATTCATAAGAAATAACATAATCAATTCATTAATTTCTTTTTGAAAAATTTATAAGATAGAGAAATTAAAAAATATATATTTCTTTTTTATTGCATACAAGCATACCTGTGTCTTTTAAGCCAAATAAAAACATACATCATCATTTAAAATCGGAAAAGAATTTTCATTACAGCAAAGATCAATAAGCCATAAATCATAAAAAACATCATGCATAATTTATAATATAAACTCATTAAGCATGATCACTATGCATCATTAAATCATCAAGTATGATTTCATTGAACATAAAGCATATTCAATCAAAATCAAAAAGCAATACGAAAATCATCAAGATATATATTATTGTTTCTTAAAAACATACATATAATTTATCTTAAGCACTAGATTTAAGTCTAACATTTTATTTCTTTATCATAAAATATGTTATTTTAATGATCAATATAAATTTTCAAAATCACTAGAAAGAAAAGCATGATCCCCTTTTATTTATTTATTTATTTTTATATTTTATATATACTAATTTAAAAATAACTCATGAATAACATTCAGTAATTTCAAAATAAAGAATGGGTTTTGGTTACCTCGTCGTCTATCGTCTAAGTCCGTTAAGGCTTAGTTTTCCACCTCGCTTTTGTTGGTTTGTTTTTTATCTTTGGATTAACTTGATTCGTCCTAAGCCACCTTGAGTATTTTATTCTTATTTTGTAGCTTCTTCTTTTAGGTTCATTTTTTATTCTTTGATTCTTGTTTTAAGAGTTTTTTTAAGCTTTATAGTTAAGAGTTCAAAGTCATCATCACTTGAGCTTTCACTCGAGTGGTCTTCATTTGTTCTAAGTTCGTCCCATTGAACATGAGAGGACAAACGATAGAAAAACCCTCTTGAAAGTCAAAAAGAGTCATTTCTCTTAGGTGTTAAATCAAATGAGAAATACGTGGCTCTGATACCAACTGTTAAGATCAATAACGACTAAGAGAGGGGGGGAGTGCAAGTGCTGAAAATACCGATTTAAAGGAAATCTTTTCATTTGAAATAAAACCGAAAATCAGAAGTGTTCGTTCAAGTAGAGTAAGTGAGTAATTTAATGTTATAGAAGAATGCTAAGCTTCTTGCTTAAAGACGACCCAAGAAAGAACATGCAAATCCAAATAAGAAAATAAGAGACACTCACAGTTTATAGTGGTTTTACCACAACTTGGCCTATGTCCACTCCCCGAGTCGTCTTCGTCAAGGCCCACCGGTGTCCACTACCAATCTTCTTTGGGTGAAGACAAAACCCTTACAACCTTTCAACTTATAAGGGAGACTTTTTACAACATTTAGCTCACTCCCTTCCCCTTTTCTTTTTCTTACAATTGTCATACATAATTTTTTTTTATAGAATTTCTATCCCAAAATTATTGTATGAAATGTAAGAAAACTTGAGAAATTTATAGGCCCCAATTGGCTACATAATTTGGAGCCAAAATTCAAACGTATCCGAAAAATCCGGGTACGAGCGATACAACCACCGGCGCCAGTAGTGCAGCCACTAAAAGTAACCTTAAAAATATGGTACAACCACCAACCTGGGCGGTCCAACCATCGTTAGCTACTCGAAAACCCAGGTGATGATGGTACAATCGTCACTTATCGGCAGTTCAACCGTCGAGAATCCCGGAAAAGAGATTCCCTTTACTTTTCACATCCCGTCATGTATCTTTAATTGACCATTTCGCTGGTTAACTAATTGAGCTCGACCTGAGCTCAATCCAACCCCATAGTGGAACCGGTTGACTCTTTGTGTTGATTTAGATTCTTTCCAAATCATACTCAATTCAGTCTCAAACTTAACCTACGACTTAAGGATTACAACCATACATGACCACCAAGCTTAATTAACGACCTCACTCCCATAATTTGGAAACCTCCGACATTCCCTATGGCGAGTCTCATGGTCTTCCTCCGGCAATCTCCCGACGTATTCCTAGTGATCTTCCCGATACCTTTGGCGAAGTCGTACCGAACTCCTGATGAGCTCCCACCGCTCATCCAAACCTTGGCCCGATGCCTAAGCTTGATCCTGGGTCAATGTCTGGTCTGTAACTCCTTTTCTCCGTTATAGCTAAACCTTAATGATACTAACTACGACTTCATTAATTATAATCAATATGGCCATAAATCCATTTCAATACCTTCATAACTCCCGACAAGCCTTTCGGCTACCCCCGACAATCTTCCGACGAGTCTCGGTTATCTTTCGACGAACTCCCTTACACCATCTTGGCAAACTCTCGATACCCTCGGCAAGCTCCCGATGCACTCCAAGCGAATTCCCAACCACATCGTCCTCACTCCGGCCCGATACCTGGACTTGACT
Source organism: Ensete ventricosum (assembly GCA_029747655.1). Classification (NCBI taxonomy): domain Eukaryota; kingdom Viridiplantae; phylum Streptophyta; class Magnoliopsida; order Zingiberales; family Musaceae; genus Ensete; species Ensete ventricosum. The sequence continues at coordinate 57,579,997 of JAQQAF010000009.1, forward strand.
TTGGCCAAACCTCTATTGTAATTTTCTCTCTATTGTAGTTAATCTTGCATCAATCAACTCTAATAATCTTGTTAGATCAATAACCCATCAATTAATTTCATCATCAAAATATGAGATTCAACATCCAATTCCCGAGCAGCAATGCTCAACCAATCCAATTCTCGAACAGTAGTGCTTGACTAGTCTAGTTCCTGAGCAGTAGTGATCGACCAGTCCAGTTCTCGAGCGCAGTGCTCGGCCAATTCAGTTCCTGAGCGGCAGTGCTCAGTTAGTCCAGTTCCCGAGTAGTAGTGCTCAACTAGCCCAGATTCTGAGCAGTAATGCTTGGCCAACTCGGTTCCTGAATAGCAGTACTCGGCCAAAACTCAAGATCAACAACTCAATTCGAGTGATGCACCTCGGCCGAACCGACCAGCGCCACCGACTCATCAACTCAACAGACGTCGCTCGCTCCCTGCAGGGTCATCGCTCCGACAGCTACTCAATGAGACTTCAGTTGGTTATAAGTGCCCTGCAAGCCAATCACGTGAGTGATGACACGTGTGACACACTGTGTGATCTTTTTATTTATGATTAATATTGGTATATTTTTATATTATATTATTTGTTAGATATATATTATGATGTCATTGGTTATGTGTAATGAAAATTGGATCGTGATGAGATCACAATAATGAGATTGATTCACCTTTAAATACATATCCTAAATAATCCCGGTCATAGGTTACTCAAGAGGGACATTGAGATAACCGGATAGATCGGTGTACTATATACCCGTCCATATGATGGAGGCGACTGGTCTCATAGCTACTTGTGTTGAGACACTAAGGATATAATACAGGTGCTCATTAGAGAATGAGTTCACTGATTGATCTACTTATGGAATGTTGTATGATTAATGATACATAATGTCAGACAGTGATTTCATAGTCCCAATTGTGTATCTGGTCCTTAGACTTGAGACACCAAGGATGCCTTATATGAGTACTCTTTTCTTTGACGCCAGACTTATAATTTTGGAAAGTTTCAGATCTGGTACAACTAGTTATCGAGATTGGTAGCCAACCTTACAAAGGCAATTGAGTGTCAATAGAGGATCATCCACTCTCGATATCACGAGAAGAATATCCCATATGTGCTTGCTCAGACAAATCTCTGGTCATGGTCATTCGGATTGAGAGAGAATGAGTTCTCCGGTAAAATCCGATTAGAGAAAGACAAACTGATTTCGTATGTGACCTGACAGTACCATGTCCAATATACGATCTCTGGGATATTATTTGGATGAGAGATTATAGATACATGATAACTGTGGACAGACAGGTCTGATGGATTTGATCCCCCATATACTGTCTGAGGACTATGGCGTAGTGGCCTAGTACGTCCATAGTCGATGAGTTTAGTGAATTATTATGGGGATAATAATTCACTATATCAGAAGGAGTTTTGATGCGGTGACTCACGGCCAGTTCGGTATCGGGCCTAGAGGGTTACACACATATGGTGGATGCTTCAGCGAATAGAGGATGGGATGAAGATCCAATTAGCCTCTATTCTCATTAGATGAGATCCTATGTTGATGGGCTCCTTGATTAAGGTCTAATTATAGGCCTAAGGAGATTATTAGATAGATATTCAATAATGCAAGGTTAGTGGGTTATTGGATGGAAATCTAATACCCACTAAGGTAGGAGCCCTAGAATTTCTTGGTGGCTCTTTATAAATAGGAGGAGAGACTCATAGTTGATAGGTTGCAGCTTTAGCCACCACCTCCTATTCTCCTCCCTCCCTCTATGCAAGAGTTGCGAGATCAGATTGGAGAAGTTTCGCTGTAGAGATTCATCATGTGGATACCGCTAGAGAGGACGGTTGACCTCCTTCATCTTCTCCATCTGGATTTGGAATAAAGGGATATACGATCTCCCTAGGTAAAATCAATCTCTTACACATCACGATTTTATCAGTTTTTACATTTTTCTCGCGATCCCAATCTTTTGCACGATGATTTGATCTGCGTGGGAAACCAGTTTTTATTTTGATTTCCACTATGCATGTGATGCACCCGTTGAGGTTTCCCAACAATAGTATCAGAGCCAAGGTTTTCTTGCGAAAGATTGCTTTTAAACTACGTGTGATGAGATTGTATCGCGTAGAATCGTTCTACGCGTTCTTGCTACATTTTTGCAACGAAGGCAGTAAGGAGGAGGGGCGGCCAACCCGCAAGGGGCGGCGCCTGCGGGCACGGCAGGCTGCGGCCAGCCCGTAACGACGGTAGCGGCCCGTAGCACGGCACCCGCAAAGGGGCAGGCTGCAAGGCGGCGTGCGCAAGTGGCAGCCGCCAGTGGCCAGCCTGTAAGGGGGACGGCCGCCTGTGCAGAGGGCTGTAAGGAGAGGGCTAGGGCATCCTTTTTGAGAAAAAATGATCCTGCCGCTCTAAATTTTAAAAATTTTGACGACTGTCCTTATGTATGAAATTTTAAAAATACCCTCAATAATTCATGAAATTTCAAGGACTGTCCTCTCATCCAGAATTATAAAAATACCCTCAACAATTCTAAAAAATTTGAGGGTTGTCCTCTCATCCAAAATTATAAAAATACCCTTGATAATTTTAAAAATTCTGAGGACTGTCCTCTCATCCAGAATTACAAAAATGCCCTTGATAATTCTGGATGTTCTTAGCATATCCTGATTTCCAGAAAATAATTAATTAAATAGTTTAATTAATTATTATATATATCTAGTAATCCTACATATGATGTAATGTATAATGTGGATAGATGATCATGAGCCATGTGTTGTGATATGTGTAATTATGATTATTATTATTATTGGGGCTACGAGCCTACGTTTTTCTCATTTATTGTTGGGCCTGTGTGCCTGTGATTATTTGTAATTACATGGAGAGGTACAATGGGAGCGTGGAGATTACAGTGGGACCCACAATGCCGTGATGAGAGATTACAATGCATGGTGATGCGATGATCCGATGGAACCGATGATGACGAGATCAACAATCATAGGGCATGAAGATGCGCCAATGCACACATAGATTCTATTGTGAGTGATTAGGCCCATTGGCTCGGCTTAATCATATTAGGTGACGACTCATGATCATCCGGTGTGGCTTGCATATAAGTATATATATATATATATTATATTTACATGCGATATAGATATATATTAAATATATATGTGTGTGACACGATATATTAGGAGACCAATACAAAAAATCCCTCCTACGATAATATTAAGTCAGTAAGCGTGAGGTAATAAGATTGACCCACGTGGCCTTTCATCGTTATAGGAAGAAATTGAATCACGACATAGGTTGAGTTGGTTGAGTCCCTCGAGGCTCACCTATCTACATGATCGAGATCTTGCCTACGACATAGAGATGTCACCGGTGACCTAAGGACATGGTATGCTTGGTCGAGTTCCTCGAGGGCATATCATCGAATCAGACTCATCTTGTAACGATGGTGATGACTTAACTGAACGTCATGGTTGGTCGAGTCCCTCGAGACTATGATGATTTAGAGGCCGAACATGACGGGAATCATAAAGAGTTGTGATTTGCAAGAGTTGCCTACCTTTTTGGGCTTAGTATAATTGGCCGAGTCCCTCGAGGTTGCACTGAGATGCCAATTGGATCCCGATCCCCACTAGGAGTCTGCTGGAGACTTTCGTCTCACGTGTCGAGGGTGTCGCGTGATTCGCTAATAAAATAGGAGTACATTAAGATAGAAGTTCATATCTTAATTAATATTTTCTGTAAAATCTGTATGTTATTTAATTTACGCTATATCTTGCTTGTCGTTTGCAAAACCCCTACGTGACATACTTGATGTCAATCGCCTCATTGGTCCAAAAGCTCCGTAATTTGAGAATTGTTCTCACGGAAGAGAAAATCATATATGTCCTTAACATGATTGTGCCAACGCTGGAGGAAAGGATAAGCGACGATGAGATCGCTTGCTTTGTGAAGTATATAGATAGTCCTAGAGGATAACCTATGTATTGATCTTATATTTCAGTTCCTACCAGATTCCTTTTCACTGTTCATTATTAACTTTAATATGAACAAGTTTGAGGTGACTTTATTTGAGCTCCTCAATATGTTGAGGGAAGCTGAGAGCACCATCAAGAAAGAGAAGATAGTTCTCTATATTGGTGAGACCAATAAGAAAAGGAAGACTAGTAAGACCCTTAAGAAGGGCAAGGGCAAAGGAAGACTAGGTAAGACAAAGGTTGTCAAGAAAGACTCGGCAAAGGACAAAAGACAGTGCTTCCACTGCGGCCAAGATGGGCATTGGAAGAGGAACTGTAAGGACTACCTTGTAGTTAAGGTGAAATAGAAGCTTAGAGAAGCTTCAGGCATATTCATGATCAGTTTTCACGTATCAGATTTTCATGATAACACATGGGTATTGGATACCGGAAGTGTTTATCATATCTGTAATTCTTTACAAGTTCTGGCAAGACCTAGGAGACTGGTCAGAGGTACGATAGACCTCAAGATGGGCAATGGAGCAAGAGTTGCTACAGTTGTCGTTGGGGAGGTTACCCTATATCTGCATGGTGGAGCTATCATTGCATTGGATACATGTTATTTTATTCTCTCTATTATAAAAAAATATTATATCCATCTCTTGTTTGACAATAAGTGGATATAAATTAATTTTTGAGAATAATAGTTTTTCAATAATTATGGATGATGAAATCATTACTAGAGGGACCCTTATAAATGGCTTATATGTGTTAGACAATTCTTCACATATCATGAATATAAATATGTATATGAGGAAAAGAGATGAGGTGAATAATACATGCCTATGACATTGTAGGCTAAGTCATATACATGAAAGAATGATTCAAAAGTTGTCGAAAGATAGATACTTAGAACCATTTGACTATAAAACATATGCAACTTGCAAACCTTGCCTTCATGGGAAGATGACCAACTCTCCTTTTAGTGAAACTAGAGAGAGCCACCGAGTTATTGGAACTCATACATAGTGATGTATATGGTCTCATGTCGATACAAGCTATAGGTGGTTACTCATACTTCATTACATTCACTGATGATTTATCTAGATATGGACATGTGTACTTAATGAAGTACAAATCTGAAGCTTTTGAGAAATTCAAGGAATATAAGAATGATGTAGAAAACCAAATTGGAAAAAGTATTAAAACTCTTCGATCAGATCGAGGAAAAGAGTACTTGAGTACGGAGTTCACCCATTTCCTCATGGATAATGAGATTCTATCACAATGGATACCTCCTTATACACCTCAGCTCAATTGTGTATCAGAAAGGAAGAATCACACGCTGTTAGACATGGTGTGGTCCATGATGAGTTTCGCTGACCTACCCATCTCATTCTGGGGGTACACCCTAAAGACGATAGCTTACCTTCTGAACAAAGTTCCATCAAAGTCGGTAGTGTCTACACCATATGAGATAAGGAAAGGAAAGAAGCTCGATCTTAAGATTGTTAAGATTTATGGCTGTCCTACCCATGTTAGAAGACACAACCCCGATAAGTTGGAATCAAGGACAGAATGGTGCACATACGTGGGATACCCAAAGAAAACTTATGGATATTGTTTCTATCATCCCGAGGACCGAAAGGTCTTTGTTGCCAAGAGAGCTGTGTTCCTTGAGAAGGAACATATTCTTGGTGGAAACAGTGGTAGTGAGATAGAATTGAGTGAGGTTGGAGAACATAGCTCGAGCACCATTCCAGAGCCCGAGTCTGTTCAGGTACCTAACATACAAATTCCAAATTTACATAGGTCTAGTAGAGTATTTCACCCTCCTGAAAGATATGTGGGACATATCAGTGGAAATGACTCTTATGATGTTGATCCTTAGACCTACGAGGATGCTATTATGAGTATAGACTTCGAAAAGTGGCAAGAATCCATGAATTCTGAAATGGCTTTCATGTACTCTAACAAGGTTTGGAACCTTGTAGATGCACCTAAGGGTATTGTACCCATCGGCTACAAATGGATCTTCAAGAAGAAGATCGGAGTGGATGGAAAGGTAGAGACCTATAAAGCAAAGCTGGTAGCTAAAGGATATCGTCAAAGACAAGGAGTTGACTATGACGAAACATTTTCACTTATAGCCATGCTTAAGTCCATTAGAATTATTTTGGCCATTGCAGTATACTATGACTATGAGATCTAGTAGATGAATGTTAAAACAATATTCCTCAATGGCAACCTCGAGGAAGAGGTGTATATGATACAACCAGAAGAATTCGTATCCAAAGAGAGTCCAAATAAAGTGTGCAGGTTTATGGATTGAAGCAAGCTTCCTGAAGTTGTAATATAAGATTTGATGAGATGATCAGATCTTATGACTTCGTTAAGAACGAAGATGAGCCTTGTATGTACAAGAAGGTAAGTGGAAGCGCTATCACTTTCTTAGTGCTATATGTGGATGACATCCTAATCATTGAGAATGATGTAGGAATGCTCTCCACAGTAAAGGCTTGGCTATATAGAAACTTCTCCATGAAAGACTTAGGGGAAGCATCATATATCTTGGGGATCTGGATCTATAGAGATAGATCCAAAAGGATGCTTGGCTTGTCCCGGTCAAGATACATAAACTTCATTGTTAAAAGGCTTGGCATGAAGAATTCAAAGAGAGGTCTTATACCGATGAGACATGGAATACCACTTTCTAGGAGTATGTCCCCAAAGAATCCTGAAGAAAGGGCACACATGGATAAGATACATTATACCTCAACGATAGGGTCTATCATGTATGCGATGCTATGTACGAAGCCTGATATAGCACATGCTCTGAGTGTCACGAGTAGGTATCAAATAGATCCAGGTGGAACACTGGAAGGCAGTAAAGTGTATCCTTAAGTACTTGAGAAGGACTAAGGATATGTTATTGGTATATGGAGGAGGTAGCCTCAAGGTTGAGGGCTACAAGGACTCGAGTTTTTAGTCCAACATTAATGATAGCAAGTCAAATTCAGTATATGTTTTCACCTTGAATGAAGGAGCAGTAAGTTGGAAGAGTTCCAAGCAAGATACTACTGTTGACTTGACAATAAAGGCGGAATATATTGCTGTAGCTGAAGCAGCATAGGAAAGGGTTGTGGATGAAGAAGTTCATCAAGGATTTGGGAGTCATACCAAGTAGTGTGGAGCTGACTCCCATATATTATGATAGCGATAGGGTGATAACTCTAACAAAGGAACTCAGATCTCAACAGAATTGTTTTGAGGACGTTCCATCTGATTAGAGCAATCATGACCTAAAAAGATATAGCAATAGAAAAAGTTTCATCCGAAGATAATATTGCAAATCCACTAACGAAACCACTAGCTCATATTATATTTGAGCGTCACAAGGGTCTGATGAAGATCAGACACATAGGTGATTGACTTTTGGTCAAGTGGGAGATTGTTGGTTATAGGTGCCCTGCAAGCCAATCACGTGAGTGATGGTATGTGTGACACGCTGTGTGATCTTTTTGTTTATGATTAATATTGGCATATTCTCTCATTATATTATTTGCTACATATATATTGTGATGTCCTTGGTTCTGTGCAATGAGAATCGGATCGTGATGAGATCGATTCATCTTTAAACACAGATTCTAAATAATCCCGGTCATAGGTTACTCAAGAGGGACATTGAGATAACCGGATAGATCGGTGAATTATATACCCGTCCATATGATGGAGGCGGTTGGTCTCATAGCCACTTGTGTTGAAACACTAAGGATATAATACAGGTGCTCATTAGAGAATGAGTTCACTGATTGATCCGCTTATGAAATGCCATATGGTTAATGATACCTAATGTCATACAGTGATTCCATAGTCTCAGTTGTGTATCTGATCTTTAGACTTGAGACACCAAGGATGCCTTATATGAGTACTCCTTTCTTTGACGCCAAACTTACAGGTTTGGAAAGTTTCAGATCTGGTACAGTTGGTTATCGGGATTGGTAGTCAACCTTACGAAGGCAATTGAGTGTCAATAGAGGATCATCCACTCTCGGTATCACAAGAGGAATATCCCATATGTGCTTGCTCAGACAAATCCCTGACCAAGGTCATTCGGATTGAGTGAGAAGTTCTCCGGTAGAATCCGAATATTTTTTGGATGTGACCTGACAAACTGATTTCGTATGTGTCCTGACAGCACCATGTCTCTGGATGAGGGATTATAGATACATGGTAATTATGGACAGATAGGTCCGATAGATTTAATCCCTCTTGTACCGTTTGGGGACTATGGCGTAGTGGCATAGTATGTCCATAGTCAATGAGTCGAGTGAATTATTATGAGGATAATAAGTCACTATATCAGAAGGAGTTCTGATGAGAGTGACTTATGGCCAGTTCGGTATCGGGCTTAGAGAGTCACACACATATGGTGGATGCTTTAGCGAATATAGGATTTGATGAAGATCCAATTAACTCATTTTCTCATTAGATGAGACCCTATGTTGTGAGCTCCTTGATTAAGGCTCAATTATAGGCCTAAGGTGATTATTGGATAGAGATCCAATAATGCAAGATTAGTGGGTTATTGGATGGAAATCTAATACCCACTAAGGCAGGAGCCCTAGGGTTTCTTGGTGGCTCTCTATAAATAGGAGGGGAGACTCATGGTTGATAGGCTACAGCTTTAGCCACCACCTCCTATTCTCCTCCCTCCCTCTGTGCAAGAGTTGCGAGATCAGATTGGAGGAGTTTCACTGTAGAGATACATCGTGTGGATACCGCTAGAGAGGAGGACGCTTGACCTCCTTCATCTTCTTCATCCGGATCTGGAATATAGGGATATATAATCTCCTTAGGTAAAATCAATCTCTCATACATCACGATTTTATCGGTTTTTACGTTTTTCTCGCGACCCTAATCTTTTGCATGACGATTTGATCTGCGTGAGAAACCAATTTTTGTTTTGATTTTCGCTGCGCATGTGATGCACCCGCTGAGGTTTCCCAACAACTTCAACGATTCAAAAGACAGACACTAGATGAGCTACAAACAAGAAAGACCCTCTCCTCGGCCCCTCTTTGAGGAACCTTGGGAAAGGTCTTCTGGGGGGGTGAATGATAGGGCTGATAATGGGTCGGCCTATCATACATTACATTTTCAGCTGACCTGGCGCAGTCGCAGCCAACCTGACATAGGTATGGTCGACTTGGTGTAGGTACGATCGACCTGACACAAGCGTGGTCGACCTGGCGCAACAACAGCATGAATCCCGCACACCGCACCAACAGGTGTAGGTGCAACGCTCGAGGACCTTGGGACCATACGGAGCCGTATGACACCGTAGCAAAGGATGCCGACGACATAAAGGAACCCGGTACGATCAACCTCCGGCAGGTAAGTATAAAAGCAACCCCTAAGACAGTGAATAGGGGGCTCTCTTAGAAAACTCTTTCTACATACCCAATTTATGAGATCATCTCGATCGGAACGTTGACTTGATCTTCGAATGGGTCATACTGGACGTCCCTACCTTGACGTGACCTTTGTATAGAACCCTCGATCGACCCAAGACAAGCCCTCGAGCAGATGACACCGACCTGAATTGAGCCAAGGAGTGTACACCATCGACCTCCTATGAACTCCAACCCCTTCTGACTGACGAATAAACTTACGCACATGAACAAAACCTAACACATACTCTCTGATCACGACATAAAGTTATATGACGTATATGATCTTGCGAGGTTAAGGTGCCAAACCCGAATCGAAAACACATAGGGACCTAACGATGAGTTAAAAGTGGTCGAGTCCTATCCGTCTCCCCACATCAAATCAAGGAAGACACACCCCCGAAGGGCACCACAGTAAAACAGATTTAGATGTCAGGAGAGATATAATAATTTGAAAGCGCATAGAGGAATACTCAAACTTATCAATACAAGGAAGAATAAGAGATAGGGCAATCTCAAGGTCATTAATTGGTCAACCAGCTCAGAAAGCGATGCAAACTGCTTCAGCCACCCTCCTCTCTTCTCTTCTTTAATCCCGCAGCACCTCGTTGCTTTCTCCTTATCAATCAACTGTGACATTTACTCCAGCAAACATTTTGGTACAAAGGTTCAATGATTGATAGCTCCTGTGGCATGCATGATGGCTCGTAAGCCTCCCTCCAGCGGATAGAACTCGGAGTGGCCGATGCTGCTGCAGCAATCCGATCTCATGTGTCCTACCACACTCCACACTCCCCCATGCCATCCTCCTTGTTTAAAGTAAAAGAAGATGAGTAGCAGAACGGAGCTGCGAGAGAGTAGTCAATGATGACAAGACAGTTGTTGCTTCTTTAACTTCTTTTCTACAACTGGCTGCTGTGTGGTAAAAACAAATCAAGCTTTTGTTTCACCTGTCTTTTCCTCGTCGAGTCTTGCGATGGAGAGAGAGAGAGAGAGAGAGAGAGAGAGAGAAGGTTAAATGCCTTGGAACAAGCATTATGAAGAAAAGTCAGTCAGAGGCAAGCATAACATGAAGAAAGGATTTGGGCGTATCCTTCGGATTGTTTTGTGAGTTGATGAGCTTTAGTGATGAGAGAATGACTTGACGAAGACGAACATTCCTCACAACAAAGATGAAAGAACAGTGCCGATTCTAAGTAAGGAGAACAGAGATGGAGTGCAGTCGTTGGTACGAGTGATGGATCATAATCTATTTACATTGGAACAGGAGCAGAGTCCGTTGTCTCCGAAGGTCTTGCCGCCGCTGCTGCAGTTTGGCATTTTGCGAGGGCGAATCTCCGGCGAAGGTGAGCCCGAGGTTGGCCACATTGCCCTGCAATCGCCGCCGCTCGACGAGCTCTCGCTTGGACTTGGTGGTGAACTGTAGGAGTAGTACGAGGAGGCAGAGGAATGCTTTCGCTTACCACCATGGATTCCTCGTTCCATGATGAGCTGATAGCATTCGTCCACTTTGCCCTGTAGATGGATTACTTCCATCCGTGAGTAGATGATGACAGCGGAGCAGTTAATGGGGAACCAGACGTGGAAGAAGAATCCAACCTTTGGAACGTTGAGGAAAGAGATGAGGTGGTGGGTCTCGTGGGACTCCAGCGAAGCGGCGGACAGCGCCGCCGCGGCCCAAACGGATGCAGGATAGCGGACCCATCTCCGGTCTTCCATGAACAGATTCGATGATCAAGTGAGATTGCCGAAAACGAACAAGTGTTTGAGGAGGAGGAGCAGGAGGAGACGTTTGGCCGAGCACTCACCGGCTATGACGCAGAGGAGAATAGCTTCGCACCCGTTGACCAGATCTCGGACACGGGCGGTGGCGATCGCGTTCTTGTCTTTGGAACAGGGACAGAGTCGAGGAAGGAGGTGGTGGATGAACGAGAGCGGCGTGACGGGGTTCATCCGCCACCCGAGGGAAGAGAGCACGAGGAGCTCCATCAGCCGGATGGTCTTGGCCTCGAACACGAACTTGTTGTCCTCCGGCTCCGTCGCCGTCTTGGCGGCTAACGACAGTTGCAGGTCAAGGAGCAGGGGGACGCGGGTCTCCTCCACCTTCGCCGCCAGAGACAGGCAGGCCACAGTCGCCAGCCGCCCCATCCACGGCTTGTCCTGCTGGAGCCGGAGCCCGCCGGCTGCGGAAGAGGTGAGGAAGCACCGGTCCAGGTAGTCGACGGCAAGCAGCGCCGTGAGGGCGGAGAACAAGTGGCGCTCCGCGGCGCGAGCCACCCACTCCACCGCCTCCCTCCTTGCCGACAGCAGGTACGTGTGTTCCCCGCCGCCGTCAGGCAGCCGGGTCTGCGCTTCTCTGGCCGCCAAGGAGCAAAGCGCCTCCACCCACTCCTCCTCGGCCACCGCCGCCCAGTCCTCGAGGAGGCGGTCGGGCGACAATGGTCCTGTCCGTCCTTCTTCCAGCTCCAACCTCTTTTCTTGGCAATACAGAGGGTCAAAGAGAGGCAAAAGAGCCATCTTTGTTCTCCTTTTCTTCGTCACTCTAATAGAACGAGGAGGAAGAGGAGACGAGGGAGACGCTTCCTCTACCTGCTCTCTTGTGTCATTTTCTGGTGGGCATCTCGAGTGAGTTAAAATGGAGGACATGGTTGGGATTCCACAGCAGCAGCGCCACCGCTGCCCTTTTTCTTCGCCCTTCCATCTTACTGTTGCTTTTTTTATATCGCTTTTCTGCAGTCGTCGTCTTGGGAGAAGTCCGAAACCTGCACCGGTGTTGTGGTCTTCTTTTACATGCGAAGTAAGCTCGAACGGCGCATGTCCATCGGTGGACTTCGTCTGCTACCGGACTCAGGTAGCTTTAGAACACGAAAACTATTAGGATGAATGTTACTGAAGAGAATAAATTATTAATATTTTAAATATTTAGATAATATATTATTAATTATATTATGATAATATATCTTCATGATTTTATCGAATATCATGATCTTAATATAATCTCCTATATTATTAATTGATTTAGATGAATATTTTATATTTATTATTGATTAAATATATATATATATATATAATTGTATTTGTGTATATATGAATCTATACACATCACCGATATACTTTAAAACTTATATAAATGATATTTTGTATTATGATTTTACATTAAAAAATGACTCACTTTACTTTATTAGAAATAAAGGGTATATATAAGATATATGACATATTTAATTGATAAGGTTTCTGACTTTGTGATATTTCAATTGGTTGTATTTATTGTTCTTTGCATATTATGTGATGATTATAAATGAGATATATTCGAGTTTTAGAGGATGTGCTACTAAAATTTAATCACACTTAAAATCCAATATGATGAATATATATATATATATATATATATATATATATATATAATTATTAAAAATTATATTTTTATATTTATCTCCTCTAGATTTAAGTTTTAACATATAAATAATATGGCGATTACTGCATGAGTCATTGAGAACAAATTAAATCAGATGATCCTATTTCAGATTGAAAAAGTCAATCATTCATCATCCATGATGAAAATTCTGAAAAGTTGAAGGACTAATCCTCACACAAATAAATAGAGGGAATTAAGTTTAATTAGGCAACCAATGGCAAAGAGATGACTCCAATGTAAATTTGAGAATAGCAAATAGTAAGCACTTATAGTACTTTTCTTTAAATTAATAAATTTTGTATTTTATCCATCTAAAAATTTAAATGTAGAAAAATAAAAATTGAAACAATCGCTGGAAGTAAAAAATAATGCAAATATTTTTTTCAAACTCACCAAGAGGCACAGTCATTAGTAGTTGGTCTGGATTTATTGGATGAGTATTAAATTAACATAAGCAATGTGTTGAATCCATTCCACATCAGTGTTGCCCCTTTGCTGCACAAAATACTCCGCATATCCTCTTCTCATCTTCCATTTCTCAACTCTTTATCATTTACAGCAAAACTTTGCTACAGAGAAACAAAGAGAGCAGCAGCAGCTGCAAACACCACACCTGAATCAAGCAGGAGTATGAAGCTTATCTGAAAAGAAAAAAGAGTGAGTGTCTTCAATTGAATCCACCCCTCTATGCTCTTATCTACAAAGGAAAGGATTGCTGTGGAGTCGAAGTTGCTGGCACGATTGCTGCTGAAAACAAAACAAGACAGAAGTCAAAAGTGGTTATTTGGCAGCAGAGCCCTTATGGTGTGCCATTCTTCTTCTTATGTTGCTGCTGCTGCTGCTGCTACTTATGGTGGGAATCCTGATGATGCTGCACAAACATTCTTCTTCGATAAGGATTTCTTCCTGCTTGTTCACCAACCCAAATGCCTCTGTTGTTGATTGCCATGAAGTTATAGTAGAGAGATCCTCCTCCTCCAGGCCTTGAGCCATTGCTGCTGCTTGGATACTGCATCAACAAGCCAATGAGCAAGCACTTGGAGCAGCAACCAACATTATAGTTCTAATACAGGAAGCTTACTTGACTACAATTAGATGAATTGGATTGCCCTGGAATGATCTGGGACAGTGTGGATGGTTGTGGCGAGTACTGGAGCTGGGACTGGGTATAGCCATTGCTACATGGAAAGCTACTTGCAGAATCTGTTCCTTTAGGCAGCTCGAGCTTGTCCTCAAACTGGCATGAACGGAGGAGTTCCAGAATTACTACTCACTGCCAAGCAGGCAACGCAGCATGATGCTTGCGGGGGTTGAAGAGTGATTGATACCTTGGATCTGGCATCACGATTCCACTCCGATATGAAGGCCATTGGAGCCCGAGGATTCGTTCCGGTTGGTTCAAGACTAAGGTCAAGATTGTGTTCATGCTGGCTAGCTGACAGAATGGTGTGTTGTTTAGACAATTAGAGCTGCAGCGAGTGACTCTGCAAGCAGATGATCGATGCAAACAAGCAAGCAAGCAAATAAAGAACTCACTACCACACTCCTCCTTGTATATGCTGGGATGGAAGTTTGTCACTGCGTCCTTTCCATTGCATTTGATCGAAGCCTTGTCGTAAGCTCTGAAAGCTCAAAGAAGCATCTTAGAACACACTCCCATGATCTACTACTCGACAGGCAGAGAATGAGATGCTGGGGTTTTCGGCATACCTAGCAGCTTCAACTTCAGTATCGAAGAGACCCAAATAAACGTATCTGAGAGGACAGGCAGAGAAGAAGAAGTTAAATCTGTCAGAGGAGAAAGAAGAGAAGCAGATTGAGGAGGAGGAAGAGCAGAAGCATTACTTTTTACCCAGAAACTGGCCCATTCTGGCCTCCCACTTGCCACACTTGTGCAAGGTCACTCCCCTGTACTTGGAGCTTCCTCTGGGATAGCTGGTGCTCTCACGTCGGAGCACATGAACGAACTCCTCCTTGGTGAGGTTGCTCATCTGCCACCAACAAGAGATTTGCTTCTGCTAAGGAGAGAGAGAGGAGGAAGAAGACAGCAGCACAATGGCATGATTGTCCATCTCTTACCTGCTCCAGATCATCCTTGTAGTCATCCCGATCGAAATTAATATCTGCGTCTAGTCCACGGAACTTGGTCGCAGCTCGGTCGTAGGCCCTGCATCAACATCTCTCAATCTGAGATGAAGAATGGAGCAAGAAGAAGACCATACGAAGGGAGTGGAGTTGTGTGGGATCAAACCTTGCTGCTGCACGCGCAGTGTCGAATCCACCTGCAGGCACCAAAAACACACAGCAAATCAGTCAACACCTTCCCAATCCGCAACCATGAAACAAAAAAACCAGATCTTTCGAGCACTTCATGCATACATACCCAGATAAACTTGTTTCCCGCAGTCCCTGCGCAGAGAAACCAAATGGAGTCACACATTGTTGTGAATCCAGTGCCAAAGTTGGGATCTTTTCTAAGCTTGCGAGGTAGGGAAGAAGAGGAAGGAGCTAACCATATGTGGGATTCCCACCGCCCGGTCCTCCGGTAGAAAGTGACGCCTCGGAATTGGGAGCTCCTCGACCTCGGTCCCCTCCGGCTCTTCTTCGCGGCCTGCGACTCCTCCGTCGCCCTCTCAGTCACCACCGGCTCCAGCGCCATCCCGTCCACGTCACCCTCGGGAAAGAATTGGTGCGTCACGACGTCCGTCGAAGGAATCTCGTCGCGGCGGCCGGAGATGGAGAATCCGAAGATCTTCGTGTCGCCGTGAACCGGCTCTCCCTCGTCGGAGACCTCGACGACGACGTCAGAGGAAACAGAGTGATCGTTCTCGGCCTCCACGGAGCCTTCGGTCCTCGCAACGCCCCCCTTCTTTTCCTCCTGCTCATCCTCAGTGGCTGCCTCGTTGAGATTCCACTTCCTTCCCATCGAAAGCCCGGACCTTTAGCGATTTACGGCGACAAAAACCGCACCTTTATCTTCTTCTTCTTCTTCTTCTTCTTCCCGCTATCAAAATCCAATCTTCATCGCCTTTCTCTCTACCTCTACCAATCTCCTAACTTAAACATCCTCCTTCCAAATTGAAGCATAGGACAGGAGGAAAAGGCAGCAGGAAGGGAGGTTCGATGCTCCAAGGCAATAGCTTTACCAAACCCTACTGCTAGATAGAGATTGGCACCAGCTAAGAAGAATCTAAAGAGGAGCATTCACTAGTATATTTGGGGTTCAAAAGGGAACCGAAAGGAAACTGGTCTCAGGGAGGCAACCTTAGCAAGTGATCTTATTTAGCTGTCTACCTGTTGGTATGCTCTCTGCACTCCCATCCCTCTCCTCTCCTCTCCTCTCCATCTTCTTATGTTCCCAACCCCACCCTCCCTCCATGATTCCTGTTGGTAGCTGCTGCTGTTACTCAACAGCTCCACCATACTTTACTCTGTGATGGTGGAAAAATGGTAAAAAGGGAGGGTGGGAATTGCCACTGCATTGCTTTTGCCATCCCACATTAACCGAATCGAAAAGCATGCCACATGTGTCTCCCTCGGGAAAGACCTCCATACACTTGCATGATGGTGACTCCTCACCTTCCTCCTCCTCTCTCTCGCTCTCTCTGTCTCTCAACCCTCTGTTAACATAACAAATGTCAGTAGATGTTCCTGTCACATTTGAATTGATGGTATGTTTGATTTGAGTTGGATTTCTCTGATCCATCATCTCAGTTCTTCTACTGCATCTAACAAGGTTTAGACTGCATGTGAAATCAATCTAAAGCTTCTCGAGAGTAACAGGGAGGATTTACTTGGCACTGATGACTACAAATCATACAAAAAAAAATATAGTTTATTCAGATGTTTAATGCAATCAAACTGAAAGCAAAAGGCTTGCTTACATGTGAAACAGAAATCTATTTGCTTCAGATTCCAAGTCTAATCTAAAAGCTTCTCAAGAGTACCACCAACCAAACTCGGATGACAGAATCGTGAAGATGGACTTCCAAGGAATCCATGCTTCATTAAATCATGAACAGGAATCGAAATTAATCGATGACAAAATGCGAGCAAAACATCTGAAAATTTTGGTTATAATCAGACACCCCAAAATTAGCAAAGTGATCATTTTACAGGCTTCTTTTATTAGATATCTCATTAGCGGTATGATGCACAATTTATACATGTTAAACAACTAGTCCTCGCCACCACCTAACTCTGTCGATGAGCATTGTTCTAAACCCCGGTTTGGTATCGGCCAGTAAGGGAGAAGGGGATATTGTAGTTTGAGGAGGAGGACATGTTCTGAGATCTCTCTTCTGTTGGTTTGTTGATCTCCTCCACCACCGAACATGTATCAGAAGATGGAAAGGGGGGGGAATAAGGGGGAGAAAAGAAGAAGGTGTTTCCAGGAAAGTCCAATCCAAGAGTACCAGCGGTGGGTCAAGCTTCCTCTTTTGGGTCAAGGTAAAAGATGGGGGGGAGTCGGCCATTAGATGCTGCACCGAGAAGGAAAAAGTAAGGGAGAGACGGCAAAAGAAAACGCCGAAAGGAGAAAGATGATGGATGAGCACCAACCAGCACGTCACCATTGTGTTGTGCAGTGCTTAAACTTCTCCACTAATGGAAGTGGGACGAGGGTGACCTTTCTCTTGCAAATGGCAACATCAATCCTCCACTCCCTGATTAAGGCAATGACATGATGTTTTTAAAGAACTGTAGAACAAATAGTTAACCCTTTGTAATTTGATGCAAAGAAAAGAACAAAAGGTGTCTACAGGTTATGGTGTGTATGTCCAAATCCATCTAAAACTTCTTTGAACAGTCTAACCTGAGCTTCCAAGGAAGACACAATGGTTTCCTTGTAGAAATCACTTTACTTGACTTCCAATAGCAAATGCTACACTTCATCATCTAACATTTCAAGCAGTGCTCAAGAAGAAAAGAACTCTGTTCAATTTGGCTAACACTGTGATTTTTAAAATTTGTAACTCTTGAATGTTTACTAAGTCTTGAGAGGAGAGAATGCAAATTTAACTCCTACAAAATAATTTAGTTTGATGTGTGAAGTTTTTCCATTCACAACCTACCAAAAGACCAAAGTATGTAGAGAATAAGGCTATTATTATATATTGTCCCTCCCCCAGACTTCATATAGGGCAAAAGGAATTCTTTTGTTATTTTTGGGTAGGGATTTCCACCTAATCTCAAGTGTTTTAAGGCACATTAAATGGGTACTCATGGTTCTGTATTTTAATTTTTTTTAAATGTTTATTAAGACAAAAGAGGAGAATGCAAATAAGCACTTGCAAAATATTTTTTTATTTTTAACATGTCAATTTCTTATACTGACACTTTGCACCAAGATTAAAGAATATAAAGATCACACTGATCCTCCCTAAAACCCATATGAAGTGATGATACTCCCTGATCTCAAGTATTTAATACACATTAAATTGTATCATTATAGGTGTGAAAAATAAAGATCAAGAGTTGAAGTTAATTTATTTTTTAAGTCTCATACCCTACATCAAAACCAAAGTAGTTCAGCAATCCCATCTGAATTATAAACATCTTCTTCTTCTTCTTTTTTAACTTTGTAAACTATCATTTTTTAGACACTTTGAGTTGATATATATGTGTCAAAAATTTAATAACATCTGAAGGTAAATTTGAACTCTTCCTTTTGTGGATGCTGAAAAATCAGCTGCTCAAAGAATTAGGATTGAAAATCCTCTTAAAAGAAAAGTTCTATCCTTGTTGTGTTGTCATTCTCAAGATCCAAGTCAAGAGAAATGGAATTTACATCAACAAACTTCCCTTTTGGGGAAGAGGAATCTTTTCATTCAACAGAAAGGTTGCTGGTAAGTCCCCCAAAAATACCACACATAGGAAAGCTAGAATCAGAGGACCATCTAATTGAACACATCCAACTTGTAATAGGTGAACAACCCCATTAAATTCTCTCTGGGGATATCAAATCTAAGGAATAGTATGAGGAGAAAGCTACATTTGATCCTCCCAACACTATTTCTGTTCCATCTCTGATCATATAATTCCAGGTTAAAAAGTGAAGAAAATGGAAAATATTATCTCAAGAATGTCTCATAATCCAACATAATCTCTGTTTAAAATTTGAAAGCCAAGGATCCTACATGGTTTAGAAACCCATACATAATCTCTACATGGTTTTCACAAAACCCCTTTTAATGTTTAACATAGCATAGAGATACCACTCAAACTCATACAAACAGTCAAGCAGTGAGATCCACCTCATTCATGAGTGGGGGGGGGGAATTGTCCAAACCTCAATGGTCTCATTAAGAACCACCACAACCCATGTCCCTCTTCTTTGAAGAAATGAGCATTTGGAAAACAGAGGAATTCAGCAAAAAAAAATTTTTGGATTCAGTGGACATGCAGAAGATGAGAAGGAAACAGCAAGGCATTTGTCAAGTAATGTGTTCTGGCCTAGGAATCAATTAAATAAAATTACGTGTCAAATGCATGCATATAGACATTTTTTGGATATATTAGGCCTGTGTGTTCTGTATTCCGCAGTCTTTCTAAGATTTGTAAGGATAAGTGTTAAAAGCAAATGTTAATTAACTTCTGTTTGGTCCCTATAAATATGTGATTGAAATTAATTAATACTTTAACAACTGTTTGAGAATCAGCAACCTCACTATCAAATCTTATCTTTCCTAATCATATACAACTTCATTGATTAACCTACTTCTCTGAGGTGGTAATCCTATTGTATCTAATAATTCACCATTGACTCACTTGAAAATAATAATTAATGCATGAGGAACAAAAACCTAGATCAAGTACATCAGATAGATGAACTCATGGATGACATATCTGGGGTGCACAGACAGGGAATAATTAATTGGATTGCAGAAGATAGTCTATTATATCATAAATTCATGCTTAATTTGACTGAATACAATATCTGCAAGGAAGTCATGGTAAATGTAGAGAGTATGGATAAGTGTAAGCATCATGGATCCTTCTGAGATAAATCAAGTTATTATGAGAGGTATCCCAGAAGACATTATGTTATTATGAGAAAACAATGGCTGCTTTGGAGCACAGAATCCTCTGCTTGAGTTCTTTATGAGCAGAGGGGAGATGGATGCAACAAGCACCTTCTCCATATGTGACTACCAAACTTATTATAATAAACAAAAATATGTTCCAGAATTAGACAGAATCAGAAAGACAAAGTAAAACAAGCTTTTTCTCGAGGAATAGATAACACCCAGCCTTACCTAGTCAAACTGGTAGCACAAGCCTTGATCAGCTGCTTTTGACTTCAAATGGATTTTGTGTTTGGTAGACTGCAGCATCTGGATGGATGCCCAAAGGTATTTCTATTTAATGTTTACTAGTTCAATCTTTCAAGCATATCACTGCTATTTTGGGAGCCATTGGAAGAAGACTCTCTCATGCAATCCTTGTCATCACTATATTTACCTTTTCTGATGGCTCTCTTTAGTTGATTGTGAAAATATGAGAGATAACAGTTGATGAAGATACACTTTTTTCCTTAGGATGCAAATAGTTGAGCTATTCCAAGTCACATTTAACTGTTGGTTTAGTATTTAATTACATGAGGCTATTTACTAATTAGCATAAGGAACAGGTAGCCCCTGTAATGAACTTAACAGCCAATCTTACACCAACTCTTTGCCAACCAAATTTTTTTCACAGGCCGGCCACCATGCAATTTGCTTAAAGAAGATGGTTTTGGTGAAAGCAACAACAACCATCTATTGATAATAAAAGAATGATGCACTATTTAGACGTGGACAGAAAACTACAGTGAGTAGGAGATTAGCAAAGCAATAAGCAGTTTGACAACCAAGTGACCAGAAAAGTGCAACATCGATGCAGATCCTGACAATTGTACATACCCAGAGTAGGTGCCTCCAATATTCGTGGAAGTTCGATTCGGTGATCCAGTGTTCTTGCAAACTCCCATTGGTGCTCCAGCCTGTAGAAATCCAATATAACATAAAAGGTCAAAACAATCTATAAGCTCTCTGTGACTATGCTCTATGTGAAATAATCAACAAAAACTGAATCAAGCAGAAAAATGGCGAAAGAACAGAAACATAATCGAGGAACTAGATGGATCTGGAAATTGAAATAGACAGACCTGGCAGGCAGTGATACTACTGCACCCACATAGTGCAAGTCCATTTATTCTATCTTGAATATCAAATACACCTCCTCCGTTGCTTCTCTGCAAATATATTCTCCCGTTAGGAACACTTCCTATGAGCTTTCTGTTTTGGAAGTTCAATTTGGTACTACCATGTAAAAGTTTACTGCAAGAAAGTTGGGCATTATATTTCCAGCTGCTCTATAACAAGCATCAACCATTTCAGCAAATCCAACTGAATGCTCCTTGCAGGCTTCATTTTGAACTGGAATTGTAGGGAAGTAGTTTTGTAAAAATAAGGATGCATATCTTGAATTCAGTGGTTGTGATTCCTTCCTATTTGGGCAAGAACCTGGTACCACTCCCGGATCTCCAGCTGCCAAAACAAATGCTAAGAAACAACACTATGGGCTAATAGGAGATTGAAATCCATGTGTCTAGGCAATGATATTGACAGTTAGATAAACTTAAAATACCAGCAAAAAAGCACTTTACAAAGTGAGTAGACATGATTATGCACCACAGACAAGAATATTAAGATGGAATGCATTGGTTGCCTAAATAATTTACCAATTCTTACTAACCACTTACTTCAACAGAAGCCACTCTCTTGATTCCTTGAACTTGGTAATATAACATTTTAGTCATGATTCTGACAACCATTTATATGTATCATTGGTCATTTTTGAGCTACTCAAGTACAGAAACTATCTTTACTACACCAACAACATTTTTATTTGGTGCTTAACATAAAGGTGGGGAAACTATCTTTACTACACAAACAACATTTTTATCTGGTTTTGCCCTTAACATAAAGGTCTCAGCTTTACAATTTCTGTTATAGTTCTTAGCTCATACTTGAATAATCAATTTATACCAATCACATGAGAGAGGCAAATTTCACATCAAAGCCCTTGGAATACAAGGCAGCTTACTTGTGGGTATATAGAAGTACTGTTTAAGCTTTCTCAAATATTACCTTTAAAAGCAGTGCATCTTTTGTGAGGAATCTATCCTCATGCGGAGAAGAGGAACATTGAGCTTCGATGCATTTCTCTAATAAATAACTTAGTCTTGATGTATATTGTGTTCTGACTCCTAAATTTCAATTAAGTCCATTCTTGGGAAATATAACTAGATTAGTTGTCGTTTCACAAAAGTTAGAGATCATGATATAAGCCATTATTGTCACCAAGGCCTTCATAATCAACGAGGAGTCTGTTATAGAGGGAAAAAAAAAATCAAAGTTGAGAAGACTTGCATTGTGGTGTGGAAAAGTACGAAGCACTTGCATAATTCACAATAATAATTTGATATCAAGAGAAGTAGCAACCTACAGTACAAAAGCATCATGGAGCTGATTCTAGAGTGGATTGCAGTTAAGGAGCTTTTTCCTATCCATGTATCAGGTCTGCTACAGTACACAGCATCGAACAAAATACAATAGATTCGACAAAATAATATGACAGGCTATAGTCTTGAAGATCCTCTAAAGCTAGAATTTAATTCCTAATAAAAAAAAAATGTAAGCATAAGAGAAACTTCCCAAGAGCTTAGAAGTTTATAATACTGATTGCAGGGAGGATATAACGAATAATATAAATAAGTTGCTTGCTACTGTTCTGATAGTCTACTTTGTTATTTGAGGAACCAATCAAATCATGGTAGAAACCTATACGAACATAAAATATTAACTATCTGATTTTAGGTAGCAGGTTCTTTATGAACTTACGTTCATTCTCCACCATGTACCGCCACTGATACGCAATACCTTCATTGGCTTCCTTTGAAGCATCAGAGGTAAAGACGAGAAGCCTATGGTTCTTTGCCACCATATCTGTCACACTCGGCCAATCCATCCCATTCATGGGCATCTCTGAGACCGGATACCAGAATTTGACCAAGCCCGCATCTGTGAACAGTTTAGTCAACCCTTTGGGAGCACGCACATAATCCTCGATGATAATTGTCACAATCTCCGACGGATTCTCAGTCAAAAACACCTCGACCTCTTTCAGAGTGTTAATTGCTGGTTCCTACAAGCATGAATTGAACAACTCAAACAATGACATTACCACAAAAAGATGTATAAGATATCCATAGGAACAGCTGCAGAAGTCAACTGACGAATGCCGTGAAGTTGTAGCACTGCCCCTGAAACGAGTGGCAGAGCCAGATATCGTTCTCAAAGTCATACATGTCCAGCATCAATCCCCTCACACCATTCTACAAGCAAACATTCCAAAATTGCAAGAACAGAAATAACAAGAAAGATCAAATTTTGAATACGGAAACGAAACGTCCACCAAACCCACAGAGAAATCATGGCATGCTTACTCTCAGTTGATTCGTGACGGTATCTTCTTGGTTGTAAAAGGTGACTCTTTGGACGCCGGTGGAGGATGGCTCGTCAACGATGGAGAAGGAATTGTGGGTCACCAGCCATGTGTACTTGTTGAAAGGCAGCCCCTTCACCTGAAACACCAATTCGATCATTCAGACACCTCAACGCTGGAAGCAAAGATAAAGAAAGAAGAAGGAGAAGAGTTCAAGACGGCAGAAGCAAGGGAAGGAGAGAGAAGAGGGAAGGAATGAGTACGAAGGCAGTGGGCTGGTAGGCCAGGGCCCGAACGCAGGCGGGCTGCACGTTGCCGGATGCGGGGCAGCTGCCGCAGTAGAGCCCCGGGGCGCAGTCATCAGCGGTAGAACAAGAATCAAGAAGCTACACCAGATCACAACCAAGCTCAGAAACAAAGAAAACGAACAATACATCACAGATCAGACAGGGAGAGAGAGAGAGAGAGAGAGACAGAGAGAGAGAGAGAGAGAGAAGGAAAGAGGACGGATACCTGACAAGAGCGGGGCGGACAGGACGCGGCAGAAGAGAGGAGCAGCAGGTGGAGGAGAGGGATTGAAACAATAAAAAGCAGAGCAGTAGATTCCATGACTCTGCTCCTCCTCCTCACCGCTGCTGCTGCTGCTGCTTGAAACAGTAGTGGCGATTGGAACGGGAGAGGAAAGTGAGGAAGGGGGGCGAAGGACTAGTAAGGTGGGAGGTGAGTGGAATTACCGGAGTGCCCTTAGGCCGTAGGGCACTCAGCTTTAGAGCTTTAGTTAATGGCGGCAGCACAAGAAGGCAAAGGAGGAGTTGGTGGTGACCGGTGAAGAGGCGAGACGGAGGCCGGGGAAAGGCGGTAAGCGTGTGCCTTCTTTTTAACTTTCCCCCTTGGAGCTTCTTCTTCATGCGCATACGGCTGCTGCTGGCACCATGGAAGTGGAAGACGAGGAATGCAGACTAACGTGTTGCCATCAAACAACAACTGGTTGGAAGATCTGAAGCTTTCTTCTTGTGCAGGATGGTCGATCCACACAAGTCTTCCCTCTCTCTCTCTCTCTCTCTCTTGCACAAGTCGATTCCGCTGTAGATGGGGGCTAATCGACTCCTTTTTATCTTCGATTTGATTCAATCTCACCCATCTAACTTGACCAAATGACATGCAATCTCCATCTTACTCGACTCACAAACTCTTTTTGAATCCATACATTATATATAGTGATCGAAATCCGATTGTTATCGATCTATATAATTCGATAATTATCAAATTTTGATTACTATCTAAAGTGGGGAAATAACTTATAAAATCTGTTATTAATAGACTAAATCATAAGGTAGAGTCACATTCGACGATCAAATCAAGTTATATATTAGTCTGAACTAAAGTTGGTGAGAACATTCATGGAAGGACTTAATCCAAACATTCAATATAAAGTCAAAGCTCGCCAATCCTGCACTATGACTAAACCATAAGGTAGAGTCACATTCGACTATCAAATCAAGTCAGATATTAGTTTGAACGATAGTTAGGAGAACATTTATCGGAGGACTTAATCCAACCATTCAATGTGAAGTCAAAGCTCGTCAACTTTTCACTATGAGAGCTACGATCTCTTTTTCATGTTTGCATGAGTAAAAAATCAATAGGGAGTATCACCAAAATAGAAAAATGATAACAAACATATGATTAGCAAGTCATCCACCCCATTTATTCTCAACCAAAACCCGGACACCCAAAAATTAACCTAAGAAGAACTCGAGGAAATATCACCAAAGGATTTGTGCCTTCATTGTGATGAAAAGTAGAGTAAAAAAATATCGATGCAAACAAGGACAGCTTCTGATGATTGAATCAATTAAGAAGGAACCAAAAACTAATAATGTAAAGTTAGATCATTAAGGTTGTGACAAATTCAAGGTTGTTGATAGACGAATCCTAACTTGTTATAGCAATTGTTCAAAGATAAAGTTAATTATATAGGACAAAGAACTAAAGTTAATTATATAGGACAAAGAACTACTTGTGGATTTCATTTTTGTACTCATGGAAGATTTTGAAGTGGTGATCCTCAAAGAAAGACGTAGAATTCTTTAGAACTGTCACTAGCCATCGGATGAAAAGGATTCTTCAGAAGACTACAATGACCACTGCACCAAAAAGGTTGGCCGATTGCTTACATCAAGTGAAGACCCTACTTAATCGATCAAAGGATTGTGATACACCACATATATCCTTGACTTAAGTACTCCCAAAATTTAATACTACTCGGGACAAATATAATTTGAAGGAGGGAGGAATTATTAGGACTCCATTAAATTTTTAAAATTTTCATGTAAATCTGTGATTTGGTTACACTAGTCAGAATTAGTTAGGAGTTTATTTAATTTTTATTATGTAATTAGGAGTTTAAGTCTATAAAGACTATAAGATGATAAGAGTCGAAATCAAAAATGACTAAATTCTATAAATAAAGGTGTAACCATTCCTTTTTCATCAAGAAATAAAATATGGTTTAGTAATATCCGATCCCATCCGGGTGATTATTTATCCTCTTATCAGTTCATCTTACCAAAATTCATAGAACAGGAGTTATTTGGGCCGGTTGGGTTGGGTTGGGTTTAAGTTGGCTTTGGTTTAGCACACTTGGTTTATGTTGGACCGGTTCGGTCTGGTCACGAACCGGTTGCGGCCTATATAGTCTAACGGCGGCCAGCGTCGTGGGCGATTCCCCAATCCGTCGGTGGCGGCAGAGCGGCGATGAAAGAGATGGAAGACGGCAGCGATTCCGACGCACCAGAGGAGCTTACCGTCGCCGAGGTCCAACTTTGGCAGATTCTTCCTTTCTCGTGGTTCACTTCCCCAATTTTCTTCATCATCTGTCTGTTAAAACTGGTCCTTTGCCTTTCGGTTCGGGAACTCCGTTTCTAGGGTTTCAACTACAAGTAGTAGTTTGAGGATTCCTTCTTTTTTTTTTTGACTGGATGTCAATGTAGTTATCGTACATCCGTGAGGAAATTATTTGTTAGATTTGCTTATAGATTTCTGGTGGTTTGATCGTTGATATTTTCTCTCTTTATTTATTTTCTGAAGCAAAAGCAGATGATATAGGTTTATGGCCATATCGCGGAGGTGATTAACCATTAATGTTGGATGCTTCTACTAGGAGGAGCTCAAATGCCACATTGTTTTAGGTTTTTTGTAGTTAAATGAGATGTTTGCTAAGATTCTAAAGCCACAGCAAATGCAACATCAGATGGAAATAAAACGAAAATTTTAAGGTACATGAGGTGCTGGATTTTAGATGCTGGGTTAGTAACCAATTCCAGAATCCAGACTGCACGCAAAAAGTATATGACGATATTTATTTGTAGTTAAATGAGATGTTTGCTAAGATTCAAAAGCCACAGCAAATGCAACATCAGATGGAAATAAAACGAAAATTTTAAGGTACATGAGGTGCTGGATTTTAGATGCTGGGGAACCCTCATGCTGCCTTTCATAACCAATTCCAGAATCCAGACTGCATGCAAAAAGTATATGACGATATTTATGCACAAACTCTTCTGTTGAATTAATCAGTAATAGTTCATATAGCTTATACCCACATCCATAGTTGTGATCGACAGCTTTCTGTTTTAATTATTCCATCGGACAGTTTATGCAAGTGTTAATGTGCAAATCGAGGATTCATGTGCTACTGCACATGGGAACATGCTTCTACATGAAACTAGTTTTAGTGGCACCAAGACATGCTCAGGTATGCTGATTTTGAACAACCGGTTTTAGTGGCATCAGTGCATGCTGAAGCTTGCTGATGCAAGTTTGTGTCAGCCTATTCTTAATTCTTAGGGTCAACTTTTTTGGTTGTTGCATACTTGTATGAGCATGTATCCTGCCATAGTTAAAAGAGTTATGTTGAATGTTTCTTTCATATTAGGTGTCTGCATTATAGGCATTTGTTATAAATTTTATACTTATTATCTACTTAATTTTATTGAGTTAAATGTGGAATGCAATAAACAGGACAATTGGACATGTAGTTCATTAGTTTGAGCCAGCATTAGCTTTCATGCAGCACTGCATTAAGTTTGGATGCAGGGCAAAATACTTCTTTGAGCTGTCTCGCTTTTCCGTTAAGAGTTATATGTGTCCTATCTGAAGATGCATTCATTATTCTAAAAATATTGTTCTATCACCTGTTGAGTCGAATTGCTATTTTGGACTCTTAATTTCTTCTCTTAGCTTAGCTTCAACCAATTATGCTAAGAATGCATACATGACTTGTAGCGAGGCAAACACTTGAAACTTTTGGAACATAAACCTTAAATTTTATCATATGCAACTTTATCCAGTTTATATTTGTTCGTATATTTATCTTACACATTGTTATAAATGGTGATATTCTGCAGGGCATAAAGCAAGATGAAGAAATTAGAAAAGTCCAGAGAGAGAATGTGATGAGGTTTTTTTTTTTTTTTGGTTACACACAAGCACATTTTTGTTTACTTTGTTTAATTACCTTTTCCTGGGTGAAAAATGTGGATTGCATTATTTTTTTAATGGTATTAGAAATGTGTAATATACATCCATCAGATTTTAATCATTTTCTTTCATGTTTGTCATTTTTTTCCATCTTTTTGTTAAAAAAATTATTAGTCGCTTAGTCTTTAAAATTGCTTTAAGTTGTTGTAGATAATGGTTGTCTTATTCATTTCGCTCTACCAACACACACCAGTTTATTACATAACTTTTTTTGTTAATTTTTCGTTGCTCTATATTTTCCTTGTGTAGCTGAATAAATTTGCATGTCTACCGTGATACTTTAAGAAAAATTTGCAAAAGGTACTCAAGCCATTACCGAGTTTTAACTAATACTTATATGCTGTTTCTTTTTTAACTAGGGTATTGTTTGTGTTTTTTATTGCTTCACCAAATATAAATTAAAATTTGGTATTTCACATAATTTCGGAATGTTTTTTTTTTATTGAATATATAAGTTGTAACTGAAGCTTGCCACTATCTGAAGTATGGGAAGGATGCATGTGAAATAATTTAAAGCAATGTCTCAGACGTAATCTTTTATGGAGGGGCTTTTTGATGAACATCTTATCCTCAACATGAGAGCATTCAATTCTTTTCTTGGTACAAGTTTCTTGTAAATTTGAATTCACAAGATAGGATGGCCGTACATATTCGTGAAATATGTTTTGTGGCTACTTCTGTGTAGTATTGTTGTATTTTGTGAAAGACAACATACTTATTGTATTTTGGTTTTCAAATATGGCTTTATCAACATGAAGACAGAATTGTCAACATGCCGGTTGCAGATTGGCTAGGTTTCTGGACATAATTCTTATGCTACATAAAATGTTGAGGCCACTATCCCATGTCATTTACTTAAATCTTCTTTGTTTTGACATGGTTTTAACTGTGTACATAAACCTATTTAAATGTGTTGAAGATGTAGTTCTGGCCCTTCCTTTCTTCAAAGCATATGAAAAATAGTGGGAACAAATGAGTGAGTGGACTTTGTTATTTTGAAGGGTCGCTCATGAGAATAAAGAACGTAGGAGACAATGGGCGCAGAGAAAGACTCAACCAAAACAGAAGAAAGAAGGTGTAGAAGGTGAAGAGACGGAACAGCCAGATGAGGCACCCAGTATACCAGGAATGCTTCCAAGCAACATAGTTGCTGCTCTTGCAGCCCGTGAAAAGTATGCCTTTTCGGATTGCCTCATGCATTGTCATGATTGATTTATTTATTTATTTTTAGTCGATCACTATATCTGGTCAGCACCATGATTGTTCGTGGTGCTTGAATCCTTCTTCTGTTATATTATTGGAGTGCATGATGCACTTGTAATGATTCGATGAACATGAGCAAAGAAAAACCTAATGGTGAACTAAATTTCTTTCTACAGGTTAACGTTCTCATCAGACTCTGAGGAAGAAATTGTAAAGCAGAAAATCACTAAAAGAAAGAAAAAGAAGAAAGCATCGGGGTAATTGTTCCTGTTCCTATTTATATTATTTACAAAGAACATGTTCTGCTAACCAGTTGGTGTATCTTTAGGCCTGAGACAATTCTCCTGAAGGACATTCCTCCTCCCCAATGCCTGGAAAATTCCTTGGAATTTTTGAAGAGGAGAAAGATGCAGGTCCCCAGATCATCTTCCATTCTGAAGAATGCGGACCAGGCATTGCGTCTCCTTTCATCAAAAGGTTGCTTGCGGAGACTGAGTTAGCGAATTTGACATGGGTTCTAACTGGTGGTATCCAAGATATTAGCACCGGAGCATCTTACCTTAATTTGTTAGCTTACATTTTTATGCATTCGCAACCTTACTTGGGAGTCTTGCAATGCAATGCAATGCGTTGGAATTGTATCGAAGTTTACGGACACGTTATGAGGGTGGAGGATGGTTTTTTAATGTTGTGAATTAATTAATCTGGTTATATAGTTGATTCGATTTTCTCATTTGAAGGGAATATTTGATTCCAATATCATACATACTATAAATAACCAAGATCTTTTAAATTAAGTTACTTGATATTTTTAATTTTTTTTTTCAAATCAATTTTGTAGATATAAAATATATTCGATCATGTTTTGAATCCTTAACACTTGTTAAGTAGGCTTAAAATCTTATTATCAGTTTAATGTTTCATATGTAAGAAGTTGTGAGATCTTCAACCTTATTATCTTATTATTCTTTTGGATATGAAATTAATGGGATGATGAACCTAACACTAAAAATTCGAGCTTGTCTCATATACTAGTATAATATTCTATTATAAAATTAGTGCTTTCCTTATAAAAATGTGTTTCGAATCTTGACTTAATAATTTACAGATATAGAATCACATGATTAAGAAAATTAAATATAAATTAATAAATATAATATATTTATCTAACCTTATATTATCAAATTCCAAATAACCTGATAGTGATGGGTATCCATTTTATGATGATTACAGCTTTCTTTATATACTAGTAGTAAAAATTGGAGTTGGGAGGCATTGCAAATCCGTGGAATGAGAGAGAGAGAGTGTGTGTGTCTGTGGGGGAACCCGAGCAAAACACCCATTAAAATGAATTTTAAGGCAAAAAAAAAAAAAAAAGTGAGGAGTCGATGATCAAGAAATATATATATATATATATATATATATATATAGTCTAGCAGTCGGTCTTCATGATGATAGTTGATGAGCTCAACATGAATGAGGTATTCCATAAATTAATAATTAAAAAATATATAGTACAAAATTGGACAATCATCCTGATACATGCTCATCACCTGCCTGTCGCAAGACAGGCCCAACTACTTACTACAAGAAGGCATCCTCCCTGTCTGCCTCTGCTGCGCCCCCCTCTTCCAGATTACTGAACTCCAGGAAGTGCGTCGGCCGGTGATCCTCATGGTAGTAGTCCCTCGGGGTTCCTACCTTCACGCCGTATCGCATGCCTACCGTATGCTTGACTCCCATGAAGTTGTAATTCCAAGGGTCATCGTCCGGGACCTGAGAAGATGGCAACCGACAAAGCCAAGGAACACCCGATTCAGCGACACATTGCATCGAAACATAATACGTGATTTGGAGAGAGAAAAAATTACTACTACCATGTAGAAGCCCAAGAAGCGGTCACTGAGAAGCATCTGCACTTTCTCGTAATGCGTCGGTAGATTACCGTGGGGATTGCTCCCGGCATCCTCGTTAGCACGACCCCATTGATGGGGTCAGCTTGTAGGCAGTCAAGGAGCAGGATCCTGGAGTGAAGCTGCAGGTCAAAATAATGCATTTCTCGCCGTCCCACTGCTTATTGTTCTCGAGAATCCGTGAATGAGCCGTCACATCCTGCACAAACACACACACAAATGATGCCCATATTATTTTCCAGCCGTATCAGTATTACCATGCCAACTAAAAAAACAGAAACCAACCAACCAACCAACCAACCAACCTGTGGAGATAGCTGAGGAAGCTCATTGGGCGGCGTATGCATCCACCCCAGTGGTTCCAGGTCATTTAGAACATCGTGCTCGGGTAGAGCCGACGGTAGATGCACCTGCTGATGAGTCCCCCATTGTGGTGGCATAACTATGCAGCGGATCTCCTTCACCTGTGGGTTATCCTGGGGACTCACACCATAAAGGTAACCAGAAATCTGAGTTCTCAAATCTGCTATGCCAATAAACTTCCTCAAAACGTTCTTAGGCATGATGTAAGTGTATCCCGTCTCCTGCTCATCATCAACAAAGCAAATGTAGAGACCGGTTCGAATTGCAGCTCCAGGATGGCTTAAAGATATTAGAAAATTCTGAATTAGTCAGCACCTTTGCATCGTCTGAGTTCACATAGATGTGACCAACACGGAGATGAAGACTTGCAGCTGAAATAGCCCTCACGCGCCAGTCGGTCTTTGACCCGAATGCTTGCTGCTCGTATGGACTAGTTGTGGTGACTATGAGCTCGTCACCGTGGACGTTCGTTGTTCTTGATGTAACTGCTGCCAACCGACTATCTTCTTTGGCCTGCATCCATCCATTTACGAACTCAAAAAAATAAATAAATACCAACATAGAATTTTAAGCAAACGAAGCACGTGTGACCAACCAAAACACAGAACCTGTTTCTCGATTTCGGCAATCTGTTGTCTCTGCTGCGAGGGTGGAGCGATCTCCGCACCGAGTATTATGTCACGGATTTCAGACTGTGTTAGCGCAGATGTATTCACATTATTCTTCTTGGAGTAGTCAGAGAGTATGAGGTCTCGCAGTGCGACTTCCACCTGAATCAGACAGATGTTTCCCTCGATAAACACATAATATTATCATCTTGCATGGTAAAAAGGGAGGCGCAATAAAAGACGTGCTATCGAATTGAATCAGGCAGATGTTTTTACCTTCATCCACTCATCGTCGGTTAGAGAAGGCCAGATGTGGTGAGGTTGGGTGACGACGGTCTTGTCAGGCCTCAGTAACATCTTTGCCTTGTCGTTGTTCACGTGCAGCGCCCGCAGTATCAATATGAGACGGGAGAAGGCAGTGTAGGATGAGACACTCTTGAGCCAATCATCGTAGATATTAAATAGAACCATCTGAGGTTCGGTAGCCTTTAAAATCATATCACCAAACTTCTCGATCTTCAAGCAAGCCTGGAAAGGCAACTGTAGCTCGCTCCCCTTGATTACGATGTTGGGGAAATCGAGCAAATGGACCTCCAGAGGATCCAGCATTCCCTTGCGAGTGACGATGATTTGTTTTGGCTGCTCTTCCACTGGCAATGACCGCACAAGAGCAGCTACTTCTTCTGCCGTTTTCCACTTGGCCAGCTGACCCAGCCGTTTTTGCCCTGCCCATACGCTGGTATGGATGACCTGCGCCCACATACCAACACCTCAACAAATTCAAACACACCTCAAAACGAAGCTGAACTAGGTTTTAAGGAAATCAGCAAACCTTCAGAAATAGCTGTCCTGTTCTCGGATTGAATATAAAGATGGCGCCATTTATGGGCTTCGTGGTGAGATTTCCCTCGAAAGTTTGATGTATTGTTACTCTATACACATTAGTGTCGTCGACAAACCATTTAATTTGGTTGCTGAAAATTTCTCCATAGTTTTGTGACGAAAGATAAGGCTCGGTTGGCTCGGACGAATACAACTGTAGGCCCTTCCTTATGAGTTCCCTCAGGACATATAATGCCGGATTTGACTGCATGAAAACATGAGAGAGAGAGAGAGAGAGTAAGCAGGCACAGTCGGGAAAAGAAAGAAAGAAAGAAAGACAAAAGGGATTTGTTAGTTGCCCAAGAAACTACCATACCTTCATAATCTTGTTCATCGCTTGAGCCAATAAAGGCTTCGACCCAGGGAACCAATTGCCGAAGGCTGAGTGAAGGTTATATGCCAAATCTAACCCGATCATGACGCCTGCAAAAAAACACAAGATATCTCATTTAGCTAGTAAGTCCCCCCAAATGACTGACTGACTGACCATAGACATCCAACGGAAGCCAGATGCGACATACCAGTGGGTGCCGGATATATGGACATATTGTCCGTCGTGTAATCCATAAACTTGGCCCTAGCATAACGTTCTATGTCATGGGAATCATAGTCCCCCCAGCGAAGTTGAACATCAATCCAGTATTTATTGCTTGCTTTTTGATCGAAAACATCCTTCGACTCGGCAACCAGGCTTGGCTTGGACATGGGCCATCTATGTGCAGCAAAGAGGAGAATATCAGCACAAGAACTGTTCATCTTGTAGCTTTTTCTTGGGTGTATGGTCTCTTTCTGCACGGTCTCAATTTCTAGTGCATCCAACTCTTGATCCAAAACTTGACAAAGGTCCATGACGACACTCATGAATCTTTTGCCAAAGATGAGCACGGAATATCTGGATCAAAGATATCTTCAAAGTAGGAATTTTTCCGTGCATAAATATTCCTGTCAGATCAAGCTGCACCTGGAAGCCCACATACACGTTTGCACGATTTATGGTGGGAGACCACCACAACGTAAACCTGCGGTTTGGAATTTGATTTAGGCCCGATCGTTGTGCATTTGTAAGTTTCTTGTACTTCATAAACTCCTCGAACCCAGACGCCTTCTCCCAGAAGAGACCCTCCCATGTTGGGAAACTGGAACGAATACATAATAGCCACGATCAGCTGAAGGTACGTACCAAGGAAAAGCATGAATATGATGATGTCAAAACTCAAAAAGAATGAATGCTTTTACAAGGCCGATGATGCCGATTTCTACTTACTATGTGCCTTTGAACAAAGTATGTTCCAGAATTCCTTCGACTCCTCCGAGCGCTTGGATCACGTCGGTCCGGTAATTGTTCAAGTTCCAAAGCTTTCCATCATGCCGTTGGTGGGTCCACCAGAATGGATTCTGCTTCAAAACTTGATACTGCTTAAACTCGGTACGAACTCTCCAGCCCTTGTCATACGCCAGGGTATGGCGGTCTTTCTGGAAGAGGGTGTTGATTCGAGGTATGCCCCTGTCCCAGGAATCCTATGACACCGCCAAAAAAAAAAAAGACTAACACGTCAAAACTTGAAGCAGATTTTGGTAGTCAGTCATGAATGGCAATAGCGGCTGTAGCAAGCAAACCGATCATCTATCTTGGTTGAAGAAAATTTGTTTTCAATTAATGTAAGAAGAATACCTCTAGATCCTCGAGGGTCAGCCGTCTATTTTGCGACTGTGCTTCCTGTCTCTTCAATGCGTATTCAGCCCAAACACGCTGTGAATCCATAAACTCACTCTCCCATGGCTGGAGGAATCAGAAAATGCAACCCGGCAAGATGAGCAAATCGACAATGTGTAAAGATATACTTTTAAAAAAAAAACTAAGATGTTTGATTAAAAAAAAAAAACCTGTATGTAACGGTAAAGATTGGGAATGAGTTGATCTTCCTCATGACTCATACCACTCCTGAAATGTGTCACTCCAACATCTGTTTGCTGGCTATACCGTAGGTCACTCTGTGGGATCAATATGTGACCCATGGACAACATGCCAAGGCCTCCAATCTCCTTTGGCGTGTAAAAAATGACAGGAGGAAATCTGTTGACCACAAATGTCAGCAGGCAGAGATAGACGACGATGATACCGGCACGTTGGTGAATACAAACAAATAAATGCTTTACCTGCTAGGCATCTTTGAATTTAATCCAATTTTAATACGGGTCTGTATCTTGTTTTCACACTTGACCAGCAAATCCAGCAACTCCTGTGTATGCACGGTTGCTTCTCGGAAATACATCATCAGACCTGTCAAACAAGTAAATGTACATATAAAAAGACAGCCCTCTATAATCTGTGTCCCTATGAACAAAATAAAAAGTTACAGACTCAGTTCGGGAGTGTACCAATAAGAGCTGTATTCCATTTGTTAACAATCTTAGTGAAAGTGGTAGATCCTGATGACATAAGGATCTGCCGCACACGATTCTCAAACACCTTCAAGTGTTCCTCATCAACACGCAAGAAAGCCATTGCTGTTCTCTCTTTGGTTTCCTCATTTTGCAAGTTCCAAACTCCATCTTTTGGGTTACTGAAAGCAGCCTCTGGAGTCATTCGTACTTTAGGCAAGATCCGAACCTCAAATCCACACCTAGAATCCATTATGAACAACAAACGATGATGAATACATGTGTTCCCGAAGCTCTGAAAATTAGATTCCTCCTAATAGGAAAAAGTTTGATTGCTAAAAGATAGTTCGGTACCCAGAATATATGAAATGAAAGAAAGAAAAAAAAGTGAATAAAAAAGAAGAATAAAAAGCTGTCTTACGAGGCATAATGAATGGGTGTACAGCACTGAATTCATAACTACT
This sequence comes from Ensete ventricosum, assembly GCA_029747655.1. Taxonomy (NCBI): domain Eukaryota; kingdom Viridiplantae; phylum Streptophyta; class Magnoliopsida; order Zingiberales; family Musaceae; genus Ensete; species Ensete ventricosum. The sequence goes on from JAQQAF010000009.1 coordinate 57,615,700, forward strand.
CATTTATACACAAGATGATGAGGTAATGATAAAAATAACAACTCGAAGCAACAACAAAAGAACTCTTTTCAGAAATTAATCAGTGGAGCTCTTTCATAGTTGCATCAGATATGCATGCTAAACTGCCAGCAGACAGAGAGAGAGAGAGAGAGAGAGAGAGGGGCCTAAAAGATCCCAAGAAAATAAAGAAAATTTAAGGCAGCAATAATGAAGAGGTACAGATGGCATTTGACGATCAAAATACGAGGGGCATCTAATTAAACATTTTGGGAGAGACCAAATTTCAAGCGCGCAAAGACATAATATTTATATAATTGAAACTACAGCACTCTGATCTGAGCTGCCATAAAAGATAAAACATACTGAAGAGAAAAGAAATGCAGGAAACAAATAGCCTTACATGCTGAAAAGAAGATTTGGATTGTCTTTGCTATAAACAGAAACAAAGCTGTTTTCCCATTCCAATGTCGTGATACTTCGAGGTAGTCGATTCTCATATCCAAAAATACACTTCGCCCGAGGTTCACTGTAATGTACAGGTAATAAAGTCACCAACAGGTTCATGAACCAATAAAACTTCAAACACACAGCACCACCACCAAGAAAAGAAAGAGCAGAAACTAAGCTAAAAATAGATAGGCTAAGGTGGCAAAGAGATGCACCATCATGTTTCATCAGCCTCATTCTTGCATCTCTTGGCCAACACTTATTGCTATACCCAACCATATTTTCGTTGTTTGGATCAGGATGTTCGATAAGATACCGTTGAATCAGGTCACGCGCCTCTTCATGAGTGAAACGAAACAACATGTGTACTTTATCAATGTAACGGGAATATAATCGAATGGGATGCCTCGTCTCAATTCTGGTGTCTGCGTAAGTAATGAATTCATTGGGCATCCGAGAAGGACCGGCAATTTCACTGGCACGGGTTAAACCAAGAAGCAACAGATCAAGCACAAGCCCATAATATTGCACAACAAAGGAGGCGTATTGCAGACCAGGAATGAGACCGTAGTTGTTCAGGTGGCTCATATCCTTGTATGATAAAACGACATTGTTTTTGCCAGTTAAATACTCAGCAAGTGATGTATCCATAACCAAACATAAAAGCCTGCAAATGGTGAATCAGATGAGGAAATGGAAGTAGAAGTTTAACGCATAAATTTGCAAGAAAGAGGACCAATGATTACCTCTTAAGCAAGATCAAATCAATTTTCTCAAAGAGCTTCTCAAACTTGGTTTGCAACATCACCACACACTGGCCATCACTTGCATCCCATATCCCTTGTAAGTTATTTATACCTTGACACCATTTGTACACCAGCAGAGGAGGCGGTTCAGAATCCGCAGGCTTGACCCAGTTAGGGAAGAGTTGCCGTCTGTCACCTTCATACCACAGATACTGATCAATGTACGCATCTGTGATTTTCTCGAGAGGTTCAATCTCATAAACAGGAAGCAGGTGACTGTACAGATCCATAAACTCGATGCCAACCTGTGAAAGATGCGTACGTATTGGATGTTAAATGCAAAGACTCTAAGGCGGGTCATAGACATTAAAATAAATGGTGGGGTTTATTTACCTCCTTGAAGACACGCTGGGTTGACAAGTTTCGTTTTATCCTCGATAAAGCCTCGTGAGGGTTGTCGTAGGCTTGCTCGATAAGACCCAACTCTTCCCTTTGTGATTGATTCAGTCTCACAGCCACACTGTAAGACTCCTTCAGCCTCTCTAGTGCAAGCACAAGAAGTTTGGTGTCATGTTTGTACCACAGTGGTGGAAACGGTATATGAGAAAACTTCCTTGATTCCAGCCAATGGGCTGTTGTGGTGTAGATGACCACAGCTTCTTCCGCAGTGATGTACGGACCATCTTTCAAGTAGTTGTGTTGCCTTTCCTGCAAACAGAAAGAAAATATGATTTATCGAACAGGTAAGAAAGAAAGAATAAAAAGGAACCAAAACATAGAACTCCAGACCAGACGTGGAACGAATATTAAAAGGACGCAAGAAAAAAAACCTGAAGATTCTAAGTGGTGCAAAGGCTAAGCAGAATATAAGAAAACAGACGAATGGAGTAGACAAATGTTACAAAAGGCATATGATAGAGAGAGCCATCAAGACTGAAGCCAAAGTGAATTTGATGTACCTTCTCGGCCTTTAAAAATAAACGAGTCAATCTTCCTAGATTTTTTCGACAAACTGTCTTATCAACAGTTGCACCCCTTGTGATGCGTTCCCGATTGTAATGAGCGACATTCGTCCACCAGTCTGCCTTGGATTTTACATACCGGAGTATCATATTCTCGATTGGCTCTGGAAGTGCCGGGACCTGAAATAAACAAACCAGCATGACTCAACGATGGGAAGAACAAGCAAACAAGAATCCCGGACATCATAAGCTCTCCACATTAGATTAGCTTACCTTCCATGGGATGTTGGCTTTCCAACAGCGCCACGCTTCACTAAGATGTTGCAAGATTGTCCTCGCCTTGTTCTGCTTAATACCCTCTGCAGAGCACAGAGCTACGAGTGTTACTATTTTTATTCAATCCAACTATCAACCCAAATTGCACTTACTCAAAGAGAACAAACATCATTCATGGGCCGCCGGTACAAAGAAAACATTGATGCAGAAAATGGAACTCATGGTTGTCTTACCAGGCATCGCATCAAGAATATCATGCATCACAGCAGCCCGGAGCTCCAAATCAAAGTGGCTTTCCACACGTTGCTTCGTAACTGTGTTGGCAACTCCTTTAGAATGACGACCTTCGAACTGACGTGCAAGTAAATTGGCCAACCATCTTTCTAGCAGAGGCACAATCCCACGAAGGAAGAACAACCACACCCTCCACATGGGCGCCCAAAATCCACAGCCAGGTCCCTTCCCGACAGGACCAGTATTGAAACGATAGTAAATCAAATGCTTCAAATCTTTACACATTCTAATCTGCCGCATGAGACGGTACTTGTACCGATACATACCAGTCAACTGGCCTACATGAGAGAAAATATACTGCAGGCCATCAGCTAATTGGAAAGCGTCGACATTTCCCAGGCGGAATTGGACGTTGGCATCAACAACAAGCTTTGTTAGACGGAGTATCTCCCGACACAGATGAAAGGCATTTCCAAAACGTGACTTCTTTCGTTCCTTTGTGGTAAGTGTTTTCACAGGCTTTAAATTGAAATTATAATCGAGGTGAAGATAATTGAGACTTTTCCGATGAATCAACAGATTCAGCATATTGTAACCTTGCTGGCAAACTTGTAGTCCTGCCTCCACCCAGTCTAGTTCTGTCGTTTGGAAGAATTTAGTTGCCCGCAAAGACCGGAATAAGTGTTTCTTCTTTTGCGCCTTGGGAGGTCGATGATGCAACTCATTCAATACAAAACATTTCAATAACTTCTGATAACTGACACGAACTTTAACCGGGTAGGATGGAGGACTGCAAATAATAGCAGAAGAGTTAGATAAAGCAAGGAACTACTTAACTTCTGACGAAAACAATCGCTAAAAGATGGCGATAAATAAATATACAGCAGATTCAGCACATACCAATGCTCCTTGTGCCATTCCGACACAAGAGCTATATCTTCAGCTCGTCTTGTTCGACCAGATCTCATATTAAATGGGCGTGGCGCAAATAGCAATGAGATACTAGCTGCTGTTGTATCAGTATATATTGGAGTCTCGTGCAGGAGAGGTTCAACTCCTTCGGGAAGGAAGAAAAAATCTTCCTGATCATTCCCTTCTTGAACTTTTTTCCAAGAAATGGGATTTATTAAAGGATCAAAGTAAAATGCAGGCAAATCAGGATCCTCGGCTTTTATGTACATTATCATGGGGCTGTGATGCATGCTGAGCTTAACTTTCCTTGGCCTATTGTTGTACAGATGAGGGAACGCTATCCTATACTCGGTTCTTAGTGGCTGACGAATTATAAGCTTATTGATATCATTAAATTCATTCCAATCTTCGTCTCCCTTCTCCGTATCACGATACATTGGCTCAAACTTGGGACCTCCTGCAATTATCCCAACAAAGTATTCGTAAGAAAAAGAGGCGTGAACAAATCACAACAGCAGCACACATCTGTAAAGTGATGGGATATATATATATATATATATATATATATATACATGTACATGCAGATCAGAACCAATAAAATTTTATTATTCACTAGCAAATTGTGAAGAACAACAACAACACAGTGAGATAGATAGATAGATAGATAGATATATACCAGGTATGCACATGTTTAACGCTTTGGCAGTGAAGAATGACTCAGTATCGAACAAGTAAAAATAATTGCGGTCGATCAGATCAGAGAGTAGCTGCCCAGCAAGCCGATGAAGATTTGCCATTATAGGAAGTGAAAGATGCCACCTTCTGTAACTAGGACCATTTATAAGCTTCGTTTTCACAAGAGGTTTATGATCATAGAACCATGAGTACACGGCAGCATCTTCTTCCTCGTCCAATTCTATCTGAATAGCCTCCAGAGGTTCCACATCTAACAAATTGTCAGCATAGTCTAATGGAGGTTCCTCATCATCAAAAGGTGGAAAACACATTCTTTTAAAGTGTCTTCGATCTCTTTTCTCCCTTCGCATCATGATCCACATCGTACCCCACTGCCAAAACATGAACCAGAGAAAATAAAATTAATATTACTATCAAGGATTAGAAAAATATGATGATGCTTACTATCTTGTTTCACACAAACTCATTGTATTTAGCAGTTTCTTAAATTACAGTGATGCTTAAACAAATTTCTTTACTTTTCGGTGATTGTTTATTGTCAATTTAGATAACACTATCTGTATTAGGACATCTACATTGCTCTTTGACCTGGAAGCCATCATGAAGAAGTATATTTTGATGATCAAAGAAGACACACACACACCTGCGCCAGGTATATAGGTTCAGCCACCCATGGGATCTCATTCACAAACGTGATTGCACCAGTTGTATGATACAGGACTTTCACATTGCGAACCTAAATAAAAAAATATATATATATATATATTGTTAGGAGATTAAGTAGTTCCAAAAATTCTTGAAACCTGAGGAGACATTGCTGATGAGAGGCCCAAAAACACAAAAGTACCTGCTCCCATGGCATAGGCATATTCTCGAGAAGCTTGTAAACTGCATGAGGAACAAACTTCAAAGCTCCTAAGTATAAACGTTTATCATAACGATGTTTCTTTGAGGACATATCTCCATGATCTCTGTACAAGAAAGGAAAGCAATATATATATATATATATATGATTAACTTGAAACTAGGATCGCCATGTATGTTTATCACAAATGACGCAAATATCAACCATAATTAGTTGTACTGAAGTTCCCAATAAAACAGCAAATCAATCATCGATTCATCGACAACAACAGCAGCAATAAAATGAAATCATCCTGCAAAAAAAAAAAGAAAAAAAATAGTGTATAATTCAAGATTTTCATGATACAAAGGGGAAAAGACATCATCTTTTAACAATTCATAAGTTGAAATATATGTCTACAATCGATATATACGGTTCAATCACACCGGGCTAGAAAGACTTTTAGGTCCAAAGTATTGAATCCAGACTCTGGCACAAACTAACCCGACAAACCTTCGTGCAACTAAAAATCTCAAGTAGATAAGCTTAACAGATACATAATAGTACACTCTTTTTATAAGCACAATTTTTATTTTTTTAAAAAAAGAAAAAAAATAAAGGAAAAAATATTTCATAGTCGACGGCCAATAAACAAAATGAACTCCCACAAAACTTGTAAAACGACTGCAGATAGAACTCACACACTTCACCGCTTTTGAGAATAGCAGAATCAACATATGAGTAACGGGGCTTTTAGTTTCTGTAAACCTAAAAAACTAATTTTAAGCGGTGTTCATCACAGTCTCGCACTAAAACCCACATCTTCATAGTGGAACGAGAGGGGCGAACCACAAGAGAGGCCGAGAAAAGACGGTGCACCTGATTATCTTTCTGACGTGCTCCGGCGGCATATCCTCCTTCTGTGTCTCGACGAACCCGAACTTCCTCTTGTCCCCATACCGCTTGGTGTTGAGCTGGTGCCACTTCCTCGCCTTCTCCACCAGCTGCGCCTCCAGCTCCCCTGGCGAGGGCGGAATGCTGTAAGACGGCTGCACCGCTGGCGGGGGAGGAGCCATCCCGGCCCCCGGCATCGTTCCTGGTGGCGCCACCGCAGCCGACGACGGCGCACCGCCGCTCCACATGTTGATCTTTTACCCTACGTAAAATTCGGGAGCCTAGGGGAAGAGACCGCTACTTCCTCCTCCGTCTGGGGGTTTCGGTCTGGTGCTTCCTCCTCCAAAACGAGGAAGGGGAGGGGGAATGGGATGGAAGCGAGGGGGCGTGTATGGGGGGAGAGAGATTACTTATAGATCGAGCGGGTCCGGTCGGTCGGCGAACGCGCGGGGTCGTGTTCCGCCATCAGCTTTGTCCGTTCATCACGTTCCCAACCCGAATCTTGGAATAGACTTTTGATCGGTTCATCACGGGTGACGGTGGCTAAAAAAAAATCTTTTTTTTTCCATGGAAAAATGAGAAAAAAAATTGTAATATGTATTTATTTATTTATTTATTTATTTATTTGGGAATGGAGATAACAGAGATTGGAGATTGTTGAATAATATAATTTTTCATACTGAGATAATTATTCTGTAGGCGAGTGAGAAAATTTTGTGGGAACTCAAACCTTAATTTACTTTTGCTTTTACTATTTTCGGTTCATAATTTAATTTAAACTCCTAGAATTAATAAACTTGTACTCCTCTTTATTATTTTACTAAATACAATATATATATATATATATACATATATATCTATATCTATATATATATATATACATATATATATATATATATATATATATATATATATATATATATATATATATATATATATATATATATATATATATATATATATATATATATATATATATATATATATATAGAGAGAGAGAGAGAGAGAGAGAGAGAGAGTACATCTACATGGATGATTGTTGGAAAAAAATATTCTTTTTTTTTTTTTACATATTTCACGGATGGTACCTCTTTTTTCAAAATTTTCAAACAGTAGCCAATATTTCTCATGTTCCAAAAATATCTGTTTAAAATATTGTCCTTTTTTTTATTTCTACCAACTACTTATAGTGTTACATGGGTTGGTTTTCTCATCAAAAAAGATTATAAGATTAGCTTAAAACCACTATTTAGAGTTTTTAAAACGCTATATAATATTTTTGAACCAAATATTGATGTCACACTGTTTTTAAAACAAAACGCTATACAGTATTTTTAGAGCACTATACCTCATTTTTTGGATAAAATTAATAAATAAAATACTGTAAGTAGTTTACAGGAAACAATAATACATGACAGCCATGGGGAGATGTTTCTGAAATTTTTAAAATGAGGGGCGTATGTTTAGGAATTATAGGAAAAAGGATATCATCCAAAAAAAAAATCTAAAAATCGAATACTATACCTCATTTTTTGGATAAAAATTAATAAATAAAATACTGTAAGTAGTTTACAGGAAACAATAATACATGACAGCCATGGGGAGATGTTTCTGAAATTTTTAAAATGAGGGGCGTATGTTTAGGAATTATAGGAAAAAGGATATCATCCAAAAAAAAAATCTAAAAATCGAATACTATACCTCATTTTTTGGATAAAAATTAATAAATAAAATACTGTAAGTAGTTTACAGGAAACAATAATACATGACAGCCATGGGGAGATGTTTCTGAAATTTTTAAAATGAGGGGCGTATGTTTAGGAATTATAGGAAAAAGGATATCATCCAAAAAAAAAATCTAAAAATCGAATACTATACCTCATTTTTTGGATAAAAATTAATAAATAAAATACTGTAAGTAGTTTACAGGAAACAATAATTCATGACAGCCATGGGGAGATGTTTCTGAAATTTTTAAAATGAGGGGCGTATGTTTAGGAATTATAGGAAAAAGGATATCATCCAAAAAAAAAATCTAAAAATCGAATATTATTCCTAGCAATCGCCCTATATACATCTCATCATTATTATTTACTTCCTTTTTTTTTTGTTTTATCCTAATATTAGACACATCTTGTCGTCCATCATTATTTACTTTTTATTCTTGAGTACGTTGTAATGAATTAATCAATTTATTCTTTTCTCTCTCTCTCTCTCTCTCTCTCTATATATATATATATATATAGAGAGAGAGAGAGAGAGAGAGAGAGAGAGAGAGAGGCGATATCACTTAATTTGTGATTGTAAATATGATATGAGTTATCTCAGATAAAGACTATAGGAAAAATATCAAACAAAAAAAAAAGACTAAACAAAAGTATCATCATCAAAGCAACTTATAGGAAAAATATCCAACATAAGTTCAACATCTATCTATTAGTAATGCGTATGAAACATACCTCTATGCAATCTTAATATAACTCAATGAGATAACATACTCATTAATTCGATCGTCCTACAACTATGCGATCAAAAATACCTCCTCCATCCAAGATAGTTATAACATATCCATTAAGCTTTTATATACTTTAAATATGTAGCTAAGTTTGGCGGTATAAGATAGGCCTTTGATGTAGAGTCAATTATGTAAGATCTTTCAAAGATTATTTTTTTGAACCTTTATGGTTTTTTAAATTACCATTATATTCACTAATTATGTATGCTCTTTGAAAAGTTTCAAATTCAACATGATATTATTTTTGTACCAGAGTATATATTTATCATTGACTTAAATGATCATTAATTCCAATTGTTATCAATTTTTTGACTTGCATGTAATTTCAAAAATTCCAATTGAAAAATCTTACAACTGCTGACTTTATTAAAACATATTCTTGTCAACGACTCAAACGATAAGTTTAGATTTGATTTATTTATTTATTTTTATTTGTGAAGATTACAATGCAAATCAAATTTATCATGACACCGTAATAATTGAGTTCTATAAAGCATATGACTACTGTCGGCCCATATGATTATAAGAATTATCAATTTTGAATTTAACTCAAGTATAATTTTAATTATGCAGCTTAATATTTTATAAAATAAATATTAAAATAAATTTTTGTCATAAGTATAATGATGATTGACTTTAAACTACATGTGTTGTGGTGAATTATGTAGATTACTTTCTGCATAACTTGATGCAATTTTTGTCATAGTACTCAGATGTGGACAACATCCTTTCTTACTGTTTGGAGGTGCTATAGAGAGGCCTTTCGATGTCAAAATTATCGATACAAAAGAGGGAGAAAATGACATAATGATCAAGATTATTTAGGATATGTGTTTAATCTTGATCATAGGTTAATCGAGAGAGACATCGAGATAACCAGATATATCAATGTACTATATACTCGTCCATATAATGGAGACGACTGATATCATAGACGCTTATATAGTACTAGTGCTTATTAAAGAATAATTTAGTAATTGATCTACTTACAGAATGCTAGATGGTTAATGATACATGATGTCAAATAGTGATTCCACAATCCAAGTTGCATGTCTGGCCTTTAGATTTGAGACACCAAGGATACCTTATTTAATTATTCTTTTCTTTGATATCGGACTTACATGTTTGGAAGTTTTAGATCTAGTACAATCGGTTATCAGGATTGATAGCCAACCTTATGAAGGTAATTGAGTATCAATAGAGGATCATCGACTTTCGATATCACGAGAGGAATATCTTGTGTTTTATTGCTCAGGCAAATCCCTAGCCAGGGTCAATAGGATTAAGAGAGAAAGAGTTTCTTCAGAGAATCTAATTAGAACGAGACTTAAATAGATTCCACATGAGGTCAGACAGATCATATCCAATATATGGTCTCTAGGATGAGGGACTATAGATACATGATAATTGAGAAAAGACATATCTAATAGATTAGATCTCTCTGTATCATCTATGGACTATAGAATAATGACCTAGTACATCCATAATCGATGAGTTTAGTGAGTTATTATGAGATAACATTTCATTGAGTCAGAAAAAGTTATCTTTGGGATATTATATGAATGAGGGAGTATATATACATGGTAATTAAGAACATACATGTCCAATGGATTGATCCGTTTGTATCGTCTAGGGACTATGGCGTAATGACCTAATATGCTTATAATCGATGAGTTTTGAGTTAATTATTATAGAATAATAATTCACTGAGTTAGAAAGAGTTCTAAGTCAAAATGAGTTCTGACAAGTGCAACTCACAGCCAGCTTGGTATTAGGCTATAGGGTCGCAAATATCTAGTAGATGTTATGACGAATAGAGGTTTGGATATGAGTTATTCATAGAGCCAATATTTTATTGGATATCCAATAAGCTTATGTATTATTAGATCCTATGGAAGAGATCCCATAAGAGCTAATAAGATATTATTAGATAAAGATTCACTAATTTAAGATGCTTGAGTAGTTGGATATAGATTCACTAATCTAAGATGCTTTGGTAGTTGGATAGAGATCTAGTACCAAATATGATAGGATCCATTATGGTTAAGTTGACATCGACCTCTATAAATAAGAGGGAGCTAAAGGGCTCATAGGCCCACCCCCTCCTATTCTCCTCAGCCTCCTCTCCTTTTTGGCTGACATATCTTATGTGCTACAAGTGGAAAGAGAGATCCCACAGTGATCTGAGTAGCATCATCGCCGCATCTACCGTATGCAAAAAGAAGGACGTTTGAGCTCTTTCATCTATGCCTGTGAATTTGGTTTTTCAATGATATATAATCTCACTTAGTAGAACTAATTTAATACAATAAAAGTAGTTTTTTTGTTTTTCGTGCATTAAACATCACACAATGATTTGATAAATATGAAAAATTATTTTTTTTCTATGGCACATGTTATGCTCCTATTATGTTTTCCAATATTGGCATCAGAGTCAGGTCCATCGTGTGATGATTGGCTTATATACTACTTGTATTGTGTTGAAACACGTAGAATTATTTTACGTGTTCTTGCGAGGCTAGAAGATACTTATGGCGGTCACTTACAGAGAAGCAGTGCGTACGTAAAGCTGCGGAGGAGTCACCTACCTGTGAGCAGGTCGGCCACATGAAAGCCAACACTCGTCTACAAAGGCGGTGGTTGCTTGCGCATTGGACAAGTGATGGCCTCCTGCCCGTGGGGCGACACCGCACACGAGGCAGTAGCCTGTGCATAAGACAAAGTGGCGACCACCCTTGTGAAAAGATAATACCGCGTATAGAGGCACCGCTCGTGGGAAGGTGACGACAGTAAGAACAAGGGTCACACTGGGAGATTAAGGTTTTTAGGTAAATAAATTAAGAAATAAAATAATTTTTAGGTTATAAAATATGTATGACTCATAAAATAACCAATAAGCAACAAAATGATTTTTTAGGCTATAAAATATTAAGAACAAAGTAGCATGTCATGTCACTCAATCACAAAAAAAAAAAAAGGGGGCGGGGTTAACATTTGAATTCTTTAGCTACTATAAGAATCAAGAGCACAAAGTGATGGATTGTGTATTCATCAAAACAAGAATATAATAAGACATGAATAATATTTTGATTCTTTAACATCTAAATGGGATCTCAATTTTTTATTTTCTTAATTATCCTTCTCAAATCCAGTAGCGTGACAGAGAAGATCGAGTGATAGCAGTCTTGATAAATTATTTCTTTCCATAAATAAAATGAATATTTATAGAGAGCCAGAATAATTTGTAGATCAAGCCAAACCAAAAGGCGTGGGTACGTATCATCCCCTCGAAAAAGATCCCCTAAAAATAGCAGTAAAATTTCTCATACTCGTCGATCAGTTACTCGTCACACTCCCTCTGACTTGTAATCACCAGTGCGACCGGCGGGCCCCGCCCGTTCTTCCACTCATGTGCCAGGTGGATTTGGCTTCGGGTTAGTGAACGAGCCGGAAAGTTTGCGTTCGCGGAATAATGGTTCCCTTGGCATAGGAAGTACCACCAAAGGGTCCGATCCAGAACATTTCATTTTTCCAGCAACTTCTTCCACTTGAAGCGGATACCGTTCATCGTTGTTATTTCTGGTAAGAAAATTCTAATAACGTCTGGGACCCACGGATTCTGATGGTTTCCAGTAGAATTTGAAGCGACGGAATCAAGCGGATGGTTTGAATAAGATCCGACATACACGCACACCCCACCACCGCTTATAAAGCCTGGGCTCGCATACCCCTTTCGCCTTCGATTCCCTTGTCTTCTCTCGAATTCCTCCATTTCTTCCACGATCGGATCGACTATTAGCTATTTCGTTCCTGGAATCGATTTGTTTTCTGCTTCTTTTTGGGTTCTTTGATAAATCCATCGACATGATCCTGTAGGAGTTTGGATATCGTCAGGTTAAGCGAATCGGTTCCAGTTAATTCTTGTGCTTTCAGGGTGTTTGTTGTCATCTGTTGGCTTTTGCCCCAGTATAATTTCCGGTTCTTCTTGTGCATCTGATTGCGTAACTAGCTGCGGTTGTGGATTTATTGTTATATGCCAGTTTAATTTATGGAGCGGTTGATTCCGATTCGATCTGTTAATTTTTGATGACTCTTCGTCTTCTCTTGGGTAATTAGCTGTGGTTGAGCGTTGCGTTGATGTGAAGTTACCACAGATGGCAGGGCTTTCTAGTGCGCTGCAAGTAGATCTTTTTGAGATTGCTGAACATTTTTGGGCTTCGCCCATAGATAAGGCAATAGTAAGGGTGACGAGACTTAGGAATGTTTCAATGCTTGTGTTTTGTTGGGTTTTAATCGTTCTGATATTTGTAGAAAGGTTGATCTTGGGTTATTATGTATGGTTTGTTTCACTGGTTCTCACATGGGCCATACGGATGAAAAGTTTGTATACTATTAGCCAGAAGCATGCTGACTTTTAATTCGACAGATGATATTTATGTCAAATGGTACCAAGGAATGTGCACTTTCAAACAGGCATTCTGTAGAATTTTGATGATGCTACTGGGTTAACTAGACTTTAAAGGCAAATAACATTGACAAGAGAGGTATGGCTCTTTGGTTATTGTTGTGGTTGGACTTGGGTTGTAGAATCGCACTTTGTTGCGTGACAGTATCCAGTAATAGAAGAATTTGGCAATGTGATACAATCGAAAGAAAAAAAATCCCTTATAGAAGAAGAAGAGTCATCAAGAATTAACAGATATTCGTGCTATTACCAGTTCAGACGAAGAGTCATCTGAACTGCTTTACCATAGATATTTTGTGACTGCCTAATTTGGATTTTGATTTACTGTTTGTACTTCCCATAAAAGCACAATATGCTCTTTAGTTGTTCTTTCTTACATGCTTTTGAACTTTAAATATGTATGCCATGTAATGTAAATGATGGTGTCACTGTCATCAACAGTTCAGATGATCTTGAAATTCATACTTTTTTCCTTTTTTGGTATTTCTACTGTCACTACTTTGGTTGTTCATGCAAATTGTTGTTTGGATAGATTTATTGCTCAATGTGTTACCTTTTGATTTCTATTTTAGTGTATGCTATAAATGAGTAATGTGATCAAGTGAAACATAAATATTCTGCTTCATTAGTGTAACCAATGGCTGGACAAGTTGCTGCCTCACAACCCACTGAATCATTTGAATACATGCTGCTTGAGGGAGATCCATATCACTTAAGGCCTGTTGTATCTACAACAACTCAGAATATCCCATGGATCGAGCCCAATGTGCTGAAGTTGAAGCATAGGATAGGGCGAGGTCCTTTTGGCGATGTATGTATTGCAACTCGTCACCAAAGTACTGATGATTATGATCACTATCATGAAGTTGCTATCAAAATGTTATATCCCATTAAGGATGACCAGATTCAGGCTTGTTTGTCCAAGTTTGATGAAGTATTCTCCAAGTGCCAAGGGCTAGAAAATGTGTGTCTTCTTGATGGTGTTTCACTTCAAAATGGAAGGGTAAGTTAATGGTCTGATTTTAGCAAATCTGCATATTGGTGGAGCATTGAAAAAGGGTACTTCAGTACTTATAAATTTACCATGAATGCACTGGAAATGTGTATAAAATGATTTTACAGGTCTGCATTGCTATGAAATATTATGAGGGATCAATTGGTGATAAGATGGCTCGTCAAAAAGGTGGTAAACTTTCACTATCTGATGTCTTAAGGTGACTTCCTAGATGCTGATGCTGCTTTCTTATGTGAGTGGAGTATGGTAAGCTGCTGTCATTTACTCACAAATGCTTATCTGCAGGTATAGTGTTGATTTGGCTCAGGGAGTGTTGGAACTCCACAGGAGAGGGTTTCTTCTGCTCAACCTTAAGCCTTGCAACTATCTTCTTGATGACCATGATCGGGCAGTGATAGGGGACTTTGGAATTCCATTTTTACTCCATGGATTTTCACTACCATGTTCAGACCTAGTTCAGAGGCTTGGTACTCCAAACTACATGGCTCCTGAACAATGGGAACCAAGCATCAATGGTCCAATCTCATTTGAAACTGATTCATGGGGATTTGGATGTAGCATTGTTGAGATGCTAAGTGGCATACAACCATGGTGTGGTAGGTCACCTGATGAAATTTATCAACTAGTTGTCATAAAGAAAGAAAAGCCAAAAATTCCTCATGGCTTACCTCCGAAATTGGAAGATATCCTTCATGGATGCTTTGAGGATGATTTCCGAAATCGTCCTTTGATGAAAGATATTTTACATGCATTCAAAAGGTATGTCACGATTTAGCATTAGCTCTATTTCTTTATGAATTTTTAGGGGCTATCTTTTCATCCATCACAGTTCTACTGTTACACCATCTCACATATTGGCATAATGGCATTCACCTTGTTATGAATTTTCTTCACCATATTAAACATTATAAATACTTGAAGCTCCTTTTATCATGACCTAATGACCTTGAGTAGCCATCTCTTTCATTCGTTTAGTCTTCTTCTGCTGAAAATTCTGTAAAAATTGAAACCTGGAGCTCTGCTGGTACCATGCCAGCATGTCCAAAACTATTTTTCTCTACAATTCAAAGCCATAGTTTGAGCAAGAAATTCCTTTTCATGGATTGTGCCTGCATCTGTGAGTGGAAACATGGTATGTGCCATTTGTGCACCTTGTTACACAGCCTTGCCAACACAAGTGTGCCACACGAAAGGGGAGGGAAGAAGGAAATTAATTGTTACGATAGGAGGAAAGGGGACTGCTACTGTTCATTAATCTTTGCAAATGCAATGTTATTCTCAAATGATTTAAGTTGTATACAGTGAGATGGTGCACTCTATCCCCTGTTCTGGTTATCACTGCATTTCCTGAATACTTTTGTTGTAAAAATTTGGCCCTAGCCTTACAACCCAGAGACTTTGCAATTGTAAGGAAACCATGAGTTCTGATCTAGACAATGCAGCAAGGCTCATTAAATTGCTTACAATAATTTATTGGAAAGTAGCACGTATGATTGTGTTTAACTAAAGAACTTGTATTAGTAAACTGCAAATGCTACTTCATGCTGATCTATTCATGAAGCTAGGATAAATCATTGTTTCTCTTCTCTTTTTTTTTTTTTCTTTCTACCTCCTTGCTTCCTTCATGTCAAGCACGTTTTTCTCAATTCCTCTTTTCTATTTCTTGAAAAATCTCCCACCATTGGTAACTCAGCAATAAGCTACACACATGCTTCCAGTGTTTGCCATTGCGTTTGCAATTTGTTTTTTTAAGCTTCTTATAAAACAACAATTTGGGAGGCACACAAACTGTTTAATTCTTTAGCAAAATTTTATGAATCTGAAATGGATTCGTTCTGTTTTCTCAATGGAAATGACGAGTAAATTGTAGTATGTGTAAACTGTGTTAACACATCCAACACTATAAAATGCATTATCATTGACTTTTGGGTTCCAAATAAGCCATTTTAGTTTCTAGTTCACTGCAGAATTCAGAGAAAACAATATGTTACAATTAAATTAAATGCAAGAAATTTATGCTTTGCAACAATGAGACCACAGAATCATACTTGGAAGTTTACAATACATTATATGATGATAGAGTTTGGGGGGGGGGGGGGTATGAGCTCCAACATAACTTTTCTAATTATAGAAAGCCACCACACTCTTAACCAATTATCAAGTCTTTCTCAATTACACTCATGCTAGTTCTTCTGTGTACAACATTCCTTTGCCAGCCAATGGCTTTTATAGTGAAGGGAAAAAAAAAAAAAAAATTTGTTGCCTAAGTGCTGTAAATTTAATCTTTGAATATTCTTTTCAGTTGTGATGGTGCTACTTGTAGTGAGAGTGATGCTGACCACCTGATGGCAGAAAAATCAAGGCACATTAATTACACCAATTGGTCACTCCTGAAGGACGAACTCCAAGTGGGTGACACTGTCCGCTCTAGGAAGCCTACAAACTCATGCAAACCAGAGAGCATGGAGATCCCAGAGGGAACCATTGTTGGCAAGGAAACCCATGGGGACAGTGATGGTTTCATTCTCGTCAGGGTTCATGGAGTCCACAATCCTCTCAGAGTTCACTGCTCCATGGTGCAAAGGGTGACGAATGGCTTTGTTGCCGGTGACTGGGTACGAGTGATGACTGATGACAAGAAGCAGTCTCCGGTGGGCATTCTCCACAATATAGAGCGTGATGGAAGGGTAACAGTTGGCTTTATCGGAATTGACACTCTTTGGAAGGGGCACTATTCAGAGCTTCAAATTGCCGAATCCTACTGCATCGGTCAGTTTTTGAGGGTGAAAGCAGGCATCTCCAGTCCCAGGTTCGAATGGCCACGCAAACACGGAGGAGAATGGGCGACCGGTAGGATGTCACAGATTCATCCAAATGGCTGCCTTGCGGTTAAATTTCCAGGCAAGTTTAGCTTTGGAGAAGCTGCAAGCTTTCTTGCAGACCCTTCAGAGGTGGAAGTAGTAAGCTTTAAGACATGCGAGGGGTTGGCAAAGAAGTACCAGCACCTTGAAGATTTCCACTGGGCTGTGAGGCCATTAGTTATTGCACTGGGGTTGTTCACAGCATTGAAGGTGGGGGTCTTCATCGGAAAAAACGTGGGCAAGTCGAGGAGAAAGAAGGTTGGTAAAGTAGTCAAAATCTCAGGACAGGTAGAGGAGGAGCAGCAGCAGCAGCAGCAGCAGGAGGGGCAGAATGGCTCCAATTCAGTTTGGCTTCCTCATCCAGTGGCAAACATCCTCTTTGGAGATGCTGTTCCTGCTAGATAAAATATCCAACAAGGGCCATCGGTCCAGAAATAACTCCTCAAAATTAGACTCATTGATGTATATAAACAGGTTTGATGTGGGGACCTCGATGTAAATATTCTTAACCTGATATCTGTCCTGCCATTTCTACTGATCTTAAACTCCAGTCCGGTTTGATGCTTTAAGCACGAGATTAGTCCGTTTGGCATTACTTTTTTTGTGGTATCTATTGCAAGTTATTTTTTAACAGATCTCAAATAGTTAAAAGACTTGATCCTTTTGTTGTTATTATTATTGTATTGTTATGACTCTGTGTTTATTCCTGTATGCAGTGGGTTGACTTTTGCTGAAGAATAAATGAGGAAAAGAAAGAAAAGGAGAGAGAGAGAGAGAGAGAGAGCTGCTCTAAGTCCATGTCATCTAAGGACAGAAGAATGATAAAGAAGATCCTTGATATTTTGATTTACTGGAATTGGATCGTTGGGGTAAGTTTGCAAAATATTTGATCTTTCTTTGACACCATCCACTGGGCTCAACGATTTGTTTATGTGGTGGAGACTAAACTAATGAATCCGATAGGTATAGACTAAATTTTGTGGAGATGTGACAGCGATTTTGAGACGGAGCTCATATTCTTACTGGTTTGGGTCGTCGAGATTGTCAAATCTATTTGCCAAACTAATTTGTTCCAAAATTATCTGAACTAATATACGTTTCTGTAATTGCTTCGTCGAGAGGGCTTCTCTTCAGTTGCAGCTTGTCTAAAATAGATAATACTATCTTATTCTTCTAACTCTGAATACTAATAGGCTGTTGCCCCCTACCCCTAGTCACTTAATGACTCGTGTCAATTAACCTCTAATTGGATCTCATGCATTCATTTATTAATGTTTGGTCTCACCCTTACTTGTTAAAACTTTCATCATATGTGTGTAACCCTCTAGGCTCAATACCGAGTTGATAGTGAGTCATCTTTATCATAATTCCTTTTGATTCAGTGAATTATTATCTCATAATAATTTATTTGACTCATCAACTGTGAACGTACTCCGTCCGATTCTCGCTCTAATCGGATTCTCCCGGAAAACTCATTCTCTCAATCCGAATGACTCTAGCCAGAGATTTATCTGAGTATGACCACACGAGATATCCTTCTCATGAAACCGAGAATAAATGATCCTCCATTGACACTCCATTACCTTCATAAGGTTGACTATCAATCCCGATAACCGATTGTACCAGATTTCAAACTTTTCAAACTTATAAGTTCGGTGTTAAAGAAAGAAGTACTCAAACAAGGTATTCTTGGTGTCTCAAATCTAAGGATCAGACATACGATTATGAAATCGATGTCTGATGTTAGCGGATCAATTAGTGAACTCATTCTCCAATGAGCACCTGTATTGTATCCTTAGTGTCTCCACATAAGTGGATATGAGATTAGCCACCTCCATTATATCGACGGGTATACAGTACATCGATCTGTTTGATTATCTTAATGTCTCTCTCGAATAACCTATGATATAGATTATTTAGATCTGTGTCTAAATGTGAATATGTCTCATTATCGTAATGTCATCACGATCTGATTCTCATTGCATAGAACCAATGACACCATAATATATATATTCAATAAACAAAATAATGTGAGAATATATCAATAATAATCATAAGGAAAAAGATCATGCAACGTATCACACATATTGTCACTCACGTGATTAGTTTGTAGGGCACCTGTATCCAGCAAGGTGAGCCTTGAGAGACTCGCTCAACTCAACCTATGTTAAGATTCAATTTCTTTCTAGAACTATGAAAATTAATGTGGGTCAATCTTATTACCTCACGCTTACTAACTTAATAGTATCGTAAGAGAGAGTTTTATTTCGGTCTCATAATATATCGTGTCATACACAATACATATTTAATATATATTTACATTACATATATATATATAGTAGGTATATAATCATATATCACATATGCATATCACACCAGATGATAATAAATCATCACCTAATATGATTAGGCCCGAACTAGTAGGCCTAATTACTCACAATAGGATCTATGTGTGTATCGACATATCTCTATATCCTGTGATCATTCATCTCATCATCATCGGGTTTGTTAGCTCCTCGGTGTATCACCATGCGTCACGATTGCCCGTCTTGGTGTCATGGGTCTCGCTGGCACCTCCACGCTCCCGCCGTGCCTCTTCGTATAATTATAACATAATCACAAATACACAGACTTGATAATAAACGAGAAATACTAAGGCTCGCAGACCCCAATTATAATAATAATCATAGATATACACATCACATAGTCCATGATTATCTGCCCACCTTATACATCACATGTGCACATCATCATGTAGGACTATTAGATAAATAATAATTAATTATAATATTTAATTAATTATTTTTTAAAATTTCGAGACATATCGAGAATTTTTAGATTTGTTGAGTATTTGGGGAATTTTGGATAGAAGGATAGAATGTAAAAAATTTTAAATTCTAAAGGGTAGAATCTTCCTTTTTCCAAAAAGAAATCTTGGTCCTTCAGCCACCTACCAACGGGCAACACTGCTGGGTGTCGCTTACGATCGCCCCTGCCCACAAATGGTCACCCCTACTAATAAGCAGCCTGCCCGTAGGTGGTCGCCCATGCCCGTAGGTAGTTTGCTGGTAAGCGCACATGCCGCTTCTCCACAGACATCTTTAGGTGCAGAAAGAATGTGTAGAACAAATCTACTCGATTCAATCTCATCACATATAATTTAAAAACCAATCATTATATAAGTAACATGGTTCTGATACCACTGTTGGGACAAAAGGATAAAAGAGGTCAGATGTCCTCCTCTCTAGCGGTATCCACACGGTGGATTCATGCATCAATGCTCCTTAAATTGTAACAAAAAACCTGTAACTTTTGTACACCTTCTTCGCAACCTTTGCGCACCACCTTACAGTTAACGTGGAAGAAGATCTCATATCTTCTTCGGTGTCCTCTCGCGGCAGGAAGAAGGGTGGTCGACTAAGAAGAGATGGGAGAGAGGAGAATAGGAGGGGGTGACCAAAGATGTAGCCTATCACCTTGTTGGTGGTCCCTCCCTCCTATTTATAGAAGGCAACATAAAATCTCAATTTGTCTCTAATTGGACATTATGCAAAGAGTCCATTAATGCCGAGTCTTATACAATGAAACATGAGTTTATTGGATAACTTATGTCCAGTCATCTACTAGCTACAATCATCCACAATTTGTGTGTGACCCTCTAGGCCCAATATCAAGCTAAATTGCTCTTTTAATTCAACTGATAATACCTATTCTATTAGGCTAAAATTAGGTTAGGATTATTTAAATTTATAAATATCATAGTTGACAAAAGTAGTAAGTACTCAATTTTAAATTTCATAAAATTATAAAAAAATCTTTTTAAATATATCAAAAGATAAAGCCTAATCATATATCTAAGGGGGTTAATTCAACTCTAAAACCTTGTTAGAAAACAATGGATCCTAGGTACCTCATATTTGGACTATAATACTTCTATACAAAAATATCAAAAAAATATAAATAATTTTGAATTTTAGGCCACTCAAAAGTTATTAAAAAGATCAACTTATAATATGTAAAACTAAAACTGAAACCTGAGTATAATAAGGGAAGAATTGAGTTTTTCTTATCTCAATCTTCCTCAGAGCTAGGGTTTCATAGCTTTCAAGCTAAGAGAGTATCTAAAAAAAAGGAGAGAAAGGATTGAGAGTTATCAGGTTGGTAAAAAGGAAGATGCCAAAATTAAGATAGAGGTGCTTGAGAGGTTATCTAGAAGTTTACGATTCAATCTCATTAGGCCTCATTTCATGTTTTTTTAATTTTTTTATTAATATAATTTTAATATTATAATAACTTTAATTGAGTTTAATTTGATTTGGACAAAGATGATATTTTTGATCTAAGCTCATCCTCTAAATCTCACTTATATATTTCAACATCTAATATAATACTCCTTTTTGGTTTAATTTTTTATTACTCCATCCGTAGCTTATTATTCTTCATATACTTAAGGTTTAAAACTTCAATTTTCTTATTTTGATTATGTTTAAACTTATTGCAGCTTTAAGATTCACTTAAGATTGATTACAATTTAATTCACTTCTAGTCCAGTAGCATACTTTGACTTCTTGCGTTATGTTTAATATAAATATTAAAGCTTCCAGAAGCACAACTAATATTTAATAGAACACTGACAATAATACTTTTGGAAAGCATATACTTTAATCTAAAAAGTAAAAAATATAAGCATATTATTTATCATATTTATGAAACATAAACTTCATAAATTATATTTTAAAGTAAGAGTAACATACATATATTATTTGCACTCTTATTGATATGGTAAGTATAATTTAATATGTGTGAGAATCAAGCACTATAAATATCACAAGTGTGTGAAGTATCTCCGAGGTATACATCTAGAATCCACTAATGTATTTGATTATGGATACTTTCGAAGATAGTATCATCTAATGTCAGTACTAGTATCGTTCAAATTGTAAGAATATCAAAAATTTAAAATTTAACTTTATTTTTAAAATCTTTTGGATTTATATGTATCCAATTTGGGATTGGTTGATTAAACATATATTCTTGAGGCTTTAAAGTATTGGAGACCCTCGTTTTGATCGAGTCTCCTCATCATCTCAAACTTGATTATAATACCAAAGTGTAAGAGGTGAAAAAACTTTTATAAGAAAAAAGTATTAAGGTTCTCTTCTAAGTCTTAAAAATAAGAAGGTTGGAATGGATCATTCATTTTTACTCATTAAAATCAAGATCCTTAATGAAAGTCGATAGTCTCGAGAGAAGAAAAATTAAGAATGAACATATATCGAGAAGATATAATCACTATAAAATTAGTTAATATCTCCTTACCCATTTTTTTACTTATGATTTAGTATTATTCTCTTTACTCATAACTTTTTCTACTTACACTTAATACTTGATAAATAATATTAGACTAATCCATAGGATAGGTCCAAGGCTAAGCAAAGCTAATTAGAAATAGTGACCCAACATCCCTTGTAAAATTTAATGATGTCTCCATCCCACACCTCAGGCTTAGTGAAGAGAATGGTAAGGGACTCCAATATCCTCCTCATTACTACCTTGAAACATAGGGCAAGGGGGGTTGGGGGGGGGGGGGGGGCATTAGAGGCAATGAGATGATTCCAAAGATCATGATGAAATTTAATAAATTCATTCTTGATGAGATCAAGCTCATACTATTTCTTAAATAGTATTACTATTTTTGAATAGAGACATAGTGCTCACACTATTTTTGAATGTTGCTACAATATTTTTCAATATGACACAAAAAAAAAATAGTATAATCATTTCAAAAATAATATTTATCAAAACTTTAGGAAAAAAAATTATAAAAATATTCAAGTGGTTTTTGTATCAATATGATTGTAAATTTACCTTAAATTAGATTAAAATAACATAATATCATGCTTTTAAAGGCTGAAATAAATAAATAATAATGACTTATTTTAAAAATTAAAATAGAAAAAATTGATCAGTAACTTCATTAAATTTTTTTTTTTTGATAAAAGTGGAATTTGAGTTACATTTTATTTGAATGATATCATACTATTTTTAAATATAGCCCAAAAGTAATGTAATTACATAAAACAAATTTAACTTAGGTCTCGGAAATCTTTTTCTCTTTTAAACTTAAGAAAAACCTTCTATAATAATATTCAAGTGATTTTGTCCTAAAAGGATGGTAAATCCATCTTAAATTTGGTAAAATAAAAAATAACCTAATTTTATGCTTTTGAGGACTGAAATAAATAAAAATCCATATTTTAAAAGGACTAGCAATAATTAAAAAAAAATAGAATTCTTGAAAAAATGGGAATTTGAATACATTATTTTTTTAGTAGGGTTTATACAATTTTTAATAAGACTAAAAATAGTATAACTTCATGTAAAAATAATATAATTCTGGTCAAAAAATTATTTTCTTAAAATTTCTTAAAATCTTCTTTGATAATATTCAACAATCCTTTTTCCAAAGCGATTTTAAATTCTAAACGACATAATTTCATATTTTTTAAGGTTGAAGTAAATATAAAATACATATTTTAAAAGCACAAAAATTGAAAATAGTCATCTAGGCCATATAAGTCATTTACAAGTTCTCTTAAAAAAATAAGAATAAAAAAAAATGGAATGCAAGTCACGCTGTTTTTTTTTTAATGAAACCCAAAAACATCATGACCCTAAAAGTAATATAACCCTTAAATGAAAACAATATTAATATTATTCTAAAAGGAAAGGAAATAAGGAAAAAGACAAATTAGTGGGTTGAGTGTATTTTTGTCTAAGTCAAAAAAGCACGAGCTCTCTTTGGGAAAAAAAAAATATATATCAAAATAGGACAGGAAAAAAAAAATTAAAATAGAGTTTTTGTTAGGAAATTTATTCTTGATATTTTTCTAGATAATTTGACCCGAGAAAATTATAAATAGACGATCTTTTTATTTAGTTAAGCTAAAGAAAAAAAAAAGTAAATTTAAAATAAAACCAAAATTATAAATTTGGCGGTCCTCCGTTGCCCCTCTTTGACGGCGACGCCGCCTTGGGTAATCCTTCGTCTCTCTCTCCGTTTGTTTTCCATCTTCGGGGGCAGGTACGTTTCTTCTCCTTTTCGATCACGATCTCAGGGGGAACATATGCGGTCTTGATCTAGCAACGCAGGCATCGACCTTGTTCTTGCGGCCGTCTGCGTATTTTGGGGTCCAATTCCGTGGGGTTACGTCGAATCCGGACGCTTGAGTGTCATATTGTGCGGATTGCTGTCTCTCGTCTTGAATACGCGTTCGTAGTTTTGGTTTTGAGGAGCTCGTGATCGATTGAATGGTTCGCTGGTGGTGATTGTAGAATTAGGTTTTCGGTTAGGACTAGGGTGGAAGATCTTGGGAGTTTGAAAGAAAATTGAGATCTTTTGGAGAAGGGCATGTTGATGGCTCCCGATTCTTGAATTGAGAATCGAGTAATGACCGTTCGTTTGGTAAATTGGCATGCCTAGAATTAGATTTTTGTCATCGTTGGTGATTTTATGCCCTTTCCCCTTTTTTCATAATCGAAGTTGTTCGTCTTTTCGGATGAATTTTTGATGCATTCGTCGGGCTAAAGCTGCCTTGTTTTTTCTGCCTTAGGAAGAGCCAACTGTTTCTTTGATGGATGATGACCGCGCCAATGGTTAGGTCTTCTTCCACCTCGTCTCGGGAGCTTGCACAGCAACTTCTTGAAAAGGTATGAGCTAGTAAACGTCTTGTGTTTAAGATTGGATCTTGCTATGTAGATTTTGCAATTATACCCTTTTTTTTTGTCTCATCGTAAGGACTCTGGTGTCTACACCCACAAGCCTTGTTAGGTATGTAATCACGTCTCTACGGGTCACAAATAAGACTCCTTAAATTATTCAATCCTGCTAGAGACAAGCTACGGTACGAGAAGTGGATCATTTATGTTCTTAATGCTGTTTATGAACTTAATAGTGTTTCACATTCATATTAATATTTTGCAAGATTAATCTTCTCCTGTCTGTCCTATCTTGTACCCTTGTCGAGTTGGAGAAGTGGATACATGTCCGTAACAAATTCTGCTGCACATGTCCATGCAAGGATATGATATCTTAAGAAGTACTTTAAGATATCAGAATGAATAACCATTATATTTGCCTCCTGTGCAAAGGTCGCTAAACACTTCTCTTAAATTGCTATCCTCAATGGCAAAACGAAGTAACTATAACCAGCCTTTTCATAAATACTGTCAATCTTGTATTAGATTGAAATTAATAATTTTGTTGTTTATGGAGCTTTTAAGTTTTGCTCTATTCTTGTGGAGCATCATTATCCCACCTATGCCACTTTTTTCTTATATTTATTTGCTTATTATTATTTTTTGTGTGTGCAGTGGTGGTTTGAAAATGCTGTTCCAGGTTTGAACTTGTCTTACCATCTTCATGAAATTGTAATTGTCTCTTTTTTTTAATTTTATACAGAACATTGAATTGGAGAATGGGCTGCGAAGGTCCACAAAGTTAAAACTTCCTTCAGACCCTAATGCTTGGCTACAAATGCGTGAAAACTATGAGACTATAATTCTTGAAGATCATGATTTTTCCGAAAAGCATGATGTGGAGTTTGTCCTGTGGCAACTGCACTACAGAAGAATTGAGGAGTTCAGGCAGCACATTAATGCGGCAGCCTCGGCCGGATCAAATGCAACTTTTGGTGGGAAGGTTCTTGTCCGGCCTGATAAAATTAAGAAAATCCGTTCAGTTTTTAAAAGCTTCTTAACAGAAGCTACTGGATTTTACCATGATCTGATAATGAAGATCAGTGTAAAATATGGCCTGCCTTTGAGTTCCTTCAGTGAGGGCATTGAGAAAGAAATTGTTTTGGCAAAAGATGAAAAGAAATTGGCTGAGATAAAGAAAGGGCTTATGTCTTGTCACCGTTGTCTGATATATTTAGGAGACCTTGCTCGCTACAAAGAACTATATGGAGAGAGGGACTCTGTTAGTTGTGATTTTGCAGCTGCTTCAACTTACTACATGCAGGCTGCTTCTCTTTGTCCTTCGAGTGGCAATCCACATCATCAGGTATTGGTCATATGTTATTTAATTAGAGCATTTACTACCTTCTAGAGCTTCTCTTGATTTAAGTCATGTTACTTTTCATATTTATGGGCTTACCCTTGCAGCTAGCAATACTCGCTTCCTACTCAGGTGATGACTTGTTGGCAGTCTACTGGTACTTCAGAAGTTTGGCAGTGGAAATACCCTTTTCAACAGCAAGAGATAACTTGATCATCGCTTTTGAGAAGGTATGTTTTCGTTGCAACCAACTGGAACACTGTTCCGTAATTTGTATTCTGTTGTGTTATCCCTAACTTGGTCCATGCATTCCTTTGCTAGTTTAAACAGTTCTGACATGAGTTACAAGTTCATGTTTGCTCTGTTTCTTTTGGACTGCATGACTGTGTAGTCAGTTGTTATGATGATGATTTTTACCATGCTAAATAACTTTTTATTACTTTTCAAGTTTCTCTGGATTATGTAGATGTGAATTTAGAATATATGTTGAAGAAACAAGTTTTTGCACTATCAATGGTCTTCATAGTCTGCAATTTACATATCTAGCTGAACATGTTATAGCTATGGTGTTTTCTTAAAGATCGCAGTGTTTTGGTTGTGGTGGATTATGGCTGACTTTTTTGGAAATGTTATACATGACTTATGGACCTCCTCAATAAGAGCAACACTGGCTTCTCTCTCTCTCTTAATTTTTTTTTAAAGTTAGGTTATTGTAGATTATTTGCTTTTGCATATCATGAAGCTAAAGACCTGCGATGTCATTCATTTGATGTTTCCACTTATGCTCCTTTTGTCTTGATCTTTAGTTTTTACTGTCCTACAGAATCGTCAAGGTTACTCTCTGCTGTCTGGCAAAATGAAAACTGCTCCAGGCAGACGACTGCCTTTGCATTCAGCTGGGAGAGGTAGAGGAAAATGGGATGCAAAGTTTCTGCTAAAAGATACCAAAACTGAAGTGACTGCCACCAACGAGCAAGAGTTGACTATGTCGGAAGTGTTTAAAGCCTTTTCCGCTTGCTTTGTTCGTCTTAATGGCATCCTTTTCACACGGACGAGGTACTTGATCAAATTAATTCCCTTCCAGCAAGACTTCTTGATAATGCTAAAGTTATTTAATTACTGCATTCAACAGCTTGGAAACTTTTGGAGAGGTTTTATCGTCTGTGATTAATGATCTAAATGTGCTCCTTTCTTCTGGTCCTGAAGAGGAGCTTAATTTTGGTGTGGGTGCTTCTGAAAATGCATTGATCATTTTGAGGCTTGTTGTGATTCTGATATTCACTGTACACAATGTGAAAAGGGAGTCTGAAAACCAGTCACATGCTGAGATTCTGCAGCGTACAGTGTTGCTGCAGAATGCATTCACTGCTGCCTTTGAGTTTGCTGGATACATCCTCAAGAGATGCATAGAGCTGCATGATGCTGCGTCAAGCTATCTCTTGCCGGCTATTCTGGTTTTCATCGAGTGGTTGGCATGTCATCCAGATGAAGCAGCAAGTTTTGATGTGGAGGAAAAGCAAGCAGGTGCAAGATCAATTTTCTGGAATCAATTTGTCTCATTAATGAATAAACTTATTCAGACAGGACTTGCATCTGCTACTGGTGACAAGGATGAAACCTGCTTTTTTAACATGAGTAGGTATGATGATGGAGAAAGTGGTAGTAGGATTGCACTATGGGAGGATTTTGAGTTAAGAGGTTTCTTACCCTTAGTGCCAGCACAATTTATTTTGGATTTTTCGAGGATGCATGCCTACATGAATGATGGAGGAAAAAAGGACAAAGTATCCCGTGTCCAGAGGATTCTGGCAGCTGGACAGTCTCTTATGAATATTGTTTCAATTGATGAGCAGAGAATATATTTTGACCCTAGTGTCAAGAAATTTGTAGTAGGGACAGAGCCTTTGTCATTCAAAGGTGAAATAGATCCAACCTTTTCATGTCCATTGGATTCAACTGTTACTGAACAGGGAAGTCAAAATGAGAGTGTGGCTGATCTTGGAGCAGCATTAAGGACATACAATCCTGGAGTGACTCAAACCAAGGAACAATTATATGTGGAAGGGGAAGAAGATGAAGAAGTAATTGTCTTTAAGCCTACAACTGCGGAGAAGTATCCTGATGTATCTGCTTCGGTGTTGAATGCCTATGACTTAGTTAACCCTGTACAAGCATCTTTAGCAACTGATTTGATGACACATGAGAATCTTTCTGTACATTCTGATGGTTTTCCGATGTCGGTAGTATCCAATGTGAGTTTGGAACTACATCCGTCTACCACTAATGTCTCACAGCTACCTTTGCAGTATGTGAATTCTGACAATTCCAGATGGTTTATGAAGCAAGATGCATTTTTGTCTGATGGACTGAAAAATGTTAACATAACAGAAAATGGTTACTTGAATAGGCATGCGTTGCAAGAAGGCTCAAGTAACTTGCAGCTTAGTTCATTTTCACCTTTATTTTATTTTCCTGTCAGTTTAGGTGCCCACAGCACACTCTCTAGCCAGACTAAAGCTGCAGAAGATGTGTTTCCATCTACACTCGATACTATAGTGCCTTCAGGATTAAATTCTGATGGCATGACCATGAACCTCTCTTCAGCCTTGCCATCATTAAGAAAAAATCCCGTGAGTCGTCCAGTTAAGCACTCTGGACCCCCTCCTGGATTTAGTTGTATTGCTTCTAGACAGTTGAATCGAGCAAGTGCTACTTCTTTTGCAAAGGAACAGCAGCCTGATGTTGATGATTACAGCTGGCTAGATGATGTTCAATCTTCATCAACCAAAGCAATGGGAACGGCAAACTCATCTAATCAAAAGACACATAGGTTTCCATATGTTAATATGAACAGCACTACTGCCTCTAGTGCTGCTTCCAGCTTCCCATTTCCTGGGAAACAAGTGTCTAATGTGCAAAACCAAGTGGCAGATGAGCAAAAGTGGTGTGATTTTCAGCTTTATGAGCAACTGAAAGCTCACAATGGGCAGAAGCTTCAGCAACTAAATCCGCAGCAGAGTTTGCCACCTGAACAACATCAAGCACAATCTCTTTGGTCTAGCCCGTATTTTGTGTGAAATTTTGTGAAGATGACAACTGGTAACAAAAGGAGGAACTAATATTATATATTTCTTCAGAAACTTTCATACCCTTATCTAATTTCATTGTTCTGTTTTAGTGATGGATGAATATCTTGCAAACGAGGGACCTCTAGCCTGGTGCCTATCGACTTTGGTTCCACCTTTGCAAACTAAATGATGTCAGGTTTATGTTTGAACATGGAAAGTCACTTGAGTGCTGCAGGTGCTTGGACTAAAATTTGGTATGCGTTGATGCTTAAAACTTTTCCCCCCACTTTTTATAGTTTTCAGATAAAAAAAAGGCTTGATATGATTTTTTCTAGGCTGCTTTTGTTTAGGGGAAAAGAAGGTTAAAATGAGTTTCCAGGAATCCTTTCTATACTGTTGCAGATATGGATAGATATCGGACTTCAGATCCATGAGTTTTCACTTTCTTATCCTGTCACATGGGTTTTATTATTTTACTTGGTTGACCCTCCCTCAATCCCGTATTGACAGGAACCTTATGTACTGGATTTGCTTCTTTTTGGTTGCCTCTGTTTTATGTTCTTATGCAAGTGCCTCGTGAAAACTTATCAAAAGATAAATTTTGTCATGTCACTTGCTGAGATTGTTTGCCATTATCATGTGAGATGCACTTGACTAGTTCTGTAGGATGAAGATGGTTTACCTACTATACTAATTAAGCAAAACACAAGGATATTACTTTAACTGCTGATGTTAATATCCTTGGTCTTTTATCTTTTGTGTTCTTCAGTTTTGAAATCAGAAATTTAAATATGTTTTTTTGATTTTGAGATCTGAAATCTAAATATGGTGTCTAAGAGATTGCCTTTGTTGCATATGACTGGTGTCATATGATTTTGTTTTGCTTCTCTAGATTATGGTGTTTGAATCACACACAGACATAACTATGGATGCCCTTTAGTTAGATACTCTCGCCATCCCAATCAAGCTTCTTGAGGTCATATTTGTGGATTAGCTGTTCCTAAGGCATTTTTTTTTTTGTTTTCTTCTGTTGTTTATGAAGTTAATGATGTGTTTCCCGAGGAAAATTTTGCTTTTACCAAATCACATTTGACAGCAATTTTGCTAGATCATGATTGGCACCATTAAGTGAGTTTGGTAATTTGGTTAATGCATACCAATGTCATTGTTTTGGTCCTATGTTTCTTGTTGTTACTTTGCCTTGCGTCCTTAATCCTTATCGCTTCAACCTCTTTATACCGCATTTTTTGGTGTAATGCGAAGTCATCCACATACTAAAGTTTGCATATGTGAAGTTAATCAGAGGCAGTTCCATATTTTGGCTTAGGTAGATTTTTATTGTCTGGTTATTCTTTTTTATTTCAAATGGTTTATTTAAGTCGTACATTTAGGTTGATGTTTTGTTTGGTTATTCTTTTTTGTTTCAAATGATTATGCTTATGCAGTACATGCTTTCTTGATTTGCTTTTCTGGGTCAACAAGTTTTGAAGTATTTTCTTATTAAGAATTTTCATTTGAAAGGGTTTTTTTATATATAACTCACATGAGAAGTTTGTGTTCAAACACTATTAATTGGATAATGATTAATTGTTAATTATAATAGTCTGTTATCTGGTGTTCTGCCACCAAGGGTTACTTTAATTGTTTGGTAGATGTTGATGTTTATCACCTGGGAATAATCAAGTCACTTGTCGTTCCAGAATGCACCGAGACTACCAGGCTGAAGAGCAAAGATGGTTGTTGTCGACTTTGGAGTTATCGTGAGAAAGTCCAACACATATTTGATGGTTCAAAAGTTAAAACGATGGTGGGATCTTCACGGACTCTGCTCCCTGGTGGCAACCAGTGTTACACCATAGAGTTTGCCTTGCATGTTACGCTTCTGTGTACTTCATCTACCAGCATCTGGGTTTTAGCTCTTATACATCAGTAGTTGGAAGATATTGGTTGCGGAAAGAGATGTGTAACTGCACAAAAGTGATTCCAGATCGGAGGCTACTTGGTGATGGGTAATTAACTCAGAATGCAGGAGATGAGAATCCATTACTCATGCTGCCTTAAGGATATTTTTACTTGAAATGTTTTTAACATAGTTGTGTGGGGTTTCAGTTGGTGTGGTTTTGCTCAGTAACTTGGAAGACCTGGAACTTCCGACTAGACTAGCCAATATTTTTGCTCCTTAAATGCTGTGCAACAATTTGTATGGATTATGGTAGCTGCCATCCATCTCTGGCTTAGTAGATATTGCTTTAAGTCTGTAAGGTATGTGTGGTGTGTTATGCAATTCAACTGCTGCTATATTTTCAAGGATCTGGACATCAATCTGGATTTGTTTCCGGTGGCTGTCACAAGAGGTTTGATGCATTTTAGTGTCACAAAGAGTCTGCTATGACTCTCACCTGCTTGCTATTCTAATTTTCTTTTCCTCCTCCTCCTAATCACTGGATCAGCATTTGCAACTTTACTTGAAAATTGTTGGGAGTTCATCAGCTATGTTGATGAGTGTTGCTTGAAGATTTGATAATTTTGATGACATGGGGCTGCTGATATATCTCCTTTGGACCAAATTTCCTAAAAGTCTCTGCCCCTTCATTTTTTCTTTCTTTCCCGAACAGTGCCTGCCTTCTGTGTAACTTAACTACCCTTTTTTTTTTTGTTTTTTTTTTTGTCCAGAGAACAGTAGGTAACTCTTCCATGTGTTTAGTCCGATGAATTCGTCTTCGATTCAAAAAATAAAAAAAAATAAAAAAAAATAAAAACCGTTTAGGATGGGTATTTTTCTGATTAGCACACTTATAATTTCAATGATTGTAAATTATTTATTTCAACACTTTGATTTATTTATTTTTGGCCAATTTATATATATATATATATATATATATATATATATATATATATATATATATATATATATATATATATATATATATATATATATATATATATATATATATTGGATAGCTTGAATTGAATATAGAACAATTTTTCATACACAAAAACCACATAAATCTATTTATTTTTAGATCTCGATGCTCCTTTTAAATCCGATAATGGTGTGCTCATGTGAGGCTTGAAGATGACGAATCGTGCAAGACAAGCAGACGTTCACCCGGGGGTGACCCGAATTTAGGGAAAAGGTGTTCTCATCGTCAAACTCGTCGAAGTCGTGCGTTCATATCTGACATCGCGGTGACGGCAATCTGCGGTTCACTCACAGCACTACTACGTCCAGACGATGAAACCATCTAACAAAAAAAAAAAAAAGGGGGAATCGTTGTGAAATCAACTTCACCCTCTCACGACGGTGACCAGAATCTCATCGGATAGAGGGAGGTGGGGTGATGAAGCCAATCGGATGAGCTTACCGTGTTGGACCAATAAAAAATTACGGTTTGAGAAACACAGTGTCTTAACTGAACACGTGGCAGCCTTCCAACCAAGGCATCATCAGTTGATCTCCCACGTTTGGAGGAGATCATGGCACCGCAGGTGTTGACAATACCACACAGCCTCGCCATTGAATCGCCGCCAAAGGTTGGTTCTTCCAACGAAGTCAAGGCGATAACGCCGTCTCCCCCCCGCTCACCTCCACCCTCCGCCTTTGACTCGACTGGCAGCCGCCGCTTCCCGGAACTCTCGTTCCCTTGCTTCCAGGACTGGCTCTTCCTCCCTTGTCTGCTTCAAAGCTTCCCCCCACCTTCGCATCCACCATTATTTCCCCCCGGTTTCTGGTTTTCTTGAAGCGAGCTTTATCCGGACTCTTGATTCGCGCGGCTGGAGCTAGTATCCTGCTCAGTGTTATCCCCCTTTTTCCTGTTCTGATTCTTTGTCTGATAGATGCATCAACCACTTACCAGGATGATGTGCTTTAGTTAATTCATCGGGGTGGGGGGGGGGGGGGGGTGGGGGGTTTGGAAGCCGTAATGAATTAGACATCTTGAGGCGGAATATAGCTTGCTCTGATCTAAGGACGACGTTATCCTTCGAGGGTTTCTATTCCCAAGTTCGAGGAATTGGTTACTCTTCCGTTTGTTGGTTCTTCTGAGGCGGTTTTATCCGATCCAAGGACTTAAACCGCGGCTCAGAATACGATTTGCCAAGGGTTTTCTGTGCTCAGAATTATTTATTGGTGCATGGCTTCTTTGGTTCTGCATCTGTTGATTGTAGCGCAATTGCCATGGGGCTTGGTGTCTGTTTCAGTTCCGACACTTTCTTACGCATGCGGATACGATCAGGTTGACTACTTTAGATCCCGGGGTGAGTATTACCTCTCGATCAATGGGATAAGGATGGATGATCCCTTTTTGATCTGCAAGGCACTCGATTCCTACTTCAAGAATGGTTGCTTCACCTGTGACGCCAATGTGGAATCGTGGACAACAATCGGAGAGAAGTACTGCGATCAGGACTTCACCACATTCGTTCATGTCAAGTGCAGTACCATCTCTGGTAAATTCATGACATATGGGCAACCTTAATATAAGATTTTTGTTCTGCAATCACTCAGACTTGTAAAGGATGTGAGACCATATCTAGGAAGATGAGTCTGGGTAGACTGTTGTTAACGGATATAATTATTACTGTTTCATAGAATTTGTTTTCTACCATTCTTGAACTTATTTATGTTGAAATTAGTTTAAAGACCTGATAAACAAAGCTATTTATAGCTATCAGATGGATATACATATCTGTAATGTTTCTTTTCCTTTTTTTTTTTTTTTTGTCCTTTAGCATCGTTGCAGAATATGCTTAATTGGATATGTGCATCTTATGTTCATGTGACCTATTGTAGTGGACTCACTCAAACAAGGGGAGAAGAAACTCTTATTACAGTCATCAGAAAATGTCGCAAATCTTAGTCAGGGGATCAAACTGGATCTGTCAGATGAAGAAAAGAAAGAATATACATCTTCAGAACCACAGAATATCCCTCTGGCTATTCCAGGAATGCTCCTCCTATGTTGCGGTGTCCTCTGTCCTTGCTTTCATGCGAAACGGAAGGAAAAAAGTGAGCATAGTGTTCTAGACAGAGAACTGAAATCAAGTGAGTCAATCATGAAAAGCTGCTGTTACAGATCTGTCTACTTCCTTCATTTTGTTGTCAGTTCACTAACTTCAAGGGATGATACAACCAGATCTACTAGATGGATCCTTGCTTTATGGTCTTGTTGTTGGTGCTTCTTGGTTTATTATAGTAGCTGTCGCTTTCACATATGGCTAATCCTTCGAATAGTTTCTATTCAGCTGAAATCCGATGACCCCAAAATACTAGAATCTCCCATGTTTCTTCATGGAATACTTTGGATCTTCTATATGCTTAATTTTAATTGAGCCATGGTGGAGTAGATCCTTGGAGGATTCTATCTTTATCATTTTAATTGTCTGATATATACTTGTAGATAAGCTCATTGCTTCATTGACCAACACTGACATTTCCAGACCGAGCTGTGTCTCAAATTCTTTGTTTCAAAGTAGGGCGAAGCAAGTGCTTGATGCTTGAACTAACATCCTAGAAATCTCTATTCTCATTACAAAAATCTCTAATCTTCTGAAATTATCATCTTTCAATATATTTATTTCTTTTTATCTCTAATTCAAATGCTTCCACTATCTTCTAATGATTCATCATACCTTAAGATTCTTTTAGTTTATGGTTTGGTTGGACAGACATTACTTTCATTTCCGAGAAACGAAAGATATCATGTTGACTAGGACAAGGAGATTCATTTCTTACATATGGGCATATGCTTCCGTTATTTTACATGGCTACCTTTTCGTTTGCTTTGAAGGAAAAAAAACAGATAGAAGAGGAGAGAACAGATGGTTCAAAGCCAACTCCTGTTACACAAGTGTACAGTGGATATGTGAAAAGTATATTGACATAGATCCTATAGTTTCAATTTTTTGTGTCACCATAATTAACGTATAGGCCTAGGATTCTGCCCCTGTGATTTGCTATATTGGCGCTACTATGCTTTGGCAGCATGTTTGAATGTGTCCTAATCAGATTCTTTTCATGTTTCAGTCGATTTAAATTCATCTTTAGAGTTAAGCTCGGTCTCTGAAAAGATCCCAGTGACCCCAAGAGTACCTCCTAGTCCATCTCGGTTTTCATCATCTCCTCAGCTAAGCAGAATTGGATCGGTACATCTCAGTATCAATCAGATAACAAGAGCAACCCATAATTTTTCAAATTCAGTGAAATTAGGTGAAGGAGGCTTTGGAACTGTATACAAGGCTGTTTTACCAGATGGTCAAGTCGTCGCAATTAAGCGAGCAAAGAAGGTAATAATATATGTCTTCTTACTTCCTAGACGTATCACGATGAGGCTTAGTATCACAAAGATGTATTGCTATGTTGCTAGACTTTACTGAATAACTATTATTAAGAATTTGGTTGGTTTTAGTGTATTATTTTTTTAATTGCATATCATTTTGACCGAGGATACTTGCTTAATTAAATATTTAACTTGGGTATTATTATATGAACAACAAAGTCTGTTTTTACTGATTTATAATGCTATGCTAGAATCTTTTATACTGATCTATCTATACTTAAGGCAAGAGAGGGAGGTACGGTCCATGTAGTCTCATATTCTAATGGAATATCACTATCTCTTTGCGGTAGCAGTCACGATAGCAAGGTAATAAACTGCCTAACATTTGGGCTAATGGTACACTACCTTTCTCTTGGACAATAGATAAATTTTTTTTTCCCAATACTATAACATGCAAAGCACATCAGATAATAGTACTATGTGTTAGTTTTGGCAATTTGGGCAGTTCTGGCATTCTGAAACTAGCTCCGAAGCATTATATGTCCATCTGGCCAATCCTTAATTAATCAGGGTCTTTCTCATCGCCCACCCCATTCTATGATGGGTATTACTATTCCTCACCTACTGCCAGCCCATAGATAAACTTGATAAATTCAGCAGTAAATCAAGAGGCAGCAATGGTGACAATCAAGCATCACGGATGATTGAAAGGAAATCAGCTCATCCTTGAAGTTGTGATCTCATTGTCAAATGTTGTAATCTCATTTTTTAACTTGTCTGCCATGCAGCCAAGTTAAAAAAGGATAAGAAAGAAGGGCACAACATTTGATGCAAGTAGACTGCATGCGTTATTCCTAGGGTAAAACAACAAGCAAACCATTGAGATGAATTGGGGGTTGTGACTTGTAAGACCAAAATTACTAAGAAACAAAAGACTTCTGAGAAAAAGTAAGGCAACCATATTAGGTCTAGATTCTCCTTTTGTAAGGTGTACACTGATGCCAGGAGCAAGCACAGTCCCACAGACGTGATTATTATATTAGAATTTTTTTTTTTGCTTTCTACCAATTTTGCCCATCGTGGTATAAATTTGATAGAGTTGTTTGAGATGATACTGTATTGAACACCACTTTTCTATATGTGTCCATTTGAAGCAAGATTGCAAACTGACAAAAAGTTTGGATTTATTTGCTCTGCAGTTTTGGCGGCACAACAATATGGTTGTATATACGTGTCATGTAGTCTTGTGATGTTATATTGAAAAGTGCACTTAATATAGTATACATATATGTTGTGGCTACTTAATGCCATGGGTGTCAAGTAGTTGGGTCTTAGAGGCATCCATCACACATTGGGGGTAAGGCTATCTACATTTAGCTCTTTGTACACGTGCACCAGGCTACTCTTTTGACAGTACACACAACATTGAGAGAGGAAAAATGTGTTTTCAGTTCCCTGACTTCTGAATGTTCTGCTCAATCTTAATCTTCAGCTATGTGACCATCTTTTCGTACCTTTAAATTTATGGATCACTAGCAATCACAATAAAACGTCTGCTTTTTTCTATATTACTTGGATGCAATCTGCTAAAATTAGCTTCTGGTTAGGAGCAAATTTCATCTTTGAGAGATGAGTTCAGCAATGAAGTTGAGCTGCTTGCAAAGATTGAACATAATAATTTGGTGAGGTTGCTTGGTTACACTGACAAAGGAAACGAACGCATTATAATTACTGAGTATGTCCCAAATGGTACTCTGAGGGAGCATCTTGATGGTATGCTTCAAATTTTTTTGATGTTGTGTAGTGTTCTTAAGATAGAGTAATTGATACAATCTTCTCATTTTTCAGGTCTCTATGGAAAAATTTTAGAC
This sequence comes from Ensete ventricosum, assembly GCA_029747655.1. Classification (NCBI taxonomy): domain Eukaryota; kingdom Viridiplantae; phylum Streptophyta; class Magnoliopsida; order Zingiberales; family Musaceae; genus Ensete; species Ensete ventricosum. The sequence goes on from JAQQAF010000009.1 coordinate 57,652,842, forward strand.
TTCAGTCAACGCTTAGAAATCGCCATTGATGTTGCCCACGCATTGACTTATCTCCATCTATACGCAGGTTAGGCTATATTACTGGTCTTTTATTCTTGTTCATGAATTTCCTTTAAAATATCACTTATTGTTTATGCTTTATTCAATTAGTTATAAACAGATTTAGGAGTTTCATATTGCTACTTGCAAGTGCAGTGAATTCTTTATGCACATTACTTGTCATTTGCTGAGCATGATATGTCATAGTTGCATCTCTTTGGTTACAATAAGACATGGCAAAATGGAACATATCTAGTTTCCAGATGTTGTCATTTGTAGGTCCATAGATCAAAATTGTTTATACTTTTGCTTCAGTGCTTAATTTTGTGTATGCTGATATACAGTTCCGGAAATTTTTGTATTTAGTACCGTACATTAGATGTCAGAATACTATACTTCTTGTAGAGTCCAGATTGGCAAAAGATTAGCTACCTGGTTAACTTTGATTCTCACAAGGAGATTTTTCAGACTAAGCTTTAGCCGTTCAATAAAATGGCACACCTGGAGCTCACTGACACCACACGCAAAACCTATCCCATTTCCCTTCTCTTATGAAAAAGAACCTTGTCGTACAACCTTGTATAATGGGGGAGAAGCAGTGATCCATGCAGTGGAAAGAAGGAAATACAATGACATTATCATCATCATGGAATTGATATAGATACCATGAATAAGAGACTAAACAGGCTTCTAATGTCTCAAAGAAACACTCGAGGAAGAAAAACATCTCTAGGCCTATGATCTGTGCCCAAACAACAGATAATTTCTAGGGAGCAATCCTTGGCATCTTGTTCGTTTATAACCTTCCTGAGGCTACAGATACCATGGAAGGTTACCCCTTGGATTTAGAAATGTAATATGCCTCTTAGGTCTCTTTAAACATTGACTTGCCTTCTTGGCATTTGGCAAGTACCTCTTGCCTGCAGGTACTGAGGAATCTGATAGAATGCTTGTTGTTGTGGGTCATTGATCATAAGAAAATGATGTAAATGAGTGAGTGCACATCATTCGTTTTATGTAAAGAAGGCACCTGTTGCCAATTTCCGACAGAGCTTAACTCTTATTTTGAAAGACATCTAAACTTAGCTGGTGGTTTCAGGCTCTTCCTTTACACTGGCCTAAAGCAAATGGAAGTATAAACTTCCAGAAGTTGTACAGAATCATGAGGCTCTCCTGGTCTACTGTCATCAGTTGTCATCTGTTGTGATGTATAGAATCCTTTGCACTGATCTATTGTCATCTGTTGCAACCATGTTTTGTCATCCTTATGTTATTTATGAAAACTCCAGTCTGTCTGTCATCAATAAATTTTTTTATTGTGGTCTCTTGTGATCATTTGTCATCCTTAGGTTATCATGTAAATGCCAGTCAAGTAAGATGGTGATGAGTCACCATGGACATCACAGTAAAATAATTTTTTTTTGGTTTTAGAGCTTAACTTTTGAAGTGGTAGTTACTAGTTACTACAGCTTGAATATGCTTGTTTGTTACGATAACACGCAGCTTCTGTTTTCTCTTCAGTGAGTTTGTGATTACTTGTCTTAGGCTGAAATTAAGTCTACTTAATTATCTAGAAGCATATGTTTATATGAAGTTTATAGGAACTCAATCACATACTTTATGCTTTTGTAGATTCCATTGCTTGAAAAATGTTGTTCATTACACAAATAATGTATCAAGTATGACCCTGATTATTCACAAACAGTTACCAATTTTTCATGGTATTGTTGAGCAATGGGATTATGCATGTATTTGTTTATTCTAATTATGTTGATGCATATTTAACTCAATGCGTTCTATATGTGGGTGCATTATGTGCAAGTGTGCCAGGATATTGGTGTTTGTGCATCCTTGGTTAATCTGTATTAATGAGTTTATTAGTCTCAAAGATGTGTCCATGTAATCCAGATGTGCAAACTCTCCAGTCAATTTATTGGACCAGTACCATGTTGAATTGTTCTAGTTCATTTGGCTCATTGAGTAAGTGACGTGACAAGAATTGTTGTGTTGACAGAAAAAACAATAATTCACCGAGATGTGAAGTCATCAAATATTCTGCTGACGGAAAGCTATAGAGCAAAGGTGTCTGATTTTGGGTTTGCAAGGAGTGGTTTATCAGACACAGATCAAACTCACATCTCAACCAAAGTGAAAGGAACTGCTGGGTACCTTGATCCAGAATACCTAAGGACATATCAACTCACTCCAAAGAGCGACGTATTTTCCTTTGGAATTTTGCTCATCGAAATTATTTCCGGGCGGCGACCAGTAGATCTCAAAAGAAATGCAGACGAAAGGATCACTGTAAGATGGGTAAGCATTGGTTGTCTCTTTCTCCTCAAAAGCTTATTGCATTGCATGAAATCTTGTGCCCCTTGGCTGCATATATGTCCTGGCAATTAAGTTCCTCAAATTAATAAAGATATATAGTTAGTCTGGAATGCTATAGTAAAATTTCTTTTCCAAAATTTACATTGACTAAATGAATATCTGGTTTCTATAAAATCCCGCAATGATGTTTGTGAAATATGCAATAACTTGTTTTGGTACTTGTTCAAAACATCTCTGCTGATTTTGGCCTCCGAAGCTATTTGTCATCTCCCATACTCTTAATTAAAATATGGAAACTTTTGTGTTTAATGAACCAATGAATTATTAGTCCTGTAGGTTCCTAGCTTTAATTTAGTTTCAATTTGTCTGCTCTATTAATGGAAGACAACTCATCAAGTTTTTTTTTACCATTGGGCTTCAGGCTTTCAGGAAGCATAGCGAAGGAAATGTTCAGGACATATTGGACCCGTTACTGGAGGAGAAAGTTGATGATGATATAGTTGGGATGATGCTCGACCTTGCATTTGATTGTGCTGCCCCTACACGATCCAGTCGTCCTGCTATGAAAGAAGTAGGAGAACAGCTGTGGGAAATAAGAAAACGTTATGGGAAGATCCTAAGGGGAATGTCGGGGTCCTTGCACCAGTGAAGATGGCGTGTCAGTCCAGTCAGACGGACGATAGAGGATATGTCTGTCGCCAAAGGAAATCTGTTGTTCACAATATATCATGTTGTTTGTTTTTACCTGTGCATTTTATTTATTTTAGGACATAGCAGACCATATAGAGATTGTTCAAAAAAAAAAAAAAAAATCAACATTTGAAACATCATCTTGTTGAATGCACACAATAGGAAATTTGATAATATGCTCTTCTGGTGGTCTTTACTATGTATGATATTATTACCACTAGGCCTTAGCGACTATGTACTGCCATATTCACCATGTTCATGTCTTTGAAATGTATGTATACCTCATCCTGATGCTGCTTATGGATGATGATGATGATGATGTTTGTAAAATGCTGTCCATTTGTTTTGCAGTATATTTTTCTGCAAATGTAGTAGTGGTTGTGTTAGTCTGTGACATTTTTATACTTCATGGCTTCTTCATTTAAATTCATAACTAGTTTTCCTACTTCTCAACCAACGTGGGACTCCCTCCACAAAGGGAGGGAATGACTCATATCCGAGGTGCTTGGCTCGGGAGTACTGGTCGACCGAGGTGCACGGCTCGGGGCTCTCCTTCTAGGAGCCAGCTTATAAAGCACACGAGGAATTGTCCGCTTTGGGTTGTCCTTTGTGAAGACGGAGAGTTTCAAAAAACACATTTGAGAGTAAGAGAGGCTGATGGACTTATGAGCGCTCCCCTAGTTTTCAACCAATGTGAGACTAAAGATGATCTTATCAAGATCTGATGTCCAATTTGAAGACATCATTAATCCATCACATTATTATCATAGAGAAGTTTCAACATGATATATATATATATCGTAAGAACATGCTTAGATGGTAAAGAATTATCGTAAGATTTCTAGTTTCAAAATCCACCTCTATAGCTTACCCTTTGCATGTAAAAGAGAGAGAGAGAGAAAGAGATCGTTTAACTGAGATGACAAATTAGTGGGTCAAGATCAACAACCACCGCTTGCTTTCCTTCCCTAGGAAACTGATGCCCAAAGAGCAAGCACAACCATTGTAATGGAGAAAAAAAAAAAAATGACAAATTGATACAACATTTGTTTGTTACCAAAAAAAAAAGATGATACAACGTTTGTTTGTTAATGAAGGCCATGCAATGGACATAAGTAATACAATGCAAAAGGGCACCTTCAAACATTATAGATTTTTCATAATCCATGTTAAAAACTGTTATTGAGCCATCATCCCCAACCATCCAGTTTGAGTATACTTGATGAAAACGATTCTAGTTGCTGAAGGGACAGCCTCAAAAAGGTTCGCTTTTAATCTTAAAAGTGAGAGTTTACAGGGTTCTGAGCAAATTACACAGCTATTGGACTGTTTAAGTTGTACCAAAAATTGACAACTCATTGGGTCAAAAAATATGTCAGATGAACCAATTTGTTCAACATGTATGAAGGTTGCCTCTAAAAACTCTTTGGAGCAAGAGTACATGGTAAATCAGCACTCCACTGTTCGGATCTTCAACTTTCTGTTACCGGGACTGGACCTTGTTATTAACAAAGGTCAGTTGAACAATTCAAGAGACGACCACATTCTCGCTTGCTTTGTAGTAAAGAATTTTCTGTACATAGAACAGCATATATGCCTGTGAAGCTCTCACCGCACTTTCGCTGACACAAGTGATCCATGCATCATCGCATCTGTACCACTGACTATTGAGTCGTAAATATGTTAGATAATGGCCAGCATCTAATTTACCACTATGTGTAACCACTGCAAATAATTCCAAGTTTGATATCGACTCAATTGAAGTGTCCGAATCATCACCACTTGAAGCAAACACCCGATTGCCGTATCTAGCCCTGAGGATGGAGGATGAGAGGTATGGGGCCAAGTCCAGGGAAAATGGAAAGTGCAGATATTGATCAACCTTCCGTGACATTTTTCTCATTGATGAATGCTCAAACCGCTTGATGTGAAAGCAAGTTACTAGTGGGATCTTTCTTATAGACATCTGTTTGAGGGATTCTTGCCTAACTTGACAATGTTGGCAGAAGAGCTTCTGGTCAGCGCCCAATTTTTCAGGCCTCGTGAATCGCTCCAGACACTCCATAAGGGTAGAAGTTCCACATGTTTGGCTTGCAAACATCGAATTGGCTTCGCCACCATTGGTGTGAAGCTTTGAGCCTGTCACCTTCGTAGGATCCTGCTTAGAATCCAAGTCCAAGGAGATGTCGACGCAAGGGTCATATGTTGTAGATGTGAACCCACACATGGTGCAAGTGACATCGGATCTCAAGGTACCAGAAAACACCCTATGAGCAATGCAACATTCTCCACTGCTTACTGCACAAAAAGGGGGGGAAAGATGACTATAGTGTGTCTGGCCATGCAATCCTAGGCATCAACATTTTTTTAATAATTTTCTCATCAAAGAACAAGAAAAGAAGAAAACACTATCATGCTATACATAGCACAAAGAAAAGAAAAGACAGTAGTGTACAGTTTTCTTGGTTACAAAAAGTTTGACCAGTGGCATAATAGTTTAGGACAAGAGCATCCTCAGTTCATGAGAAGGAACTAAGACCAAGGGTTCTTATGCAATGGGCTAAAAGATTGGGAATTTAATACAGCTTCATATAATAAAGATAATGGTGAAGTTGTAAAACAAAATTATGCATATAACCTGAACAATCAGAGAAAAAATGTACTATATATAGCACAAACAGAAGAAAAAAAATATGGAGAGCAAGTATAGAGAAACAATTGGTCAACAAAAAGAAAAAATAAAAAATATTAAAAAAATAATAAAGGCAAGATTACCATTAATCTTCTTCAAGAAATTAGGATATGCTTGCATGAGTAGACAAACATAATATGAAGTGATGTGGTCACTGCTGATAAGAACCATCTGTTAATCTACTAGGCCTAACTATTACAAGGAAGAATGTACATCAAAATCCCTATTCCTCTAAGAACACTTTCAGGAGGATGATAATTTGCCACAGATCCCAGTGGTACAACCAACACATGCAAGAGATGCATTTCATAAGCATGAAGAAAATAGCGGCATTGCTAAATGCTTGCTTTGAAGTTGCAACCTCTTAGAACTTGGTTACTCATCATTGTCTAAGCCTTTTTCCAGTCAAAAGAGGGTTGATACAGAAACTATATGGAGAATGCTCTGAAACCTACAGATTGAACCATTTGGACTTTCACTAATAAAATTTTCTCTCACTCAGCCAGTAAAGATTTTGTGAACATCAATCACCATCTCTTTTGTTTGCACTATAGCAACAACATTGATCTATGCTAATAAACAATCTACCACTTGAAAAGGCAAACTGAAAAGGAACTGAAGGTTCGGGTTATGTTAACCGGACAAGTAATCCAGTAAAGAAGAACAAAAAGAAAGGAAGGTATGGATGCAGATACAAGCTCCAAAATTTGGTTTTAGCTGACAAGTGAGATTTAGAAGATACAAACTTTATAACTTTCCATTTACTAGTATTCCAGCATACGAAATAGATACTCATACAAGCAACAACCAGTTGAGAAGATTGCATCTTTTCATGCAAATAGCCAATTAACATAAAACCAATGTCAGCGGTTAGGCTCATGATTAACAACCATGGACTGTGATTGTTATTGATCCCATGTCAAAATAAAGATCCACAATTCAGAGAAAAAACCTGCAGGAAAATAGTGAACTAACAAAAATTAAAATCACCAATTTTTTTTTTGTATAAAGGATAAGTGGTGAAGGCTGAATTCGAGCCTAAGACTTTACCAGCTAAGCTAGCAGGCACCTTCGGAATTTAAAATCACCATGGAACTTGCTAGGAGCAAAAGTTCTGTCATTTCCAAACTCCTCATAATGAGGATTTACCAGATATGATTTGGAAATCACATAAAAACTGAGAACTGATGTGTTAGTAAATGAGTAATGCAAACTAATAAAGTTGTCTGACAGTAGTTGCATCAAAATTCTAAAAAGAGAAGTTGAATGCAGAAAAGCATATTACCATGACTGGGACGCTTGCATGGATCCTGCTCTTTTTCATGGATTCCATCAAGCATGCAAATAAAAAATTCATGTGCATCATGTTGTTGGTAATTTGCAAGGTTTGATGCGTATCGCCACCAACTGTGACATCCAAAATTCTCAGTTGTAAAAAAAGTCAGATTCAGTCAAAATCTCAAAAGGTATCACATGAAATAAGCAACTTGCCAAAAAACTTAACGTGCATTGAAATTGGAAAAACTTAACCATCAAAGAACTATTTAACTAACATTTTGTCTTGTGTAATCAGAACATCATATTCACATGACTGTGGGATGCAGTCTTTGTTCAAAGTCCCAAAGTAGGCTAATACCAAAAGAGGATCTGTGGATGGTAACCAGTCAGGAAGAACACATGGAATGCAATGGATAACTTTTAGCTAAAGCAAAATATAGACTAACTACTTTAGGTATTATGAGCAACATGTGCATCAATGATTAGCTATTAATTCTCACCAAGCAAGTATGACTGAAAAATCTAACTGCAAAGAGTTTTCAGGTAGTATTTTTCAGATCCAAGATAAAACAAACACGAAAGCCTTGAAGTTATATCAAATGGGATGTTGTGATTAACTGTTGGGGGTAAAAATTATTATACCTCCAAGTAAAAAAGCTTCACTTTCACTAGTGGAATATGCTAACTTCCTTTTTACAACTATCAATTCTACCTGTTATGAGCAGAATAAGTGCTCACTTGCAAGCACATATCAACTTATAAAGAAAGAGGTCTCAAATCAAAGTTAAATAAACCAGAAGAACACTTCAACCAGAAAACAAAAAGAGAAAGTAAAAGGAAACTTTAAAGCAAAACCAAAACCAAAATTGAAAAAACTTGTTGACAGCATTCGACTCTTGTTTTTATATTAAGAAAGCAAAACAAATACAACATAATAATATTATAATATTAGTTAAAAGAAGCAACATTAACCTATCGAAATCCATTAGAAGTAAAGCTCGACATTCTCAGCTTTGTCCTGGCAAGCACGTAAGGAGAAAAGCCATTCAACAGATCACCGATTCAAAGATAGTTCTCTAAACCTTCCCTTCAACAACGACGCGGAAAGAAAATGATAACTTGAAGCCTAAAAATCAGATTTTTTTTTTTTTTTGTTTTTTTGGTATTCTGAAGAGGAGAAATCTAGGGAAATAAAAAGGACCTGTAAAGGAATTTGGCAGGGCTGTAAGGCTTCCGATCGCCAGAGAAGACAGCCGAGTACATCGCATCTAAATCACAGGCCAGACAAAATTGCAATCCCACCGTCGCGTCTCGGGCATTGCTTCTCTCTTTGCTGTAAGCCTTCTTTCTGCTCTTCTGTTGGCAAACCATGCGGTTGTGTCGGTCGCTCAAGAAATAGTTCCTTAGCAACGGCGTGTGGAGCAGGGCCTGGAGAACAGAGTTCATGAAGCAGGTGTTGCCGAGGTTGCTCAAGCCCCTCAATCCCCATGGCAACGGAGCGGAAGACGTGGCGCAGGAGGTGGCGGCGGCAGCAGCGGCCGCCGTCGAATTCGCAGTGGTGGTGGTGGATGAAGAGGAGGCATTGCCCTCGCGGACGATCAACGGGCTTGATCTCCGTCCGATCACGGCCCGCTCGGGCGCATCCGGCGCCCACGGTCGGTACTCCACCCTCCGGGGCCGCTTCGCCCGGCTCCCGGGCTGCGGCGGCTGAGGGCGGGAAGCGGCGGGGGTGGTTAGCGCGATCACGACGGCGGCATCGAAATCGTGGTCGTACACCTGATCGCGACACGCTGCGCAGAAGAGCTCGGCTCGATCGACGTCGACGGCGATCTCGTGACCGGGGGCGGAGGCGTGGTCCGGGGCGTGGTGGAGGCAGGAAACGGCAGCGCAGGCGAGGCAGGCGTAGAGCCGAGGGCCCCCGCCGCGGCAGGAGGCGCAGCGGGGGACCTCCCCGGTCTCGCGGCGGACCTCCGGGCGTCCGAGGGGCGGGCGGCGGCGGAGGCACCGGTGGAGGGAGCGGAGGCCACCACCCCCGGCGGCGCCGCCGCATGAGCGGTAGGCGGCGAGGTGGGAGCAGGGCGGCGGGAGGCGGAGAGGACGGGTGCCGTCGGCGGCGGAGTTGGAGGACATTGGAAGCGGATCTGAGCGTTGGATCGGTTGGAGCAGCGGGATATAAGCCTCATCGATCGGACCCGACTCGGAGCCCGAACTCACTGAGTCACGCTCATGAATATATTATTCATTCATCCAACAATTACAAACAATATACTTAATTAATTAGAAAGAAGTAGAGCGAGATAAAAAATAAAATAAAATAGCCAGAGAGAGCTGCTTTTGCCTCCTGGATTTATAATAAACAAAAAAATAAAAATAAAAAAAATAAAATAAAAAGAAAAGTAAACTAGAGCGAGTGAAGAAAAGGAGAGGTGAGTCGACTCGGACTGGGGATCGGCGACAGGGCTGGTTCGTCGACCGAGGAGGAGCAGAGTCTCTTGTTTTAAAAGCTCTGCTTTCATTTATGTTGCTGGGAACGGACGGGGGGGGGGTAAAGGTTCGATTCCCCCACGGCAGGATCAACTGCTTGTCGCAAAGCAAAGATCAACAAGCCTTCCCAATCATCGCTCGCCACGTTTATGATGGTTCGGAGCGTGTCCATCTATAAATGGGTTTGTACGAAACCATGTCCGATCGGGTCCCGTGGCGAAGCAGAGAGGTTCAATTGCCGTCTGCAATGACAGAGCAGGTATCGGGGCGGGTAACACCAGCGGGTGACGAAGTATCGCTGGGACTTTTCTACGAGTCGCTCGTCAATGCGTGTGTGAAAGGGCATCCGCGTAAATATCTACAATCTTCATCCTGGCTTAGATCGATTAAGTTGGTTTTGTTTTGTTTTGTACTCAAAACTTTTGTCTGTGCTTATGAAGTAGGAATTCAAATCGAATGCTTCTGAAGAGCGACATGCAACTGTGATCACATATCAACTGATTCAAAATGGACAAACCAATGTGCAGGAGACTATAATTTTTTTTTTCTTTTCTAAATCGTAAAGAAACAATCAATCTTCATAAATATACATGAGCTGATTTAGGCATTACATGAGTACCTAAAACAAAGATATCCAAAACAAAGAAAGTGCTTCTATGCTCACACTTGAGGCCAATTTGTTCTGAAGGCTGCAAATGAACATATAGTGGTCACCGACAAAACTTATTTCACTAGCTTAGTTATTAATATTTCACCAATAATGAAATGAAAGTGGCAACAATACAAGATTTGATTGCAACCATGAGCAGAATCTCCAGATTGGCTCTATATAGTTGGTCTCACTGTTGTTCTTCCTTGACTCTTTGTTTTCCTTTAAAAAAAAAAAAATCAGACTCAACACTGCTCGATCATTTGGTCTCACTGCTTGCAACTTCTCCTTTTTCTTTTTCTTTTCAAATAATTACATCAAGAACCTGCAAATCAGCTCAATTTTGACACGCCATGATATTAGCTTGGAAAATTGAAACAATAATGAATTCATTCCCCTGAGAATATAGTAATTGATAGTAGTATCTCTCACGATATATCGGCCAGAGTTATAACTTCCATCCCAGTGTGTCCACTGCTTTGCAGGCTTTCCCCAGCCAACATGGAGAGCTTCCTGCATAAAGTCCTGAACAATAAACATTTATTTCGAGATCGTCAAGAAAAACAACAAAAAAACACAATTGTGATCGAAAAATAGTACAAACAGTCACAAGTTGACACTGCCAATGCCAAACAAAGGGAGATCTAATGTCTCATATCTTAGGTTCTCCATTCACATATATGAGAAAGTACATAAACTTACATACAGCTGAAATATATGATGCATTACTATCCCTTTTTTTCTTGATATGATACCCCTATAAATCACTTGGGCTTAAATAGTTGAATGCAAATAAGAGAATCAGCACCAGAAAATTTGACATTGACTCCATGGACAATCGACTGGCACAGAGCTCAAGATAATGATTGTATAATGCAGATTATAGGTGATTTTCTCTTGCTTCTTGAACATTATGATAAAGACCTATTCATATCGACACACATCATTTTTTTTAACCTCAAATATACTGGACAATGTTAAAAGCAGCTGTTGTTAAATATCTCAAGCGCTTAACCAACATTTGGTGCTACTGAGCCAAGCTAGGTTTAAAAATTCCACTCACTAGTGTCATTCATCATTGCTTGATTTTAAATTTCCAAACTGCCAACTTACTGTAGCAAGTGCTACATTAATGACATTCCCTTTTCTTGCTCTGTACTTGAAAGTCGTTTGTTTTGAGCAGTCAAAGGACAGCAACTGCAATTTAAATTCCAAATCATTGTCAGTTTGAACAGATACATTGATTAAAATAAGGAATCGTGTGCTACAATTAGATGCTTTGACATAATAGCATCATTAGTTACTACAATCAGTACAAAGCAGAAATCTAAGAATATAACTAATAAGTAATGCTATCAATATAATTGAGGTACCTTCAGGAAGACTACTTGGCTAATTGGGGTGCACAGAGACTTTGCAGCTCCAAGTTCACACTCTGTTTGAGCTTTCAGATCCATCTCAACTTCCTGTAGAATCACATAGAATATAAGACAAAGTAGAACAGAACCAATTTTTATTTACTTGAGCATAAAAAAATATTTTTAAATAGCACAGAAACTTTAGCATAAAAGTGCGTTCATACAATTAACAATTTTCAGATAACAAATTGCCACCTTTCAGACAGTCTTAGCAAGTCCTTAACAGATCTTTAGTCTTAACCCCAATTAACCATTTCAACCAACATAATGCAGCAATAACAACAAGCGCAGATAATAACAGATAAATAAAAGATGCAGAGCTATATCTGAAATAAATAGGTTTCTCGTAGGGAAAGTCAAAGAACATATACCTTCGTTAGTTGCATTTTGTTTCTAGCTGCATTTGTCCTGGTATATCTTCACAAGCAACATTATCCATCGTCATGTTTGTGCAAACTAAAACATTATAGATGTTAGGGCAGTGAATGGCTTATAATATAAGAAATATTATTCATGTTAAATATCCATTGTAATGGACCTCTTCATCACACTGAGGAGAAAGGATCAACTTTTTGTTGTTACAGCTGCTACAAACTCAACCCAGGTATAGATAACCTTGATGCATACATCTCTCTTCTGTTTTTCTGCATTAAACAAGCATGCCCTGGGAGCTTGAGACTTGAGAGTACCACTTTCACTTGCTCCACCAAAGTAACCATTGGTATGTCTGTTTTCACACTGTTGTCACACCAAACAACCTGCACCAAGACTTGCATGTGAGATTTTTGACCCATGATATAATAAATAAAATAGCATGCATGTAGTGTTCAACTGATGCCCATTTCTGTCATTGACACTGCAATTCAATTAGAAGAATAGACTATCGGCAACTACTCATTTTAAACAAAGAGATCTACCACCAACATAACAAAATAATTATTAAACCTTCTCGCAAAAATGAAAAAGCAAGAAACTAGGATTATACTTGGCCTCTAGGTTAAGGGTATAGAGTAGTACTGACCACTGAGCACAAGAAGTAGCCTCGAACATATACAATGAAGAACATTTAAGTATCGTGTTGAAGGCTAAAAAACAAAATGAAGAACATTTAAGTTCACTGGCAGGAAGTTCTCCCTCTTTACCTAATAATCGATGAGGATCCACTCCCAGCCAGAAACTAAACTCCAGCTTAATGCTATTGTCTAACCAACAGTGACCAAAATGAAACAAACTCTTGAGGACCAGATGCCACACGGCCCACACCCCCTGCCTCACTTCCTCTTCTTGGTAGCTGGCTGCGGTAGTTCCTCATCCTCTTCATCATTCTCATCTTCCTCTTCCCCGTCCTCTTCTTGATCATCGTCCCCATCATCATCTTCATCCTCCTCCTCTTCGCTTCCTCCGCCATAATTGGCCTCAGGATCATCATCATCTTCATCTCCTTTGCATCATTCTCCTCCCTAGAGGGATCTTCGCCTCCATCATCTTCTTGATCATCTCCATCCTCATCCTTCTCTTTCTCATCCTCATCATTGTCATTTGACTCATCACCATCCATGTTTTCTGGTACAGCTTCATGTTTGCCTCTCCCAGGTGTCCTTCAAAGCAACAGCACAGGATAAGTGTTTCAGAAATAAACTTAATTGATTGTGGTAGCAAACTTGCTAATTCAAGATCAAGACGAACATATACCATAAAGGACTGGTTAAAATGTACACATGCTTTAAGCTTCAATTAGGTAGACAAAAGGTATGGAGGAAAGATCCCACATGTAAATCATCTCAGACAATTCACCCAGTGGACCAGTTAAAGAGACTACCTGAAACAAATTCAATATTTAGTGGAAACAGATGAAAATCATCAATCTGTACAAAAGAAATGTAGGATTATTGTTTTGACAAACATTAGTGTATGTGCTTCAACCAAGATAGGCAATAACGGAAAATGAGCTTTACCAAGTAACAAACACTAAAAAGATGAAAACAACAAAAAGGAATCGAACAGGGTAGCGTTATCTTCAAAACCTAGTCTCAAGGGCTAAAGTAGAAATGAAAAGCATGGCTTTTAAAGAAAAGATAGATAGAGGCTAATTCTGAGATAATAAGTTGGACCACCTGCAAAAGCCGAAGCATCATGGAGAAGGCAACTCATATGCACAAAACATCCTAATTTTCATACACCGCGAGATCACAAACAATATAACAAGTATCGAGAAGGAGCAAAATAATCTGGAGGTCCTAAGAACACTGCCAATTCCGATCCCAAGCCTGGATGAAACAGGTGGAGGGTTGCATTAGACCAGTGTAAAACTATGTCAGATCTTATGAACATGGATCTCACCCGATTTCAGTATAGTGCTAGGTCGTCACTGAAAAGTGATGCAAGGCTCCTTCACCACCTAGGTGTCCTGAATTGCAAACGCCAGGTTAGGGGGTCACTCGAAAGCACCATATCACATCGGCGCCCGGATGTGATGCCAAGTAGGTAAGGGTTCTTTCAATGTTTTGGAACAATGAGAGTAAGGAAATTGGTCCAAGAACAAAGGATTAGGTTAGCAACTTGGAATATAGGAATACTTTCAGTAAAGGGATTAGAATTAGTAGACATTATGATCAAAAGAAAAATAAATATTATTTGCTTAAAAGAGACTAAGTAGATAGGGGAAAATCTAGAGAGATTGATAGTACTAGATTTAAAATTTAATATACTGAAAACGTTAACACAAAAATGATATAAGAATTATTGTTGATAAGGATCATAAGAACAATATTGTAGATGTAAAACAAATTGGAGATAGAATTATAATTCTAAAATTTGTGAAATGACAAGATGTTTTGAATGTCATTAGTGCCAAGTTGGATTGGATGATCAAACCAAAAGAAAATTTTGATAAAGCTTAGATAATATCATTCAAAGAATGTCAATAACTGAAAAACTTATAATCGGAAGAAATTTGACTGGTCATGTATGGAAAACATATGATGAATATAAAGGGGTGAATGAGAGCTTCGATTATGGGGAGAAAAATGAAGATAGCTGTATGATTTTGGATTTTGCAACTTCGTATGATCTTATAATTGTAAATACCTACTTTAAGAAGAGAGATGAACATTTAATTACTCATAGAGTGGTCATAACTGTAGTCAAATAGACTTTTTCCTTACCAAAAATGTAGATAAAATTATTTGTAAGAATTGTTAAGTTATACTTGGCAAAAGTTTTGCTGATCGACATAGGTTGATGGTGTTAGATATTTACGATAGAAAATGAAAGAACAAAAAAATAAAACAATTACTAGGACTAGATGGTGGAATTTTAAAAATGATAATGTAAGCACTTTAAAGAATAAGATGAAAGAGAGGTGACTTGGAATTTAGATGAGGATAATATTAATATTATTTAGACTATGATGGTTAATAAGATTAGGAACTTAACAAAATAGATTCTTGGTAAAACTAAAGATAAAGATGTAATATTAAGGGAGAGTTGGTGGTGGTACGAGGAAGCTCAATAAATATTTTTTACTAAAAGATTATGTTTTAAAGATTGACAAAATTATAAAAAAGAGAAAAAAATTAAAAGATATAAATGATATACATAAGAGGCTAAAAAAGTGGTTAGTATGACAATATATAAAGGTTTATGATAATTTTTACAATAAATTAGGTATTAAAGATGATGAAAAAAAGATATATATTAAAATGCTAAAGCTAGGGAAAGAAAATGTAATGATTTAGGTAATATTAAATGCATTAAAGATGAACATCAAATAATACTTAGTAATGATAATAAGATAAGGAAAGATGAAAAAAATAATAAATTATTTAAGAATAAATTACCTTTATAAAATATTTAATGAATATTCCACATAGGACTTAGATTTAGTGATAAACAATAGTGGTAGATTTAATAATCATAGATTTATTCGTAAAATTAGAACTAACGAGGTAAAAGACACATTAAAGAAGATGAAAATAGCTAAGATTGTTAGGCATGATGGTATCTCTATTGAGGTCTAGAAAAGTTTAGAGAACAAGAGAGGAGCTTGATTAACTAGCTTATTTATCAAAATCATGAGATTTAGAAGGATGACTGATGAATAGAGAATGAGTTTTCAGTGCCAATTTACAAAAATAAGGGTGGCATACAAAATTGTTCAAATTATAGAGGAATTAAAATCATGAGCCATATTGTGAAACTTTAGAAAAGAGTTATTGAAAATAGGATAAAACTTAAAAAAATATATTTGAAAATCAATTTGGTTTTATGCCTAGAAGATCAACCAAAGAAACTATTTATTTATTAAGATAATCAATGAAAAAGTATAGGGGGAAAAAGAAAGATTTTGTACATGATTTTTATTGACCTAGAGAAAACCTATAATAGAGTTCCTAGAGATTTATTATGGTGGATTTTATAAAAGAAAGATGCATCCACTAATTATATGATGTTATTAAAGATATGTATGATAATGTAGCTACTAGAGTTAGAACTATAGGGAGTGTGTTTAACGAGTATCCTATTAACATAGGATTATACCACGAATCCATATTAGTCCCTAGTTTTTCACATTGATTATGGATGAACTTACTAGTCACTTACAAATAAACCACTCTGATGTATGTTATTTGCTGATGATATTATCTTAATTGATGAGAGCCTAAATGAAATTAATTATAAACTTAAGCTATGAAGACAAGTCTTAGAAACTAACGGTTTTAGATTAAGTAGGACTAAAATTGAATATATAAATGTAATTTTAGTGATTCTAAAAATAGACAAGAGAATATAATTAAATTAGATGGACAAAATATCTCTATAAGAAAAAGTTATAGATATCCTGGATCAATTATTCAATAAGATGGAAAGATCGATGAAGATATTATTCATAGAGTAAAACAGGATGGTTAAATTGACATCAAAACTCATGTATGATCATCGGATACCTTTGAGATTAAAAGACAAATTTTATAAAATAGTTGTGAAACCAACAATGCTTTATGAATCTGAGTGTTGGGCAGCTAAGAAAAACATATATAAAAAATTTGTATTGTCAAGATAAGAATGTTGAGATGGATATACAAAGTTTCTAAGAAAATAAAAAAAAATATTTTTATTCGTGAATACCTAGGTATCGCTTGACAGAAGATAAGATGAGAGAAAATCATTTAAGATGATATGGGCATATGCAGAGGAGACTTCCAGATGAGGTCACAAAAAAAGATAAAATAATTAATATTAATAGTACGAGAAGAGATAGAGGAAGACCTAAAAATACTTTAATAGAAAATATATATATATAAAGATTGAAGTACTTTGACGGCAAAAGATTCATGTAGCCGACCTCAAATAGTTGGGACTTACGATTTTATTCTTGTTATTGTTCTTGTTGTTGTAGACAATGCTCTATATAACTGTCGCCACTGGGAAATTACCCATGTGTCCTTCTAAAATCCACAATTTGGATAAAATAAAGCCAACTACTTTGAAAGCAATGCAACTACACACACAAGGAGAGAAAGAATCCAGAAGTTATCCCAACCCTTGTACCTTGACATCACAGAAAACCTCAGATCCATTTCCAAACGGTGCAAACAACAATTTTTAAGCCGGGAATAGACCGCGCAGTCAAGGGCCAAAGAGAAACAAAAATCTCCCAATTAATACAAAATACCAAAGAAGGCCCTTGTTTGATACACCAAACAAATATGTTCGGACCATTAACCTAAAGAACACACAATGAAGCACTTTAAGAAGCTAGAAAGCTCACAACTCTTAAGTAGCTTAACACAAAGGAAAGCCCTACGTCCACTTGTCAGATCATCAATTCGCAACTTTAGCAATCAAACAACCAAAAAACGAAATCGGGATAGCGAACTAAAGGCACAGCCATACCGCTAGAAGAAGCCAAAGGAGAGACCTTTCCACGGCCAAGACAGTCTCCCCCACGAGGAACTCCACCGCGAAGGGCAGCAGCTCCACTATTCTCGCTTCGGCACGACGCCTCCATATCTAGAAACCAAGCACCAGAATGTGTAAGAAGAGCAGCAAATGAAAATGCGGCGACAGAGAAAAAGTACGACGACAACCCTTGCAAATAGAAAATATCAAAGCAAAACATGAGGAGTAGTATCACGCACCGAGGTCGAAGAGGAGGAGGGAACAGGATGTGATGCTACAGCGGATGATTTCTAGCCGGGGAGGACCCCTCGCGAGGTGCGAAGGTTTAGGGGTTCGAGTCAGGATCCTGTACAAATCTATCATGGGGACCCACCGAGGACGCTCACTTGTTCTCCGCATAGTCATCGGACGGTAGGGTTTTGGAATTTGAAGGACAGTCGTTAATAGAATAATTGGAGAGGATCCCATCTACTTTTACGGTATCAAGTCGCTTCGTTAAGGCCTGAATCCAACCCGCACCTACGTGTAACTAATTCAGTTATCACAACCTGTTTTATTCTTTAATATAAATTAATAATAATAATAATAATAGATTGGTATTGGTACGATCCCATAAGTCATTTTGGAACATGCCAGTAAGATTTTACTTTTTCGAAATTTATGAATCACAAAAAATATCTTTGAGGATAAAAATGTATAATTTAATGATTGTAATTTAGAATGATATCGAATAGTGAGACGGAGGTTACGTTTTTTATTAGAATTTTAAATTGAATAAACGTATTCTTCTTTTCATCATACAAACTAATATGTATTACTTATTAGAGTTGATTGGACCACTGCCAACCCATACATAGCATAGAAAATTTAAATATAATATCAAAAAATGGGAAGCATATATCTATTCTCGGGCGTTGACGGAGGATCCGAACGTAATCGGATCGGATGATGAATAGGGATTAGGATCCGCATCCGGATGTTCGCATTGGGATTCCGGATCGGGCTCGGGATGATAGGTCACAGGTGCCGTCTCCGGCAATAATTGCAGCTCGTGCCACTCCACTAACCCATCACATATCAAACAAGAGAAGGAAGGCAGTTCTACTCTTCCCAGAATGTCCCTCGACCGCAATCTCGAGGACACGAAGAAAAAAGCCGATAGCATCAGACGGCTCACAACACCCGACGTTTCCGATCACGTGCCAACCCGCCTCTCTCGTCATCATTTCTCTCCTCCAACCGACGATCGTCCTACGCGTTCGTTCGTCACCCGTCAGTATGTGTTCGTGATGATTGGAACTTTACCCGGGCCTACAACGGGGCCCGCCTTTCTTTTAGAGGGTAAGTGACTGAGTAGGACGGGATTTTTTTTCGTTCGGATCCAGTTACTCTTTTACCCTTCCTTTTCTTTTCCTCTCTCTTCCTGTCCACCTGCAGAGGGAGCAGAGCGCAGAGAGCAAGAAAAGGTCAGAGCGAGGGACCAACCGGAGAAAGGAACTCAACAACAGAGTCGAGTGGAGGAGGGCTAAAATCCCTAAAAATCTCTCTCTTCGTTATCTATTTCTTCTTCCTCTTCTTCGCTTGTTGTTTGTTTCGTCCAATCAATCCCTCCTTGTGGCAGCCGAAACCACACTCTCGTCTTTCCAAAACCCTTCTCTCTTCCCCTGTTCTGTGTCTCCGCGGTGGTGGGATGAGGTAATGGGGGAAAAGTAGGAGGGACGTGGGCGGCCATGGACGACTCGTGGCTCGCCAAATGCGTGGCGCCGCCGCCGCCGCTTCCGCCATTTCCGGCTCCGGCTTCGACTCCGACGGTGCCGCCGCAGCAACTGCCCCTCTCGCCGGCGTCCGCGGGTCAGGTATCCTGCTTCTTCCTCTTTGAGGGGAGGGGGGTTAGCTTCAAGAGTTGGTGAAGGTTGATTATTTTCATGGGGAAGGGGGGTTTTGGTGGATGTTCGTGCAATGCATGTGTCGTTTCTGGCCATTCGGTGCTGTTATGGTGGCATTGGTTGGAACAGCTCTTTTGATGTTATTATCGTTTTTGTTACTTTACGCCCACGCTGCATGCCTTTACATAAGAGTGTTATTGACGGAGAAGTCACTGGGAGTATTAGGTGGAGCAACTTCACTAGCACGAGATCAACATAATCTAGCAGCGTGTTCGTAGAATTCTTGGGCTTTAACTTTGCCACAAACATATCATGCTCATAAATTTCTGCCTATAGGAGCTTTTTCTACTTAACATTGTAAATCCTTCATGAATACAAGCCGTCGATTGCCAAGATCATAAGACATCGCTAATGAGGACCTTTTGTAATGGTAGGAACTGTTTACATCTGTCAGCTGCACAAACATATTCTCCGAGCCATGCAATGGATGACCATGTAGCAATATGGATAGAAGTACGCCGTAGAATTCTGGATTTAAATACGCAATAAGTTTCAGATTGTTGTTTGGCCCTGAGAGGGGCATCTAAATAAATCTGAAGCATAAATTTGCCACTACTTTAGTCTGTCTCGTTGTTTTTTCTCTCATACGCAAGACAAATATAGGACTAAACTTGTTTTCAACCTTTTCAGAGGGAAAAATAAGATTTTCCTGGAAATGTTTGACAATAATAAACATCAAAAGCACATATATTGACACTCCTGGGAGGAATAAGAAAGAACTCAATGAAATATAGAGGGGTATTCTGGTGAACGAACTCCAGGAAATTTAGGTTTTATGTATGGAGTTTCTCAAGTAGGGTTGTTTGACATCAGGAGGGTCTGGAAGGTGCTTGGTGCAATTAGATGAATGTGCAAGTGCACCCGCTGTTATAAATCCAGAATCATTGATTAGATTGAGCACCTATCTGATGGTTTTTTCTATCTTTTTTTCAGATATATGTATTCTTTGTTATTTCTGATTATGTGACTCATTTTTTATTAAAGTGGTGATGTTAAACGTACTTAAGATAAAGGCCTAGCATTTAAATGCTGGTTTCTGTGTAACACCGGGTGCCCGATAGACTGGTATGGTATGCCATACAAAATGTTAAAGTGTTTATATGAATTTATGTACATTGTTAACAGCATTGTCTTACTCTACAGGTTTCTATGATTTTACGCCATCGTTTCCCTTCGTTTCTTGCACAAGAGGCCCTTTTGAAGGATCAAGCAAGAAGTCAAGAGACTTCGGCTAGTGATACATTAAACTTAAGTTCCTACAGATTGGGGAAGACAGAGCTGGGTAATTCATTTCTTTCTCTTTTGTCTGGCAAGTTTTCTCAGTTGCCAAATTCAAGAATGGATATAGCCAAGCCTCAGGTTAGCAATGATGATAAGATTCTAAGTGGTAGTGGTTGTGTGGTCCCTTCTATAAATATCCCACCTCTGCCTGAAAATCACGGAGATAATGCCCCCGAAAATTGGAATGAGCTTTCCTCTTTTGTCGCATCTAGGCCGTCTGTAAATTCTGCTTCGTTACATAACAGTGCTCAATTAGCAGGGAATTCTTACCATGATATGGACTCTATTGAACTAGTTTCCCAACAATCTTCTAAGTGTAACAATACAGGATTTGCATTGAATTCTACAAGGAGTGGATGGTCTACTTCAAGTAAGTCAGCAAATGCCAATAAGCATGCATCCATGGATGTTCAAGCCTCACGAATTGTTTCATTTGAAGCTAAGCCTCCTGTTTCCAATAACAATTCTCCGTTTCTTAGAGGACATCCTCTTGTCTTCTGCAGAAACACTGGTTAGTATACCACTTGCTCTCTTCGCTAAGTTGTGGTTGACTTGCATAAATTATTTCTGTTTCTCTACGTACATCAATGATCTTGTTGACATTATGTTTGTATCTTATGCATCTCTGTCTGATGTTTTGTGTAACATAACTTGATAACAACAAGCTAAACTTCATAAAAGTGCTTTCTGACATCCTGACAGTTGGGGAATTATTTATGGGCAACAAAGGACTTTTTGAAGTTATATGCTTTTGTCATAGCTGTCGCATGTCTGTCGCCAAATTTTGTGAGGTAGCCTTGTAAAGAATCAGAACCTTGTGATTCTTCTCATGTTGGGCTTTTCCTTTGTCGCTCTCATAGGGAGAATGGCCTTCTTCACATGTTTTTCTTGCAGCATTCTGGATCACCTTCAGCGAACCCTGGTGAGGCTGTCTATATGGAGAATGGAATGAGTATATCACATTGGTGCAAGCAATGCTTAGGGGTAACACTTTCACAATTTTCATTTTATGAAATTCTGGTGAAGCTTTCATTTATATTACTGGACATAGAATCTGTAATCCACTAATGTCTTTTCTTTTTATGCAAGCACTCCTTTGCTGAAGCAACAGTTTCAACAGATGTTCTTGGAGTTAGGGTTAGAATCAAATTAATTTAGACTTGCAATCAGTCTCTTGACAAAGCGAAGCCTGTGCCCCATGTATGAGCATTTTCTAAAACATTATATCACCTGAAAAATAGATGCAAGTTTTCCCGTGCTGAGGTTGAAAAGCTTCTCTAATGCAACATGTAGAATCTTTCATCTCTTTGAGGTGTCTATACGCTACTTTGTCACGATGACCAGCTCCCTCTTGTTCACTTTTGACTGCTTTCTCTGCTTCAAACTAAAAAGTTAAATATTTTATTGTAGGCTGTACTGGATCATACTCATTTGCTGATTGCTTAAGGATATGAACATCATCATTCACAAGCACACTGAAATTATACTATTGTATGCTCATGTACTGCTGCCAAATTCTTTCTAAATTTCCATTTTTCAGCTGCCCATTGTTCAATGTAGATGTGCACCATTATCTTTGTATTAGTAATTATTTAATACCTTTTGAAAGCTTAATATATAGTACGTGTGAGCAAGGTTTGCAATACCGATCAATACTGCCTATACCAGGCAGTATAACCGGTCCGCCAGCAGACCGATACGTGGATTGCCCACTACCGGGCGGTACCGCCAATCGGAGCAGTTTCTGCCTCGTTACCATTCGAAATCGACCGGGTAACAATCGATTTCGACCTTTGGCGGTCGATTTCGGGTGGTATCAGAAGAAGAGGGAGAAGAAAAGCGAGAACTTGGAGTCCGACGCTGCTCTCCCGATTCCGATCCGTCGTCCGCGGGTGATTTCTTCTCCCCCTGCAGGGAGAAGAAACGTATCCTTGTGTGGGGAGAAGGAACGAGGCGACGTTGCCTCGGTGACGTCGCCCTTCTTTTTTATTTTGAACTTTATATATATATATATATATGTGTGTGTGTGTGTGTGTGTGTGTACCGAACGGTATGCCTAGGCATACCACTTTGTACCAGCGTACCATACCATACCGGCCTGAGCTTGGTATGCCGATATGGTACGGTTTGGCGAACCTTGCATGTGAGTTGCCTTTTGACAGCTACTGACAAATTTGTGAGGAAGTGGTCAGCTAATTCAAATCTCTCTAGACAGCACTACTAGTCATCCTGGTTTCCTCTGTTAAGCTGGATGTGTACGAAATAAAAAAAAAGATTTATCTTTGTGATAAGATTCTGATCTTCATTCCAATGCTAGAAAATGGACTTTTAGCTCCTTAATTTTGTTAACCAGTAAGATAATTATTCTGCTTCATACATCATTTTACGGTTTCCATATAATTTATGTTTTATGAAATATAATAAGTGTTATCCTATAATTTTGTAATGCCACAATGGTGCTAAGTTAAATAGCAATGCAAACACATGTGCAATTGCAACACGCTTCATATGTGGGCTAATCTAGGACTAATATCTAACCAACCCGAAAGTGTACCATTTGGAATCTTCCTAAAAGGGTGGTGCAAAATAGTTACAATCTAATGGTACCATGTTTCACAATTGATAGTCTTGTTTTCTCATTGCAAAATTTATTACAACTTTAAACTGGATTCTTGTTATCTTATTCTTTAGATTCTGGCACCAATTGATATCACTGGATGGGAGTGGACAGGTGATTCATCGACAAAAGGTGTTTTTTTTGGTTCCAAGGCTAGTAATGCTCCAACGTTGGTAAATAACATTGGGACAATCAGTGAGATCAAGTCATTTGGTGGATCTTGGAGATCTGCAGAACCTTTGAATAATAGTGTTGTACCTAGTCATCCATACACAATGGTAGGGCACACTGCCCAGGAGAAGTCCGTAAACAAGGTGCAAGATAATGAATATCAGAGGTTCAATTTGGATGGACGTAATCTTTTCCAAGAGAAGATTCACAGTTCTGAGCAAGTTATCAAGCCTGTTCTGTCAAAGAACCAGCCCATGCAGATAGCGAAGCAAAGTCCTACTTGTGTTGGTTCTGAGAAACTTCATACAACCCTATGTAAGGGAAAAGAAATTATCAACTATCATTTAGATACTGATGGTGTCAATTACAACACCAAATTTGTAGATCAATCTGTTGCCCTACCATGTTTGTGGGCCAACAAGTCTGTAAACCATGATTGTGATATCAGCAGTAACAACTTCTCCATTGATACGTCTCTTGCTGATAAGGATGGTGTTTCAAACATAGAATTGAGGCTTGGTCAACCATCTCAAAAATGTCATATATTTGCAGGTTCCTATCCAACTCCTGTGCTGGAATTTGGAGCCACATGTAACCCAAAGAAGCCACACTTTCATCAGCAACTAAAGCAACAAGGTAACTTTGATGGTTAGCATTCTTTTATTTTTATATTTTGATTCATTCTGTTTCAAGTGTTTGTTCTCGATTAATTGTCATCAGTTACTGGAGAGTTGGATAAGCCCATTGTCTTTTTGCAGTTGATAATGCCTGTGATAGAAAGAAGACTAGTCAAAGTCTGCATTTCACTGCTTCAGAGGCATTATGTTCAAATAAAAGACTCGAACGGCATTCAACTACAGCTGTTAATACTTACAATCATTCTGAATCAGAAGATCTGAGTCGCAACAAGAATCCACTGATTTCACTGTTTCTCTCACACCTTGAGGGGAACAGTACATCTTTATCTCTTGATAACTTTTTTAATAGCAGCGATCATCTTCCATCTAGGGTGCCTAGTGGTGACTCTTCTGTTAAACTTAAAGTTTCCAATCCTGGAGGAGATGCAACTCATGGTATTGAAAGAAAATCTGAGGCAAGTAAGTTGGATTTTCTCAATATCTTAGATGAAAGAAAGAGCCTTCTGGCTGCTGATAATGGCATAGTGAAATCTGTATGCATGGTGCAAGATAACCAAACTGCCAATACTAGAGAGATTGATACATCTTTCAGTAAGAAGTGTTCTCAAATTAGTGTATCTGTGGATGGTAGCCAAACGTCCTTCTATCCAGATCAACTGTCTGGCATGTTACAGAAACTTGGTGGTAAAAGCCCCAAGCAACATGATAAAGCCTCTGTCTCAAACAAGGATTACTGTAATCATGCCGTTCATGGATCTTCAGATCCAGTTCTTAATGCGATGGTGGGTCATGATTCTTTGAACTCAGATATTCCAATGAGTCTGGCTTCAACATCCCTGTGTTCATTGGAACCAAAGACAAAGGTTTTAAATACAACCCAGCATTTGATGGATGTCAACTTGAAAAATTTTGCTTTTAGGCACATGGTTGGGTTAACGGCACAGAAAAGTTCTACTTCCCATAAAAAAAGCCCCCAGCATCACAAACTATGCTGTTTGTCATCCATGGAACCTCAACTTGATGGTTGTCAGGTTCTGGCAATGCAGAGAGACGTAGGGGAAGGAGATTACTGCAGAAATTACCATGAAATCTCCAAAATTGCTATAAAATCTGTACATTCATGTCCAAGTTGTCAATCTGGTTGTGGTATGGATATTTTTCCTGGTCATCCTTGTCATACAGGTCTGTATTATATATAATTGAGATTTCTGTTTTAATTACTAAAACTGGTGATTGTTCATGTGCTTTTAAGTTACTATACATGCACTGATAGTTATGTTCTTATGTTGATGAATATGCAGGTTCAACTAGATCCTGCAATTGCACTGGTTCAACACAAAGAGTTCCACTAAGTTCTGAAAAATACTGTAAAAGGTTTTCTACTTGCTGCATTTGTGATGTTGATGAGCAACCTTGTTTGAGGTGGTACCATCTACTTCTGTCGTGCTCTTGTATGTGTTAGTGGACTTTATATGAGATAAACAACTCCTAAATGATCATCTAAAGAATTTTTAAGGAAGTCTTTCTTAATGGAGCATAAAAGAGCCACCGGATCTGGATTTTATAGCAGACATCTTTTTATAGTTAGTTAACTTAAACATAATGTGGACCTTATGCAATACCTTTTCCTTCATTCTTCACCAAAACTTGTGAGTGTTGATGCATATATACACAAGGTATCTTTATATGAGCATGCCTGACAGCTGCTCTGTTTTCTTATTAGCATGCTCATTGGTATAAATTTGCCATACTCTTGGTTTGGTAATTAAATCAACTTTGACATTGTTGATTTTCTGTTTTCCTGATTGGTTGTCATGCTTCAGTAAGTATTCTTTTTGTTGAAACCTTATGTGGGACATTGGCGTGGATCTGCTGTATGCAGGACATGTTCTTTGCCAGTACTATCTATTTCAGAGATTCAGCCAATGTTGTGAGGGCATGTGTAAATTAACTCCCATTTTATTTGGTTAGTTAGTACTATTGTTAATCACTTCATAACATACATGACATACAGCATTTATACATGACACTCAGACGTGGACACAAACCTGAGATCTATCATTTATACAACATGGATAACAATCCAATAACCAATTGGATGTCTCAACAGAGACATAAATGGGGAGTTGACTATATATATATATATATGTGTGTGTGTGTGTGTGTGTGTGTGAGTGTGTGTGTTTGTGTATCTTCATCTTTAGAATACACCTAAATGCACAGATATTGGCAGTAGATAAATCTCCATTGGTTTCTGGTAATTTTTTAGTTGTTATTATGACACTATGACTTATGTTGTTATATGCTATATGGTTAGGAAAACATTATCTTGGAAGCATACTGTAGTTGTTAGCTTTTGTTATCGTTGTTCATTTTATATCTTGTAAAACTTTTTCATTATGTTTTCATGCTTTATTTTGAATAATTATTTTTTATCTCTATCCTAGTATAGTTCTTGGATGTAGTATTAATTTCCAGATGGATGTTAAGCATATCTTTCCTCACTCTTGATCTCTACCTCAGATTGGGGAGGCTGGCAAGCAATTGTTTCACTGGTAGTCTTAAGCATGGAATGTGCAATCACAAAGAACATAATTCTTGCTTATCTCAACATTGCTGCTCCTCTGTACTTCCATATTGTGTTTCAGGCTTCTGTACGTCAGGTGGTAATAAAACTTTTCATGCCTTAAGTGAACAAAGGGTTTGTGGGCAAGCTAAAGTAATGCATGCCACTTCAGACCATGATAAGGATTATTTAATACCAGACAGAAAAAGAATTTGTCTAGCTCATTGTGGTTGCTCTAAGAATAAGTTTGTTCCAAGGAATGATCAAAAGACAACTTTTTGGAGAGATGTTCCAAAGAAAGTGTATGCCGATGCTGGTATTTCTTCTACTGACAAGATTGCACAGGCACTGGAAACCACAACACGTATTGGTGATCAACTTGATGATTGTTCTCCAGAGTTTGATGGAACTCGTCAATCTTCCCAGTCAACGAGAGCACAGAAGATATTTAATATGTCATCTGGATCATCTGCTCCTGTTGTAACTGAGGTTTCAACTGAAGTTAATAATTTAACTTCTTGTACAGCAAATATTAGAACTACAAATATGATCCATGATCTCTTGGTGGATGAAGGATCAGGGAATGAGAAATGTGGCTCATCTGATGAGGCTGTTGGTTGTGGGGAGTGTGAGGAAACCATTCACATAAAGAGTAAGGTTGATGTAGCTACACCTGGGTTCCATCATTTGGCGGATCATTCTTCTGCTGACCTTATTGATGAACTTTCTTTGATGAGACCATTGAAAACCAAGAGGGTTAGGAATATGAATAAATGCTGTGCAGATCAAGAGAATGTCAATAAGAATCTGAATTTTGAAAGGACGCCTAAAACAGCTAATAGAAACGAGTCTATGGAGCTCAATGGACCAGATATGTTAATTCCATTATCTGATTATGCTTTTTCTTCTGAAATCCCTAATAATCTCAGACATTTAGAAATTGACCATTCTCGATCACAAGGAGAAGTTTCCCCACAACCTATTAGTGTGAAGAAAAGAACACATCTTTCTGCTTGTGGAACTTCAAGTGTTAAGAGAAAGAGGTCAGCACTGTCCTGCAACAAGTCCAACTTGGAAAGATTCAGTATCCAACATAAATTGCAGGACATTGAAAAGCAGACCCTGGATGATGATCATTCTCTTAGTAGAGTTGAAACTTCTAGAAAGAAGACAAAGCAAGTTTTGGCTGCATATTTGAAACAGGAAAATTCTACAAGAACTGGAAAACCGCCCAAATATATGTCACTAAACTGTATTGGTAATACTTTTAGCAATATTAAGAGTACTTTGCCTAAGAAAAGCAGGCCTATCGTATGTGGAAATTCAGGTATCATCTATTGTGGGGAAACAGATGGTGATCAAAAGCCTCCAAAAATCATTTCCCTTAGTTTGATACTAAAAAATGCTAGGAGGTGTAGCACTGTTGAAGTCTATAATACCAGTTTGGGCCTAGAAAATGAATTATCATCTTTAAAATTATTACATGAGAAGGATATGCCAAGTAGTTTTTCTGATAATGAGCAAAATCCAAAAATTCTTTGTATATCAGGTAAAATCAAAGGATATCCCAGCAAGAAGGGTGGATATTTGGATACATTGTCGGCAGGAAAGGAAACGGACTCTGTCCTGGGACCTGGTTTGCATCCTAAACAATTAAAATCCCAGTCAAGACCAAAACAGAAGGATGTTCATACACAGAGTCTTAATAGATTCGGAGCAAAACATAGACATGCTACAAAGAACTCCTGCTTATCGGCTTCTGGAATCAATGAATGCTCAAAATCGATTGAGGCAGAAAATGAGTTAAATGATTTTCCTTCAACTACTGTAGGTAATGTTTTAGTCTTTGAATGATCTTGCACATAAGATTCTTGCCTGTTGCCTGTGGTACAGTTGTTTTCTGTTTTCTAGGATCAGTGACTTGTCAGGATCCATCTGATTCCATTGATATAAATATTTTTGTGTCATGTAATTTCTTTCCCATTTTAAAGATGGAGTGGAACATCAAAATGAGAAGCTACATCCAAGGGAGATTTGGGAATCTTCATTGCCAACAAATGTTGCATCATTTTCCAAGCTTAAGAACAATCAAGATCATGCTGGCAAGCTGTCTCAAGTAAGCAGAAGAAGGTAGATAGTCGCATTGGATTTCAGTTGGATCTAGATATATTGATGTTTAATGAACTCTGGTTGGACCTTAAGCTTTTCCTTCTCAATTTGCACTAATAAATTTGTCAATGTAGATGCAGCCAAGGAGACAAATTTCCCACCTTTCTTGTGAATTCAGATTCATTTTGTTGTGTCTGTGGAAGCTCAAATCAAGAGGATGCTAATCATTTGATAGAGTGCAATGACTGCTTGATTAAAGTATGTGACATAGAAAGTGTACATTCAATTTTGTTTATTTTTTATTAGTTTTCTTTATTTGGCATATTTTTGTGTAGGTTCACCAGGCTTGCTATGGTGTTTCAAAAATTCCAAAAGGGCACTGGTCTTGTAGGCCATGCAAGGCCAACACTCGAAACATTGTAAGCAACTGGCAGATGCTATTTATAAACATGCTAATGTCATCGTCAGTTATAATCCCTTTATAGTTTCTGGTTCTTTATGATTATTACTCATATTCTTGTGCCTTTATTTATGTAATTTCTTGGTGACAATAATTTGAGAGAAAAACATATATGTTTCAATGACTTTCTTTAATCTATGTACCTTTTTGTACCATGATCCTTTTTAAGTCCAAATTCATGATACTTGTGTGTCATGGATCATTGTTGGCATACTATTTAAAATATTAAATTTGGAGATCTTATCTGATCTGTCATTTAGTTTTACATGGATATAAATTGGCAATCTAATCTGACCAATCTCATTTTAAATATAAACATAAACCAACTAAAAGCATAAAATTTCAACAGTTCCTATAAGTTACAGTTGCAGAATGGAATACAGTTGTTTAGTACAAAATGGAAAAAAAGTAAAGAAAAAAGCCAAGTGACAATGCAATTGTCACTTGTGTTTAGCTTCAATTTGGATACTACTTCCTTCTTCCTTTTAGTTATGAATAAGGTTTTAAATACCAGTCTGATACAAGTTTTGGTGATCTATTTAGACTATCATTTTGGTATTAGTGTACCAGGTAGTATACCAACTGTATCAGCTGGCAATGGAATAATAATTATTAAAATAAAGTATATAATTCATTGTCAAGGTACATGTTTGGTTACTGATATTTGCTCAGGCTGGTTAAATATTGGACAGTAGTCCGTAAATTTTTATTTTCTGGGGGTGGTGTTGGTGGTTTCTCTGTTTTGTTTTTTTTTTTTTTTTTTTTTTTTGTTGGGGTGGTTTGATTGTCATCTGAATAACTTCAGTCATGCCATATGTGAGGTGGATTTTTATATATTTAATTCATTCAACTTGCAATGAGATAAAAAATGATGCTGGTAAATTAATTTATTCCATTAACATTTAATTGCATCTTTTTGGTGCATACACAGGTTTGTGTTTTGTGTGGATATGGAGGTGGAGCCATGACACGGGCGCTAAAATGTCAAAATATTGTCAAAAGTTTGTTGAAGGCTTGGAAAGTCAGTAAAACATCCTACTCTATCAAATCAGTTCATTCTGAAAGTACAGAGAATGAGTTTTTTAATCCTAGCTCAGTAGGTGAAGTACCAAAGTTTGACAAATGTGATTTAGCTCCTATTGGTGAGATCTCCGATTTCTCTCCCAAAGCTGCTTTGAAATTGGATATGCAGATGCAAACCAACTTTACCGAAAGCAAAATTTGCATGATGGAAAAGTTTCAGACTCATAACAGCATAACTGCTGGAGTATTGGATCCATCCACTAAACAGTGGGTTCATATGGTTTGTGGACTCTGGACACCCGGTACAAGATGCCCAAATGTGGACACAATGAGCACTTTTGATGTATCTGGTGCTTCACCTGCTAAGAAAAATATTGTAAGTTTAAACTCACCAGAGAAAGAGATAAAATCATAAACATCTCACCATCCTTTACTATTTGGTGAAGGCATTCTGTAAAACACTTTTCAGTAGCTGGAAAAAGCTAAATCTTGTTACCAGTTTACTAGTTGAAGTATGTTCTCCATCAAGGATCATTTATTTTTTGTTGTTATGACTTTACCCTGTTCAGGTTTGCTCAATATGTAACCGACCTGGGGGTTCATGTATAGAGTGCAGAGTTCCAACTTGTTGTATCCCATTTCATCCTTGGTGTGCACATCAGAAGGTATGTATACATACACAATATACGTTTTATACTAGCTTCTTGGCATATGAACTAATTAATTTGTTGACAATATAATGTCTTTTAATGTTATCCAGGTTCTCCTGTTGTACTTTTCATCAAAAGTAGCCAGCAATATTTTTTTCATTTATTATTTATCTTTGAATTTATCATTTTCTCAAACATCATATATCCATTAGCCAGCAATACTCACTAAAATTTTGACAAGTTTACTTGGATAGTCTGATTTTCAAGGGTCCAAGAGCATTGACATATTTTGATGTTTCCACATTAGATGACATACATCATGCACGATAGAGATTGGCAATAAATTAAATTCCTCAGCTTGTGTCTGACAGTAGTCACGCTTTGTTGGACTTCCGTGTCCAACTGACTTCTAAATTTCAAGTAATAATGCTCTTCACTTAGACACTTCTATTCAGGGCTTTAACCTCTATTTCTCATTCATATTAAACACACCTGCTAGTGAGGAAAGATTCCATTTAACAGTTAAGTTGGAATTAGCTAAGTTCATAATAACCAATAATTTTCTAGTGCATGTGCACCTTCCTGTTCAAGGTTTTTTCCCCCTTTTATTATAGACTAATTGTTATACATATGAAATTCCAATATATGGCTTGTTATTGCTGTTACAGTTGCGGCTGAAAGTTGCTCACATAGCATAAAATATGGACTTAAAAAGAAAACAAACCAAGTGCATAAGACTGGATCTAGGGAGGGTCAATGTAAGTAAACCTATCCTTATAAACAGAGATTTCCCTGTGACTTTAGTCTTGATCAAGGTTTGACGTTCCAAAGCATACTGCTCGGTATGGGTGGTATGTATCGGTCCAATAGAGGATTGGTACAGGCGGTACATTGGTACACCTCAGTATACCATGTATTGATACACTCGGTATTACTGTATCGATAGTTGATCGGTACACCAGTATGGATTGGTATGCGAACCATGGTTTTGATAACCCAGGTCGCATAAATAACTTTATAATGATGTTAAAGCTCATTCTCCAAAATGTATTAACTTTGCTAAGAGGATTTAGTGCATGAGATTCTTGCCAACAAGGGTTTGGGGGATAGTCAATGTAGCGAATCATATTGAATTATGTTGAATCATAATATGGAATATACAGTTATACTGATTCTTCAGAAAAAAAACAAACAAATTTGAATCTATGGTGTGTGGCCATTCTTGGCCTGTATATTTCACATGATTGGACAAGTTGTTTATATACTATCAAGACTTAGGTATTTGTACAACCATTAACATGATCCCAATGCAGTTTATATAGATTCTTGTACACATGCTAAAGTGGTGGAATATTGAATTGTATGGGATAAGATTATATAGTCCGTCACCTTATAGCGTAATTGGACTTTAGTTGCCTACAATACCATGATGTCTTGTGTTTTTATTAACATTTATTTCATCAATAGGGTTTACTGCAAAGTGAAATTGAAGGTGATGACAATGAAAGGGTTGGCTTTTATGGGCGATGTCCACATCATGCAACTCTCAATAGTTGTATCCCTGATAGTCATGTTATGGATCCTGAAGAAGAAAGTCTAAGGAACAATGATTGGCAATGTGCTCGCACAGAGGTAGTCTAACAACTTTTTGGATACCTTTTTGTTCTTTTTATGTATTTAATTTTTTCGCTAACCAACTAAACAGGGTTTTAAAGGTCGGAAAAGAGAGAAAGGCTACAAACCTAAGACTCACAAGCCCTGTGATAATGGAGTCTGCATTGTTTCTCAGGAGCAGATAAATGCCTGGCTTCATATCAATGGCCAAAAGTCATGTACAAGAGGTGTGGTGAGACCACCATGTTCAGATGTTGAGTATGACCTCCGGGTATGTTTTAATTAGCCTGAAAATGTTTACTTAGATATATTCATACACTTTGACACCTTGTTCATAAAAAAATTAGAATATTGTGTTCCAATGGTCACACACTTTTACTTTTAAGTGGTAGTGTTAGTTTGGCACTAATTTGGTCATCATGTAAATCTTCCCCTACTTCTGAAAGGAACTTATAGAATGAAAATTTGTAATGATTGTTGAAAAAAAATCAATACAATTGTACACAATTGATACACTAGGCAACTTCAAGATAGTTGCTTTTGCCTTTTTTTCCCCAAATTTCTCCCTTGATCAGCTGGAGAGGTAAAAGTACAAGCAATGCCAACCAAATCAGAAGGCTACCTTCAGCAACAGCATAGGAGTTTTAATTAACAGATTTGTTTCGGTAAATTTTATACCTGTTAATCTTGTTTGATTAGCAGTCTTTTAAAACCATGCATCATGTTGGTAAATTTCATGGGACAATATTAATGGAAGTGAATGAAATTTGTCATTGATAACCAATAAATTTGGCATATTTTTAAATGCTTTGTGTTTACTAAAGTATGTATAGTAATTTATCTAGCTCTACTATTTTGGACTTATTTTTCTTCAATCATGTTTGTTGCATGTTCATAAGCATATATTTTTAAGAAAAAGATATTTTTTAATTAATGTGTAGCCATATTCTGTAATCTGGTTATTCCACAGCATTTATAATGATGGCACATGTAAATGCAACACATGGTCAAATTTTTAACTTGCATTTGGCACCTATTTCTGTAAATTTATAGAAGTTTTCGGATCATTTTAGTACCTAGATGGAAAGAGACAATTATGATTCTATGCTTTTATGGGAACAAGTACAGTGCATTAGGATATATGAAGTTGTCATGATATGCAGATTGGAGTGTTGTATATTCACATATAGGTTTTCTTTGATTGTTCTAAAGGAGTTTCCTTTTGAGAAAAAAAAAAGGTACAATTATTTTGTACATCATATTGCAAGAGGATTGATATTGAAATTTGCAAACAAATTCTTCCAGAGATCCTGATGACCATGCTTTTCCAGTGGCATGCATGTGCTATGGGATTTTTTCTTATGATATTTTCCAAATAAAGGTGTAAATCAGGGCTAGATTTTGTCTATTAGAATCCCCAATTTTCTAGAAGGAACAGAGACTGAAATCTGTTACATTCCATGGTCAGTCACACCCTTAAAGCTAACTAACCCTCACATAATTCCAAAGCTTTTTGTTCTGGGGATGTGCATCTGCTGTGATTGCCCATGTAACTTTGCAGCAACCTCTTGTGACATGCTCTTTGCTGATGGAATGTGGATGAATCTGGTTCAGATGTATCAATTACATACAGACTTCTATGCGAAGCTTTCATGTGAAAACTTCATTGTAGATGTACATTATCATGTTAGGTCTTCGCTGTACCTAAGAATGTATGAACTTTCACGCATTACAAGCTAGCCATGGAAATGTCTTAGTTCTGTTCTTGTCTTAGAGTTAATCCTTTAACTAACTTGGTATTCTTACCTTGTCAGAAAGAATATATTCGTTACAAACAATCGAAGGGATGGAAGCATTTGGTAGTCTACAAATCAGGAATTCATGCTCTTGGTCTCTACACATCGCAGTTCATTGGCCGTGGAGCTATGGTAAATATTCACAAACTATTTCTAGTGTTCAGGATTTGTTATGTTCTCCATTGGACTACTGTTAGTTTTGAAATGATTGAACATTTGAAGGTTGTAGAATATGTCGGTGAGATTGTTGGACTGCGGGTAGCTGACAAGCGAGAAGCTGAGTACCAATCTGGAAGGAGAATCCAGTACAAAAGTGCTTGCTACTTCTTCAGGATAGATAAGGAGCATATCATCGATGCGACTCGCAAAGGTGGGATCGCTCGATTCGTCAACCATTCATGCCTGGTAATTGGTCTCATTTTATCCCTATCTATATCCTTCCTTTGCTCTGTTCATGCACTTCTAATCACCGAGTTATCTTTACTTGCGTGCTGTTTGTCCAATCAGCCCAACTGCGTTGCCAAAGTGATCTCAATCAGGAACGAGAAAAAGGTAAGATATGGATAATGATAACAGTACCTTTTGATGCAAACTTCTCTCTAAGAATGATTACCTTGGATTAATGCAGGTGGTGTTCTTTGCGGAAAGGGACATAAACCCAGGCGAGGAGATTACGTACGACTACCACTTCAACAGTGAGGATGAGGGCAAAAAGATCCCATGTTTCTGTAACTCGAGAAATTGCAGGCGATATCTGAACTAGTCAGCACTCGATTCATTCGTCATGAATGTTTGCATCTGGTTTGTATCATATGTAGATATAGTGCCTGGTTTTGCTCATTGTCCACACCTTCAGCTTTTGAAGAACTAGTGGAATGTTGTTGAGTGGCTGCACGATCAGATTCACCGAAAAGGAGTCAAGTTGGAAGGTTTTGTTTTAAAGTGTGCATAGAAGTTGATCTTTACGGAATGATGAGTCATGTTTTTCAGATGATGTTGTTCTCTCTTCTTCTTCTTCTTCTTCTTCTTCTTCCAATTGAGGTGGAAAATTAGAGTTTAAAGTGGTGTCTTGTTATCGTAGAAGTTTTGGATGGAGTAAGATGATGTTGCCCAAGTAGAATGCAGTTGAACCGAGGTGGAACAAAAAAAAAAAAAAAAATGGAATCACTAATTCGTGGTTTTTCGTAGAACAAGAACAGTCCTTATCCATTGATTCATAAATAAGGGAGAGAGAATTAATTGCGACAAGTATATTAACGTTTTTTATCCCTCTATATTCTGAGTTGGTGGGTTGATCGATTTGGTTTTGTCTGTAGAATCATTCAACAATATGTGATTCAAAAATTCGAGCCAAAAAATAAAAAATGATAAAATCAATGTTCAGCTTTTTTTTTTTCTTTTCATTTTAAAAAACTCCAACCTCTCTCTTTCCTTTTTAGATTGAACCTAAGCCAATTACTTTAATCGGTTGAACTAATCCAAAACTTAAACCGTTTTAAAATAAATAATCTTAAATGATTTATTAATTATTACACAATCTAGCTTAAAAATATTTAAATCTATTTTTGAATTAGACTTTTGGAGTAGGTTTCGAACCAATTTAAAAAATTCAAAGATTATAGAATATTACATAGAATCATCAAACTTTATCAAAATTTAGAGAAATTGAAAAATATTAGCCTATTTTAAAGATATAAAAATAATTTACAATCCTAAAAGTAAAAATATATATATTTCTATCATCAAGGACTAATCCCAAGGTCTGCCAAAATTTTGAGGTCTAAATCTTGGTGTTTTTGTTAGGACCGAATTGACACTAAGAGGGGCGACGGGGGGTGCGTGAATTAGTACTTCTCGATCAAATTCGTTTCAGAAATATGTTAAACTTGAAAATGTTCATAAGATTAGTGAACAAGTGAATTAGTAAGTAATAAGAATGAAAAACATGAAATAGATATGTAAACCAAATTTATAGTGGTTCAGTCCATGTGACTTACATCCACTCATGATTTCTCTTCACTTAAGGTCATCTGACTTCCACTACTAATCTTTTTCAGACGGGCGAAGATCAACCACCCCTTACAACTCTTTCTCCTTTTCTGAAGCTCAAGAGAGGACATTTTAAACCCTATTTTACAAGTATTTTCTCACAGTCTCTTTTAGAACAATCTCTAAGTTTCTCGAGAAGGAAACTCAACTTTCTAACAAAATTTTCACACTAAGTTTTCGATCTTTATTCTTGTTATACCAAGCAAGAGTACATGAGGTATTCATAGACCTCAAATGACTTAAAATCTTGGAGCCAAAATTCAAATCTTCGAGTTTTCAGGGTACTGACGGTACCACCACTGAACGGAGCTCGAGAATCTAGGCTCTAACGGTACCACCATCCGGAATAAGCGGTACTACCAACGACTGGTGGTATTATCATAGGCAATCAATGGTACACTGCCCGAGAACCAAAAAATATATATATAATTACTTTTCATACCCTGTGTTGTACGTAGTATCTCCTCCCAGGTCAATGAAATGAGCCTTTTAATAGGCTCAAATCAGTCTCAATTAAGACCCAATGGGCTCTTAATTGAGCTAACATGGTTATACTCGAGCTTAACTCAATTAAGACCTAAACTACTTTGATCAAGATATAATCAATTACAAAGCATAAATACATGTCATTGGTTCATCCGACTCTTTTTCTGACCCTTCAACGTATCGTCCTATCTTTCGGTGTATTGCTCGATCTATCGACATGTTACTGTTGACCTCCGCAACATCCAATCTTCTTAGCGTAATGCCCGAACCTTCTAGCCCGATGCCCGAACTCACAACATGAAATCCCTCTGGCACGTCGACTAATCCTCCTGCATGACATCCAATCATCTGACATGTTCAATTCCGACCTAATGTCTGATTATTTCTACTTTAATTGATTTACCTTTTCATGATCGAAGTTAGTCTTACATCACTCAAACGTTGATTAGATCAAAACTTAATCAATGGATTTCATCATCATAATCCTAGATTCAATAATCTTTCCTTTTTTGATGATGACAACCAATTGATGATAGAGTTTAAACTAAACTCCTCCTGTTAAAATAAACTTTAAATTTAGAAAATCACGCATATTGTATCATTGCATTGCATGCATCATAAAATCATATGTATTGCATGCATAATTCTAAATCATTTCAAAATATCAAAGTACATAATAATTTCTCTATCTTAAAGTATATCATATCATGTATGATTAAATCATCGTCATAACTTCTACCCCTTTATCATTAACAAAAAAAAAGAGAAAAGTTGTAAACTAGCAATTTTTGAGATGTGCAAGTTCAATGATTTTGCCTCTCTTTTGAGATGTACAAGCTAGCATTTCTTGCTTTTCTTTTGAGATATATAAGCTAGCAATATTGACTTCTCTTGAGTAGCAAGTTTTTCTACCATTTTGTCATTGCCAAAAATAGGGGAATGATACGTGCAAAATCTCTTATAACGGTGATCCAATCATCACATGAAAGATATCATGAAAAATTAATTTGGTGATGAGATATATAATTCATGAATATATGAGAGTTAAATAAAAATCATGACGTGAAATATATTGATATCAAGGATCATGAAGGATCAAGTGGTGAATATCAAAAGATATGATTTATTTTAACAAATCTCTCTTTTAGTAAATAATGAAAATAAATTTTTAAAGATCAAATAGTAGACGCTCTTCAAAAGAAATCTTAAGTCATGAATTTTGAGAGATTAAGAGAAAATCATGATTAATTTGGGTAAATCTCTTTTTTAGTAAATAACAAAAATAAATCTTAGAAGATCAAATATTAAGCAATCTTTAAGAGAAATATTAAGGAGGGTAAATTCACCTTCAATTAGGCATAGGCATCCAAAATTTTGTTTATATATTTAAAACTTTGAAACAACTTATGTAATAATATTTAAATGATTTTTAACCCCAAAGAGGTTGTAAATTCACCTTAAATTAGGTAAAATTTAAAAATGACATAATTTCATTCTTTGAAGGGTTGAAATAAATAAAAAAAATTATTTTAAAGGCTTAGAAATAGAAAATTTATCATTTAGATCTTTCTTAGTTCTTGCAAAATTTCATGTAAATTTGAACATTTCTGTAAAAGATAGAATGTGAGTAATATTGTTTTTAAATATGATCCAAAAATAGTGTAACTCTCATTTGAAAAGTATTTTGGTATCCACAAAACTTCAAAAGAATTTCTATAATAACATTTATAGATCTATAAATGTTATTAGGGGTTATAAATTTATATTGGAAAACATAAAAAAAAAACGTACAACTCAAACAAATTTTAAATGTATCTATTTTAAAGCTTAAAAATAGAAAAATGGTAATTTAGGTTAGAATTTAAGAATTTTTTAGAATTTAATATTTAATGTTTATTGATTTATTTAATGACTTAAATTTCATTCATCTAAAATTCACAAAATAATATTATTATGTTACATTTTCCGTAATATTCAATAATATTATTTTTATGTATTCTATTTTTTATTTTTATAATGCTTTATTTGTAATGTTAAGATTAGTTTTAAAATTATCCATAATCAAGCACATGTTTAATTATCCGTAATTATACAGTCTTTATTTATCATTTTCCATAATTAATCACATGTTTCTCACGTGACACGGCACCGCCTTGCATCCATTTTGCCCGTCTTCTCTCCTTTCGGGTCTGCGGCGTCTCTTATCGAGGGAAAACGCCATGGGCGGAGGAAGGCGGAGGTTCGGCAGAAACGGCGGCAGAGGCCATCCACGAGGCAGCGGAAGTGCGGTCCTATTTTCCGATCATGCCGGAATCTCGGAGAGGCCCAGAGGCCGCGGAGATGGGGCGAAGAAGGACGGAAATCGACCGATGCCGGCTAGGGGAAACGCTTTTGGCTACGCGTATCCTGTCGCCGATATCGCCGGCGGTCGGGATGACACTAGTCCCCCGATTCTTCTTGCTTGCTCCGAGAATTCCCAGCCGCTCGAGGCTTTCGTGGATCCCACCCCGCGTCTGAACCACGAAGTTGGGATCCCTTCGTACGAGTACGATCCTTCGATGGGCGGTGTAAGGTTAGGGTTTCATGGTGGTGATGAGAAGGAGGAGCAGGAGGCTGCGCCGGATGCGGTGTCCCTCGATACGGAGTTTATCGGAGGTGTAGGCTTAGGCTTCCGCCATGATGCAGAAGAGGAGGAGCAAGAAGAAGAAAGATATGACGAGGAGGAGGAGGAGCAAGAAGAAGAAGAAAAAGAAAGAGGGGACGAGGAGGAAGAAGAATTACTGGTATTTGATTCTTTCTGCACTCCAGAAGTCATTAGGAAGAAGAAAGGGCAAGGCTTTTTATCAATAGGAGGTATTAGAGTGTATACGGAAGACACATCTTCTCCAGAAGAGGAAATGGACTTATCCGAAGAGGATGACACTGATGATGAAGATGGAGATCTGCTTGTCGAGAATGAAATAATTGGTTCTGCTGGAGAGTCTTCGCAAGAAGATGACGAAGAGATTGAAGAGGACTATTCCTCGGAAGGAGATAGTTTCTCATCGGATGATGGTTCTGATGTCAATGATGAGGTGGCACAAGATTATGTGGAAGGGATCGGGGGAGGTGTGGAGTTGTTGAGAGCCGACTGGATGGAGGCAGTGAATCTGGATTCATCTGATGAAGATGGTTTGTCGAAGAGTAGGAACAGTGTGCATAAGGGTGACACAAAGTTAGGGGGGATAGCTTTGATGAATGCATCTGCCAAATATGGCATGAAGAAACCCAAGTCAAGCAAACCGAAGGGTAATGCAAGATATAATATGATTGGTTCGCCAGCTCTGAATGTTGGATTATCGCCAGTGGATGATCTGTTATTCATGAAGGACAATAGAGCAGCATTGCAAAAAAAGAAATCTTCTCATCTTTCGCGATCATGGCCTCGTGAGGCTCAAAGAAATAAGTACAGTAATGCTCCAGGTTTGACTATTCTTGTTATGACAATATATTCTTGAAGTGTATTTTCCTTAAAATACCTGAAGCTGCTAGTATTTATGCTATCGTATGTTACTCGTTTCATCAT
Source organism: Ensete ventricosum (assembly GCA_029747655.1). Taxonomy (NCBI): domain Eukaryota; kingdom Viridiplantae; phylum Streptophyta; class Magnoliopsida; order Zingiberales; family Musaceae; genus Ensete; species Ensete ventricosum. The sequence continues at coordinate 57,693,295 of JAQQAF010000009.1, forward strand.
ATTGAAATGCTTAATTTTCCTGATATATCAATGGTGATAACCATTTTTAATTATTGTCTTATTTTTCATTGGTAATATTAATATTCCCTCATCATTGTGATTTACCTAATAAATTTTATGGGCCATTGATGAAACCCTAGGGTCTTATCTACGAAAAGTGATAGGGATTTGATCGCTTTGAGGGGATTAACCTCATTTTGATCACTTTGAGGGGATCTTCCTCCAAATTGACCAAAAGCTTTGAGTTGTATTTCATTGCTTGAGAAAAATAACCAAAGGCATTACATATATATTGAGTTATTTAATCCTTAGTCAACTAGAACCTGGGTTTTTAACAAAGGAAATAAATAAAATAGTAATCCCTAATTTGATACACATAAGGACTTCTACCATAACTAGGAAAAACTAAATAGAAAAATAAAGATTAATATCAAACCCCTAAAATTAAAGACTCCTAAAATTAAGGAATCATTTCTCACCTCTCCAAAATAGCCTTGTACTCAAGGCGGAGCAGCGACGAATTTTGGAAGCTTCTCCTCCAATGCTTTGTAAGACTCCCAAGTGGCATCTTCAATTGGTAAGTTGGCCCATTGAACAAGCACCTCAGTGATAGGATATCCATGGTGCATCACAACACGTCGATCAAATATGACTTGAGGTAGGATTTGAATCTCACCAATAGAAGAAATATCTGGAAAATGGTGTTGCACAACATCATCCTCATCTAACTTCCTTTTAAGGCAAGAAATGTGAAAAATTGTATGCATCTTAGAGCTTGCTGGCAAGTCCAAGTGATAAGCAACTGGACCAATACATTATAACACCTTATAAGGCCCAAAGAATCGAGGAGATAAATTCATAGAAGATAGAACCTTTATATAAGTTTGTTGTAAGGTTGAAGTCGAAGGAAAACCCAATTGCCCACTGCAAACTCCCGCTCATTATGATGCTTATCAGCTTATTGCTTCATTCTATCTTGTGAGACTACGAGATTATCTCTTAGAACTTTAATAATTGTTTCCTTATCAAGCAATTCCTTGTCCACTTAATCAACCTTTGAAGAACCAAGCATGTATTTTATAATCATGAGAGGTGGTCGACCATAAACCGCTTCAAAAGAAGTCATTTTAGTAGAAGAGTGATAAGTGATATATACCACTATTCTGCCCAATGAAGTCATTTCATCCACTCCTTTGGTTTATCACTGGTAAAGCATCTGAGATAGTTTTCTAGACATTTGTTTACCACTTCAGCTTTCCCATTTATTTACGGGTGATAAGTAATTTTTTGAATGTCATCTTTATGTACACGAATTTGGTGATAGCCAGATTGTAAATTAGTTTAGTGAAAACTTGTGCACCTCCCAATTTGTCATGTAATTCATCCACCACTTGAATATGATACTTGTCTTTCACTATAATATTATTGAGTGCTCAATAATTTACGCACATCCGCTAAGAACCATCCTTCTTCCTTGCTAATAAGACTGGAGAGGAGTATGAACTGACATTAGCCCTTATCACCCCTACTTGAAGCATCTCTTTAACAATTTTCTTTATCTCTGTCTTTTGGAAGTATGGATATCAATAGGGCCGAACATTAATTGGTGCACTCCTAGGTAGTAAAATAATATGGTGATCGTAAGATCAAAGAGGTGGAAGTCCTTGTGGTTCTGCAAACACGTTAATAAATTCTCCAAACAATGATTGAACACTTCATCTTGTTCGAGTACTACAGCTTCCTCTTCAATGCTCTACAATTGTACCAAAAATACATGGTGCGTCTTTCGAAGAACCCTCTCAATTCTATGACTAGTAACAGTTGTGACTTTACTTTCACGTTTTCCCTTTAGGATCACTTGCTTTTTATTGATAAAAAATTTCATAATTAATTTGAAAAAAATTTAAGAAATTTCATCTAGAGTTAATAGCCACTTAATTTTAAGCACAACCTCATAGTCTTCCAATGGTAGTAAGAAAAAATCCACGAGCAACTCTTGGCCCTACATAACAAGCTTCACTTTGTGACTCTCATTATCACAAGTTAAAATTGTTCTATCAGCAACCTTCACCTCAAACTTATCATAACATTCAATGTGATAGGTCAATCGCGTAGCAACCTTGCCATCCATAAAATTATTGGTGCTACCAGTATCAATCAGAATAGTAACAGATTGGTACTTCAAAAGCCATTCAACTTTCATAGTTTGAGGATTAGAATAGTCAGCTAATAAATGAACATTATGTATGACAGGTTCAAAAATCTCATCATTATCAGTACCTACATCCTCAATCTCTAGTTACTCAATCGGTTCAATCATCAGAAGTTTTTCTTGCTTGTAACGATACTCCTTACTCCACTTTTTATCACAATGCCTACACAAACTCTATGTTAATCGTTCTTTGAGTTCCTCTTCGGTTAAGTCTTCTAATATTAGGATTTCGATTAAAAATAGTTGAAGTAGTTGACTTGCTGGTCACCTGTTTATTAACATTCCTTGTTCAACGATTTTCTTCATGCAATCGTGCAAAAGAAATTGCAACTGTCATTGTGAGAGGTTGGCGAGCCTCAACTTTACAACGAATATCTGAATTAGAACCTTCAATGAATGTTCCCACTAATTGCCTTTTAGACCAATCTTTAGCCCGATTTGATAGTTGTTCAAATCGACTTTGATACTCTTAACACAATAGAAGTCTAGCAAATCTTGGCAAGCTGCTCATCAATTTCTCATATTCGGATTGTCCAAAATGAACAAGAAGCATTTTCTTAAATTGTCCCCATGAAGGAACTCTACGATAGGTTTTATATCAACCATACCATTTATAGCATCCCTATCTAATTGGATTGAAGCTATTTCCACTTTTGAATCTTTTGGAGTTCTATGAAAGCAAAAAAAATTCTCTGCTCTAGAAATCCAATTGGTTGGATCTCTATCTTCCCATCTAGGAAATTACCCTTTCATACAAGGGTAGCCATTATCACGCTCTTGGTAGTCATCTCTTCTTGTGACTTCAAATCAATCTAGTTGTTTATTGGCATAAGTCGAACTTCCATCTTGTTGATTTTTTGCTAAAACTCTCAAGCAAACTCTTTTTGAAATCATTGAGAGTTTCTTGCAGCCTGCTCTCAATTTTTGCTTCCAAGGTTTCAAATTGGGATTTCATAGAATTATCAACAGTCATTGTATATGATTTTGGATTTGTAATTCCTAAATTTTGTTTTTTATTTTGGGTCAAGGCATGAGCACTGCATATTGGGAGCAGCAAGTGGCGTTGAAGGTGAAGTCAATGTTGGCACTGAAGGTGAAGTCATTGTTGGCGGTGTGGGCATCAGGGCCTATGACTGCATCAGAGAGGTGATTGAGGAAATGCTAGAAAACACTATACTGGGAGCAGAAGGTGGGGTTGAAGGTGAAGTCGTCGTTGGCGATATGGGTGTTGGGGTCTCCGACAGTGTCGGAGAGGAGATTGAGGGAATGTCGAGGAAACTCGTAGTCAGAAGAGTCGGTGATGATCAGGAAGTTATCCAATAGACTTGAGATGACGACGGGGACCTTGCTTTGAAGCAAGGGGGCTCTTTCAAGACTTTGATACTATATGATAAAACCCTAGGGATTTATCTAATAGGGATTTGATCACTTTGACTTCTTTTGGTCACATCGAGGGGATCAACCTCCAAATTGGCCAAAGGCTTTGAGTTGTATTTCATTGCTTGAGAAAAATAGCCAAAGTCATTACATATATGTAGAGCTATTTAATCCCTAGTCCATTAGGACTAGAATTTCTAACGAAAATAAATAAAAATAGCAATCCCTAATTTGCTACATCAAAAGACTTCTACTATAATTAGGAAAAACTAAATAGAAAAAATAAATATTAATATCAAATCCCCAAAATTAAAGACTCCTAAAATTAAGGAATCCTAACAGCTATCTTGTTGTTTCTCTTTCATGTGATATATGGAGATAGTGTATGTTAGACTTTTGCACTATGTGCCGGTTGAAACATCTGTTACCTGAGATATCAAACTCCTTAATCTGTAGAGAATTAGAAGTTTGAATTTGATTGAAAGTTCAGGCATTTTGTAGTAAGTAATTATTGGTTTAAGGTTTGCAATCTCATTTCATATCGGCGTATCGATCAGCCATCGGTACGGTGCGTACCGAGCTGTATCAAGCATACCGACACATGGTACAGTAAAGTACCAAGCTGTACCGAGCATACAGGTCCTCTATCGGACCGATATGTACTGAGCATACTGAGCGGTATGATACGGTATTGCAAACCTTGGTTGGTTTAATAGAGTATGGTATTTTTGTTGTACAACTCTTTGATTTTAAAAGTTATATGTGTGGGTTTTGTTTTGATGCTAATTTAGGTCTAACATCAATTTTCAACTGTCACTTCTTCTTTGCTCTTCCTTCAATTTCTATATCATTTTCTATGTTTAAAACAAAGCAGACCATATCATTATGTAAGTATTCATCTATGTTTCGAAATTTTCATTATAGTAAACATAGGTTTATCTGGCTTTTTCTTCAAGATTTCAAATCTATACTTCCTTCAGTGGGTTATAATGTTTGCTAATTACTTATAGATGTCTGAACATCAGTGTCCTTTGCACCTAAAAGAAATGGCACTATGGGGGTTTATAATTAAAATGCTCATTTTGCTGGCTTAATGTGGTTATACAACATGTTCTTGTTCTGGTTTCTAGTTGAGTTTAGTTATCATAAAGTAACTTAGTTTTCAAATGAGTTTTCAAGCCTCTTCCTGATTTGATGGATACTTAATATTTATAGTAATATGTATAATATATGGAATCTCCTTTTAATTTTTTCTGGTTACAGCTACTGTTGTTTTGTTATTTGCACTCTTTTCTTTTTAGTGGCTATGTGCCCTTTTGCATGGGAGCCACATTTTAATATGCAGTTAATTATATTAATATCCAACCTGTTAATTGTGTTAATTTTTCTGTTTGTTGTAGGAGGAACAAAGAAACAACGTAAAGAACTGATTGCTTTAAAGCGTCGGCAGCGTATGATCAATCGAGGTGTTGATCTGGATCAAATAAATTATGTAAGCCTGATTTATACTTTGTGCATATCACTTTTTAAACTGTTGATGGGCATATCAATTGGTGGCTTAAAGAACAAAGATTTTCTTATAATAAACCATTCTTTTACTTCGACTTTGCTAAATATGGCAATGCTTATTCCCTATGAACCAGAAGGCAATTTTTTCCCACCACCCAGCCGGGATCCAGTAAATTACAGCGAATGCAGCACTAGATATTTTAGACATGAATATGCTGGTATCTGCTACTGTATTTCTCATGTATGTCTTATGTTTAGATTAAAGGTGTTGCTTTAGTTTCTCTTTTCTTGTATTTGTTGGGCCTTTTTCTTGCCTACTTCCTAGGAGTTATTGCATTTTTTTAGAATGTTAGTAATTTAATCTAGATATTCGGGTTAAAGTATACCTTTAGTGGGATGTGTTGAAAGTTTGAAACAACCCTATTGCATCTCCTTAACCTGTATGACTTAGCGACAATTAACAATAACTCTGTTATTTTAACTTTGAAGCAGCCACAACTGTTATCCTCGGAGTTGGTGCATCTTTGAGAACGTTAGTATTTTAACCTGGATACTCAAGTTAAAATACTTCTTTTAAAGGGATGTGCTAAAACCAAGGTTTGCCTTATCGAGCCCGTATCGGGCGGTATGTACCGGTTCGTCAGCTGATCGGTATGCGGACTCGTTTGCTGTCGGACGGTACTGCTGAAATCGATCGTCGGCGGTCGATTGAGGGAGAAAGAAGCGGGAGAAGAAGAAGAGGGAAAAACTTGTTACCTGCACGCTGCTCTTCCTCAATTCCCCTGTCCGATCCGTCACCCATGCGATCCTTCATCGATGAGCGATTCTTCGCCCTGCACAGGGAGAAGAACAAGGCGACATCGCCTTTTGTTTTTTTTAATTTATATTATATTATATCGAGCGGTATGCATTGTGTGTACCGCTCTATCAGTGCGTACCGCTCTATCACAGACTTTGCTGAATTTACCTAAGTCGTGCGACACCCTTTCGGTAAAGTTTCAAACTTAACTAGAATTGCCTAAGTCGTGAAGTATCCTTGCACCAATGTCTCGGACTTAACTGGGATTGCCTAAGTCAAGAAATGCCCCTGCATTATTCATCCGCAATGGGTCAGCCTACATGTAACCTCGTATCGGTCCCGAAGGACCTGTAAAAGATAAGGTTGATTAGATTGAAAGCGAGCGATGGACAAGTCCCGACGTCTCATGAAGAGGAAGCTTTACAAGCAATTCAGCAAACACCTTGAGTGCAAAAGAGAAAAGGGAGAAAGGAGTGAAACAGGACTTTAGACGGTTGAACGAACAGTTGTAAGTCCACAAACGACGGTTCACCCAACATATACCCGAAGCGCCATCCAGCCCTGTGCCACCTGGGGGGTTCCAGGGTGCTGAGATGGTTGACGCTTTGCTCCGCTTCGCGGTCTGTAGAAATCAGGCCGTGGCACGCGAAAACGGAGTTGTTTTGGGCATTTTTGGCCCTGCGCGGCGAGCGGTTGCACTGTAGCGTTGCAAACTGTTTTCTCTCGCATTTCTCAAACAAAATCCCATAAAACTAAGGCAAAACAGGCTGCCAAACATTTGTACAAGTATGCAAAAGCGACAAACGATTCGTTGAGCGAAAATGTTATGGGTGCACGACGACCGTTCATGACAGCTCGGTACCGGGTATCATACCATACCAAGTTGAACTCGGTATGCCGGTACAGACCGGAATGGAAAACCTTGGTTAAAACAACCCTATCTCAACTCCTTAATGAACCTTTGTGACCTAGTTACAATTAATAAAGTCTTATTAGGATGAATATTGTATTAGAACTTTGGATCAGATCCTTTTGGTCGATATTGGGTTGAAGTGTTCCAATCTAACATCATGATGATTGTTTTATAGTTTGCTCTTATGGTCATATTTTGCATTGCATAAGATTCATGTTGATCAAGTAATATTGTATAAATATCTAATTGTGCAGAGTAAATGAATAGCTTTGTCCAACTTGGGTTTTCTTTTCCCCAATTTACTGGTATTGCCATTGGTGATTTTTGATGTTCAACTAATAAATGACTGGTCTTTTACCTGTAGAAACTTAGGCAGATGGTTGTTAATAAGATCGATATGTTGTCTTTCCAACCAATGCATACACGTGACTGTTCTCAGGTATGATACCCTTTTTGTCATTCTTATCATGTCTGTATGTTAGAAACACATACATTGTTTATGGTTTAAATGCCTATTTGATATGTCAACATCTAGCTGGCCAGCTGGTTTGTCAAGAACTAAAGAAAAAAAGAACAACTAAGAATGAATGTGTCAATGCTTACCATTCTGGATGTTACATGATTTAGGTGTCAGTAATTTTTTTTTTTGGAAATCAGGAAATCGGTGATGCAACTTTAAATGCGTTAAAAGATTGATGGGATCATAATAATGCTTAGTGTATGGTTGTGCATACTTATCCATGATATGCTTCCGAGCTATATGATTCTTTGTTGATGTTGTTAATAACTTAACAATCTGGGCTCTTGTATATTTTGTTGTTTACTCTTTTTGCTACCATGTTCTCAATTTTGGAGGCTCTTTTTATTGTTCTTTTACATTTTGCCTCCATTTACAAATTACTTGAGCATTTCATTGCGTGGAAGCAAAGAATGATTGATGGTCATTAAGCCAGGAATGAGTTGAGATAATTTTTTCTTCTTCCTCTTTTATTTTTTTTGACCATTTTCTTGCCTGACTTTTGCTTCCTTATCATGTTGGTCAGGCAGCCTTTTGTTACCCATCTCATTGGTAACAAATGTCAAATTGATTGGATAAGTAGGCCCCAAGAGTGTGAGCCTACCCATAGACATCTGATCCTGTCCATGTTACATTTTGGCCTTGAAGGTTTCTATTAAGAAAGACCCATAAGAGATTGTTAATTTGCTTTCCACTTGATTATGAAACTGGTCCTTTCTCAGGGACATGATAAACATATTTAAATTCTTTTTTGGGTTATCTTTAATATAATAGATCTGTTGGTTGCCTATTAAATTGTTAAAACTTTTTTATGCATTTTATGCATAAAATATTTTAGTAATTCATATTTCTGGTTAGTGTCTCATATTTGCAGATCTTCTTCCCTCACACTTGTCTTGGAATGCTACTATATACTGCATTGCCTTGCTGGTTTTAGTTAAGCACAGGAAGTGGAAACTCGTGTTCACAGCTGTGAAAAAGCTATATGATGTTTTAGTAGTTATTGACTATACCTCATCGTTATCTTTTGTCAGTTTTGATGCCTTGAGAGACTGAAAAGAATTTTCTTATTGTTTGCCTTATTAGTTTATTCATGTAGTAGATATTAATGATTTTTTTTATTTTTTTCCTTTGCAAGAATATTGCTTTTCCTATCTGCTATAGAAGGTATCATCATCTTTCATTTCTTTGCTTGATCAGGTGCAGAGACTTGCATCAATTTATTACCTGAGGAGTGGCTGTCAAGGTTCAGGCAAGAAAAGGTCATTATGCTATGTAAATATTGCAATTTAGTGAATGAGAACTGTGCATCTAGTTGAATTCATAAATCATGTCATTTCAGTGAGTCACTGACTTTATATAATCCTGATAACTGCATCAATAAATTCTCTAAGGCTTTAAGACATGCATCTATGGCACTGGTGTTAGTTTTGCTTGATTTAGGAAACATGATTACTGTAAAATATTGTTCTGAGACCATTATTTTCAGATTTGTGACTGTGAGTCGTACTGAGAGAACATGCTTGCCTTCCACAAGGGACAAACTTCGTCTGGATAAGGTACTTGGCTGCATACATCTGATAAGATAATGTACCTAAACTTTCTGATTCATTTATTTTATTATGTTGTTGGACTGTGTTTTAAGAAGTATATCCAACGTTTTACTTACCGGTCCGTACTGGCATACTGACATTTTGTTGCTCCTGGTATGGTACCAGTACCATTGCGGCACACACAGTGCATACTGCCCGATATTATTAAAATATTATAATATTATATAATATATTTATTTAAAAAATATTTAAAAAGAAATAAATGGGCGATGTCGCCTCGGTCTCTCTCCCAGCGCAGGGAGACGTTTCGTCTCCCCGCGCTGGAACGATAGTCGCCCGTGGGCTGCGAGGGCGGCGACGTCTCGCGAGTGGCGACGTCTCGCGTGTGGCGACGGCTTGCGGTCGACCCATGGGCGGCGAGGGCGCGCGAGCAGCGCGCAAGCGAGGACAGCAGCCAGGTACTTCTTCCTTTTTCTTTTCCTCTTCTTTTCCCTTTTTCTTCTTCAATCGACCGCCGTCGGTCGATTTCTCCGTCAATCGATCGCCGACAGTCAAAATCGATCGTCGACCGGTCCGCATACCGGTTAGCTGCCGGACCGGTATGTACCGGGTGGTACGGGGCCTTACCGCTTTGTCACGGGCTTAGCTGATTTTGCCTAAGCCGTGAGGCACCGATGCGTGTCCGTCCGCAAAGGTCAGCCCTCCCCGAGATCTCCTAGGGTCCCTTATGACTTACAAAAGATAAAACGGACCAGAAGAAGCAATTCCAACGGGATCCACAAGCAACTGTTCAAGCAAGCACTTTATAAAGCCAATTCAAATTACACTCATGGACATTACAAACTCAAAAAGGTTGCACGCAAAGGATAATGGTCCATTACAGATCGAAGTCCCCACAAGTGCTTACAAGACACACTCATATTTACAAGCCAAAATCAACCACAAAGCAAACCAAACTAGGGCTACCAAGCTTACTACAAGCCCGCTACTTGCTGTAGAAGTTATGTACACAAATTGAAGGACACGGACAAACATGAGCATTTCATCGAACACCTTGTTTCTATTTATGTCTGTAACATTCTCCCCCGCTTATTCCTTTGACATCCTCGTCGAAGCCACTGTAGATGCTGCATCTCCTCGTATTTTGCGTCCCTTCCTTCGCGATTGATAGATCCGTCTCTGTGGCACTATGGCACTCCTTCGAGTCCACCTCCTTTCTAATCGACACTTTGCTTTTTGGGTAACTAAGCCCCTCCGGACTCGTCGTTGCTTCCTCGCCCCTTTCGACCACCTGCTTCAACACCACTGTGTCCTCCTAGCAGTTCACCTTGGTCGATGGAAAGACAGACTGCAACTCTCATGCATGGCCTCTGCCATCTTGTTGTAGGGCTCATGCCGATTCTGTTCTCCTTAGCTTCCTTGGTAGCTATGTTCGCTTACTTGGCCTTGTCCTCTGACTTGTCGGGCTCTCTTAAGCGAATGTGAGCACTAAAGCAGTCCCACTCTCCGGTCACTCTAACCATTCTTCTGTATGATCAAGTCCCCTCCATGAGACTTACTGGTACTTGCAATCTGACTTCTCCGTCGGTGGTACATAGCCCCCATATGCTGATGACCAAGGCTTTCATCTGATGCAAGCTTCGATGCGCACACACGGAAGACCCGCCTCTGCGGTACCATGGTATTCACTCCTTGAATCCACGGCCCTTCTTGCCGTTGCATTGTTCATTGAAGTAGAGCTCCCAGCAGCTCCTGATCATTCACATGATCACGTCCCCCTCCATGGGACTCACTGGTACTTGCACTTGGACTTCTTCCTTGGTGGTATACAGCCCCCATATGCTGATGACTAAGGCTTTCATCCAATGCAAGCTCCGATGCACACACGAAGACCCGCCTCTGCGGTACCACGACATTCACTCCTTGAATCCATAGCCCTTCTTCTTGTTGTGTCATACACCAAAATGGAGCTCCCAGTAACTCCTGATCATACCTCCGTATGATCATGTCCCTCACGGGACATGACCGCATGTGTTTCATTGCCACGAACTATTCCATCACGATCCGCGATACCATGTCGCCTCCTGGTGACATCTCCATTGCATACAGATTCTCGTGTGATGAACTCGGACTACGACTTCTTCATGTGTGGCCTCTGCCAACACATCATAGGGCCTTCGCCATCTCCAATTTTTGGTTCGCTCCCTTGGCAATTCACCTTTGTCCACCCACTTTGGGTCACACTCGGACAAAACATAGCTCTAGGATAGTCTGTCGCCTAGTAGCTCTTAAGTCCCCTGACTTCGCTAGAATTAGTGCACCATTGTCTGGATCCTGGGCCTCTATTCCCTACCAGCATAATCTCCACTATGCACCACTTGTTCCTGACAACTCGAATGGCAACACTGTGGCGTATTCTTCAAGAGTACCCGCCTTTGCGTCCTTTTTCCCCATGCTAAGGTCTCCTGATCCCAACTTTGCCTCCGCAAGTTGAATCACCTTAGTTACTCCGTCAAATGCATCTCTGAGGTAAGGTACATGTGCCTCGAACTCTCTTTGTCTTTGTCACCATGCAAGAAAAGTCGGCCCCCCATCAGAATGAAGAACCCATGGAACGACATGATCTCACTCTTGCCTCTACAAGAGTTCATGCCCTTGACTTCTGTCCAAGGAAAGCTCTGTGCCTCCGCTCTATGTTCCATCTTCTATGTCGACTCCCTTCATGCGGCTTGGATACTTCACCAAGTTCCACCCAAGTTGCTCCGCTCCTCGATTTGCATTGAGTTGATAGTGGCCCTCGTGTCCACCGTTCCACGGGTCAGCCCTCCGTTGAGTTCGACTTCCACATCGATTCGAAGTATGCCTTCATATGATGTTGCCTTGGATTGCTCTCCCACTTAATCTCGAAATGTATCCACTAATGCATTACCTCATTCGAGATCATGCGACGACTCTTTGTCGCTCGCTCAGTCCGTTGAGCTTTGTGGAGATATTGCCTTGAGGAACTCTTCCTCAATATGTGTGATCTGTTGTACATGATTCTCCCTCTGGAGAACTAGGACTTATCCCTCCTGGATATCTGTCCTGTTGGAGCAACTTTCCTCTTTACATTCTTCCCACTGGAAATTTCGGAGACCCCATCCCCTTTGGACTACTCCGTCTTGCTGAACAACTTGTGCCTTGTTCTGCCCCCGCAAATGCACTTGCTAGATTGCGACTCTTCGCCAATACAGTCCCCACTGCACCCTTCAAGGTCTAGCAACGTGCTGAACTTGTTGCACACTTCAGTCACCTACGGACGTATCCTTTCCATGTCGAAGAAAAAGTTTTGATGCTCTATGGCACCGAGTTCCGATCGCGCCTTGGGATGGCCACGAACACTCTGTCGTCTGTGTACAAGCCCTTGCATGAGTTTCAAATCCTTCGAGTTAGCAATTCTCCATACCTCTGTGAGCTTTGCACAACTCTTTCGGTCATTGCGCAACACCTCCCACTTTGCAAGGCCTCATCTTTCACCAAACGCCCCGCTTGCCTTGAGCATCATCAAGCTTGGTTGTCAACGTCAAGTCGTAGCTCGAACTCAGCCATCCCAATCTTTGTGCGCTATGCATTCTTCTTCGCTTGTTTGTCCTCGTGGTGCCTCTCGTGCAAAGGGTAGGTCATTCCTCTGAATGCCAAACCTGGATGCCCGCTCCTCTGAGCGACTCCTTTCCCTACATCTCAATGTCCGTTTCCCCCAAACGATTGCGCGTGTTGGTTGTCCTCCACATAGCCCAGCTAGGTCTCCCACGTTTGTATGGCGAGTGTTTCTGCGTGTGCTTGTCCCGCTCTGATACCACAATGTCACGGTCTTAGTTGATTTTGCCTAAGCCGTGCGGCACCGATGCGTGTCCGTCCACAAAGGTCAGCCCTCCCCGAGATCTCCTAGGGTCCCTTAGGACTTACAAAAGAGAAAACGGGCGAGAAGAAGCAATACCAACGGGATCCACAAGCAACTGCTCAAGCAAACACTTTATAAAGCCAATTCAAATTGCACCCATGGGCATTACAAACTCAGAAAGGTTGTACGCAAAGGATAATGGTCCATTACAGACTGAAGTCCCCACAAGTGCTTACAAGACACTCGTATTTACAAGCCAAAATCGGTCACAAAGCAAACCAAACTAGGGCTGTCAAGCTTACTGCAAGCCCGTTACTTGTTGTACAAGGTATGTACACAAACTGAAGGACACAGACAAACATGAGCATTTCATCGAACACCTTGTTTACATTTATGTCCGTAACAGCTCGGTAAGGAAAACCTTGGTAATATCTATATATTTAGGAATTATTGGACTGCAGTTTGGCTTTGCCCAGGTCCAGGCGGTGCACATCATATAACTTGCTGGGCATGTGTTCTAGGCTCTATGCATGCGCATGGCACAAGAGGGCACATAGTATACTAGTTTCTTGTAGTCCACACAACAAAGTTTGTGAATTAGCACAGCTCTCTAATTTTTCTCTAGCTAAAGCGACAAAACCTTGCCTTTGTCTTAATACATCATCAACTTTAGCATCTTTTATTCTTTAATAAAGGATTCCTCTGACTGTTATTTTAGAAGACTTGGACCCTGTTCTCCACTGACTCAATGGTCAGTTCCTGTGCAAAAATTTCAACGATGTTCCCCCAATATTCCCAATATCACACTTGGCATGTAGAAGGTTGGTGCATTCTAGTTAAGAGAGCTTTGATAACATAGCACATGAGTTTAATTGCAAGACTTGTTGCCTTCTACTATGTTTTTTAGTTGTTGATGTTAAATCAACAAGGTTGCTGTTTTTTTCTGACTGCAATAGTTATCATAACCTTTGAGTTTTTGACCTCTGGTAAATGCAAGAATAGCTTAGAGTTCTTTGCACTGATAAGAAGCCTTTGCCTAGTTGTATGTACAAATGGTTTGAAATTGAAGTTTGGCAATGATACCAGTCTCCATTGAAGAAGTAAATTCATCTGAAACATAGCTGGTCATCTACTTCAGACCATTAATGTTGTCTCTTTGTTCCTAGCAGGAGTCACATAATACAGTATTTTCTTTTGCATAACGACTTGCTATATAATTTCTGATGTAGCTCTGATTTAGACATTAATGTGATCGAGTTAATGCAAGCATTTGCAGACCATGCTTTTTTGCACAGTACCCACCTGTTTTAAGAATGCCAGTGGGCATACATACATCATTTTTACCATCTTATAATTCTTCCCATGGTAAGTGGCCTCTTTTGTTGCTGACATCAGTTTTCTATGGTTTCAGCTGCTGGGAGTGAGTGTTGATGATGTCGATGACTTCATTGTCAACCAGGGCACCAAGATCAAACTTCTAAGACGACCCAAAGGTCGCAAAAATTTGGGCAAAGGTCCTGCAAGTCATGAGCGCCAGTCTGCTCCGTCGAACCTATCGAAGAGTGGTGAAGCAAGTGGAAGTGGGAAAAGAATCAGAAAGCAGAGATTAGCTTCCTATGCAGCAAGGCCAGTTTCATTTGTTTCCACTGGTGTCATGGAGGTTGATCCAGCAAAAGAGATGGTAACTGTGGATTCGAGTGCAAGCACCTCACATGAAACAGTCGCCACTAGTCGTGCAAGCATCGGCGAATTTGAGGTGCACACGAAAGGTTTTGGTTCGAGACTGATGGCCAAGATGGGATTCGTCGAAGGCACTGGGCTGGGGAAGGAAGGACAGGGCATGGTTCAGCCGATACAAGTCGTCAAGCGGCCCAAATCGCTAGGACTGGGAGTTCAATTCGAGGTTGAGACCAGCAGTGCGGGAGCAGAGATCAGAAGAATTGGTGTCTTTGAGAGACACACCAAGGGATTTGGGTCAAAGATGATGGCAAAGATGGGGTTCGTCCCCGGCACCGGCCTGGGAAAAGATGGCCAGGGGATCGTCAACCCCTTGACCGCAGTGAAGCAGCCGAAATCACGGGGATTAGGTGCCAAAACATAGAGGATGTTTGCTTTGGCTTCTGGAGCTTCATTCCTGGCACAGGATCCACTCTTGATTTGCACTTGTGATGTCCAACAATTCATGGATGTGATAAAACCTCTGATCCAATTTGGAACCATTCAAGTAAGAATCTTGGCAAGTTTAGAAACTACATCGTGTACCTGTAAACACTGTTTTATATGCTTCCCTACTCACCGTTATCAACCCATAGCTAAGCTGAAAAGCGCTTCCATATGTGATACAGCTAAAGGTTAAAAGGAGTCTCTCTAATGTTTCTTTAATTTCTTATTAAGACAAACGGAAGTGAGATTGTGTAGTCGATGCAGCGGCTGAACATTCTGATGCATAGTAAATCGGTTGTAAAAAACCATAATCTTTTAACTCTTTATTGTGTGTGCAATAATTTTTTTAATAACATCTAAATATTTTTTGTTAAAAGGATGAAAATCTTAAGGTTTTTTTTGACTCATCTAATTTTGATCATGAATCATTTAAGTTCTTATGTCGATTTATCATAAATTATTAATATAATAATATATATAATTTAAATTTAGAAAATAATTATGATCCATTTTAATTTTTATAGTTTTAACCATGGATCTCTTAAGTTCATATGATTTATTTGTATCTAAAATAATTTTTATATTTTTAAAAATATTTTATATAAGTCTTCCATTAAGTTTGAATTAATATATGTTAGAGTTTGTTTACATGACATACTGACATAATAAATCGTTAATATAATAACACGTATAATTTTAAGTTTAAAAAAATATTAAGGTTCATCTTATCGAGGAAGAAAAAGTGACGGATCGCGAATTATGACTAACGGGAAAAACTTAAGGTGAGAACAACACTAAGTGCTAGAGAAATAAATGAGCAAATGAGTAAAATGACCCCCTCCCTTCTTTTGAGGGAGATTTATAAGGAAACAACCATTGCTCGATGCAACCCTTCGCCTCCTTTAGAAGCAGGAAATAGCTCAGCTCATCATCATGGTGCCTCAAAGAAGCTCTAGAGGTCAAGAGATTCAAGCCCCGCCATGACTGAAATAGCAGCATGGGTCCCTAAAATGAAAAAAAAAAAAAGTAGCATCGAGGCTAATGGGAGAGAAAAAGTGATACCACGACTGAGAAGTGCCTAAGTCATGCAACTCGGGAGAGGAGTGGCCACCATGACGGTGCATGTGCCCGAGTCATGTAGCTTTGTGCAACTCGAGAGAGAAGAAGTCCCACAACAATAGAGCATATATATGCCCGAGTTATGCAACTTGGGAGAAGAGAAGGCCCACCATGACGAGGTCGAGGTAGAAGTGCTCGAGTCACATAACTCGAGAGAAAAGAAGACCTGCCACAGCGAGGCATATGCTCGAGTCATGCAACTCGGGAGAGAAGAAATGCCACCACAGTGGGGCATGTGCCCAAGTCACATAACTCGAGAGAGGAGAAATGCCACCATGGTGGTGCATGTGCCGGAGTCGTATAGCTTGGGAGAGGAGTGACGCCACAGCAAGGCATGTGCTTGAGTCATATCATTCGGAAGAGAAGAAATGTCATCGCAGCGAGGCATGTGCCCTAGTCATGCAACTAAAGAAAGAAGAAACACCACCACAGCGGAGCATGTGCCCGACTCATGCAACTTGGGAGAGAAGAAGTGCCTTGCCACAATGGAGAAGTGCTTGAGTCATGCAACTCGAGAGAGGAGTGCCACCACACTGGTGCATGTGCCCGAGTCATGCAACTCGGGAGAGAAGAAGTGCCTCGCCACAATGGAGAAGTGCTCGAGTCGTGCAACTCGAGAGAGGAGTGCCACCACATTGGTTCATGTGCCCGAGTCATGCAACTCGGGAGAGGAGTGCCACCATGGTGGTGCATGTGCTAGAATCGTGTAGCTCGGGAGAGAAAGAGTGTCGCCACGACGGAGAAATGTCCGAGTCATGCAACTTGGGAGAGAAGAAATGCCATCATTATGGAGCATGTGCCCGAGTCGTGCAACTCGGGAGAGAAGAAATGCCACCATGGTGGAGCATGTGCCTAAGTCGTGCAACTCTGGGGAGAAGAAGTGCCACCACGGCGGAGAAGTGTGCCTGAGTCATGCAACTTGAGAGAGAAGAAATGCCGCCACGATAAGGCATGTGCCCAAGTCATGTGCAACTCTGGGGAGAAGAAGTGCCACCACGGCGGAGAAGTGTGCTTGAGTCATGCAACTCAGGAGAGAAGAAATGACGTCATGATACGGCATGTGCCCAAGTCATGTAACTTGGGAAACAAGAAGGCTTGCCACGGCGAGGTCAAGGTAGAAGTGCTTGAGTCATGCAACTCGGGAAAAAAGAAGACATGCCACGGCGGGACATGTACCCGAGACATACAACCCAATAAGAAAAAGGCTCGCCACGACGAGGCTAGGATAGAAGTGCCCGAGTCACACAACTCAAGAGAAAAGAAGATCCACTACAGTAGGGCATGTGCGCGAGTCATGCAAATTAGAAGAAGTGCTGCCACCTGGGAGCTGACGTGGAGCTTGTGCCGAAGGTGGATCTGGAGGAAGCGTAGCTGATGCGACGGATGATGCACAACTGACTCCCCGCTACTCGGAATTGTATAGGACGGCATCGCATGGCGGGGAACCGGATGGGTTGGCCCATGTCGTCAGCAACATCTAGGTCTACCGCTCATGCAACGAAGCATCGACGGCTATTAATGACTTGCATATGAGCGAGTTGTCGCTACAAGTACAAACATCGATCCTCTGGCCAGTGGAGGGGATCGATGTTTACACTTGTAGCGACAACACAATCGTACGTAGGTCATTAATGGCCATCGATGTTTCGTCACGCTAGCAACTGATCCATATGCTACTGATAGTGTGGACCGACCCATCTAATTCCCTGCCATGCAACGTCGCCCTATACGATTCCGAGCAACACGAAATCGGTAGCACGTCGTCTGACACATCAGCTACGCTTCCTCCGAACCCACACTAGTCACATTCTCCACATCAACTCCTAGGTGGGTAATGCCAAAATAGTGCCTGTCGCATGTTATGCTAGTTTATGGGTGTCTCTGGTAATTTGCACTTTGTTGGGTAATTATTCTTCTGCAGGTTATTGGATAACATATTTAACTGACAGGTCAAAAATGATTTTGAAACCACAACATACCAGCCAAAGAAGAATCGTTGGATTTATATTCTCATATATGGATGGACACCACATGCACAAATTTGAGGTCTAAAGGACTCGGAACAAAACTGTTATGCTTGCTGGATAATATCCTCCAATTCATGTTTTACAATGAAAGCAAATCTCACTCAACTATAAAATCTAATGACTGAAAGAAATGCTACATCAACAAGCAGCACGCACCAGTTTCTGTTTCCAGTTTATTTACAATATTGTTGGGGAGGATGCCCTGAAAGAAATGCCTCTAAGCCTTGGAGGACGACTAAGATTTTGTCCAAAGAAACACCTTACCACCAGCAGTGGCACATGCCAGCCAACCTCTTTTGCATGGGTGTGCGGCAAACCTGCAAGGTATCGAAGTCATGTGCTCACTTACCAGAGCAGTCGTCGTTCTTAGGTCGGCGGAGATGACATCAACTGCCCTCTTCATGTTGCCCAGGAAGAGATGGGAGTCATCCCATCCCCAAATTGCTCTGTGACAATAAAAAACCATGTCATATTTAATCATACTCGATAATACAATGTTGCATGCATGCATGCAGTGGAGAATTGCAATGAAACATTATTGTCAGGATTAGTTCATTAAGTTGGGAAAACTACCAAGTTCAAGTTTTCCATCCACCAGCTAAAATAATTACCGGTTATGAACAAGGGGGATGCCGAGATACAGCAAGTCTCCACAAAATGTTGGCAGTGCCTAAAACTGCATTTTTTTTTTTTTTTTTTATCAACCCACCCATGGACATTGACATGGGCATATGCATTGATTTGCAAATTTAACTACTCAGCAAGCTAATAGCTGAATAAACAATTTCTGCAGAAAATTCCCATAAAATAACCCCAGAGACACGGATGAAATATAAATGCTCAATCATGACATTGGTTGTGAGTGCTAGGCTGCCAAGAAGCTTCTTAAAATTTGATTTACTGTCAAAGACTAATGTGCTAGACTGATTTCCAAGCAGATATTATCTCAGATAATGCAATTCCCAGCATAATGCAACATGTAACATATCTGTTCTGATATAGATGATGCAGCAGTAATTATGTACTTGTACACAACATGACAGGTGAGAGATCTCAGGCCAGGATGCATGTAGAAACCACCATACCTAAATGAGGATAACCATCTGCCAGTCTGATTGTCATGCCTCACCATCCATAAATCATCGTAGTTAGCACCACCCAGAATTCCTACTCTGTCATCAATACTGCAACAGTGGCTTGTGTTAAATGATAGAGGAGCATGTGTAAAGAAAAACATGACAGATATGTGTTTGGGCAAACCCCACAATCTAACAATGCAAATTACAATCTCTTTCACTCTTCCTGAAAAGCAAATGATCATAATAAGTGAATAATATCTTTAAAATGGCCACTCACTTAAAAAGTTCCTCTTGCATTGTTTATTTTGCAATAACCCCAAGAAGATAGGGAAGACAAGCAGCAAAGTTGCTTAAGCTAGAATTTTCTTAACTGGAAACTAGTTTTCAGACTGCTCTGACCATGTTGTAGGATGCCATTCACCAAAATATTGCTGATTCATATCTAATGAGAAAAACAAGCACAACAGAAGAAACATGGAAAATTTCCAAAATGATAGAAGGAGGTTAAAAGCAACTAATAAGTTAAAAAAATAACTTTTATGAGCCTATGGAAAATAAATTGTAAAAAAAGGAAAAAAGTTGCAACTCTAAAAATAGCCTCATCAAAGATGAAAAGTATCATATGATAAACTGAACTGATTCCCATTTCTTCTATGCTAATGCACCATCTTTCCTTCATCAAGCCAAAAGACAAGCATGCAACTGCTGAGGGAGCTTGTATATGTACATACTACATCTATCCATATGCACCTTTGTAAACATATTATTCATATGTTTGTGCGTGTGTGTGTGTGTGTGTAATTACAATGTGTATGCATGCATATATGAATCTTTCCTCAAAAATAAAACTTGTATCGGGATCAGAATATTAAGAGAAGCTATGTTCCCTCGTCTAAACTATTTGTCTCAATTTCTTTGCTTCAAGATACATGAACCAAATGTAGAAAGCTTTCTTTATGATTCTTAGAGATAAATTGGTGCCCACTTCTAATGTGCAATATGGTTTTAAGATGGATGAAATCATGATTCTAACGATTAAGAGACACATATCCTTAGTATTACAAATCATGTTTCCTAGAAAGCCTCTCGATGGCAAAGATTCTGAAGCAGGTGCATTTGGACACAAAGTTCCTAGCAGAAAGCACGAGGAACTCGGAATCTACACTGCCACAAGATACTTGAATCTTTATGGAATATATTGAAGGAACAAAACACATACTAGAAGTAACAGTAAAACCAAACAAATGAACATAGTCTATTAGACTGCAAGACCAGAAAACAAGAATTGAAAAGTTGTACAACTTACCTGATTTGTGATTTTCAGTGTGCAAAGTGAGATGATAAGAAGAATCGATACAACAGCTTACATACTATTTTGTTAGTGAGTGTAGAAATGATGGTGACACAAGTCCCAGGAAGTTTAACCACAAAATCCAAAAACATCGCAAGTCTTTTGTCTGTACAAACGCATAATATATTCAACACATCTTAAACAATTAGCACCGAACATATTCTAGAAAGAGATTGCAGAACAATACTAACCTTGTTGTTGCAAGACAGCTTCCACCCGGTGAGAAATATGCAGAATGAACAGCTCTTTGATGATGGATGGTCTTTAACATGTCTGGTTGGTGCTTCTTCAAATTTCTCAAATCCCATATGCAAGCTGTCCCGTCTGTCGAACTAGTAGCAATCATGTTTATGTTATCTGGACGAAAATCAATCGTGTTAATTCTCTGTTCATGCAAGTCCCAAGTGCCAGAGACCTTTCCTGCTCTCTCATCCCAAAGTTTTAGCTCCCCTGATCCCTCACCAAAATAAATGGAACCAACATCATTTGGTGACTGGCAGAGTGAAAAAACCAAAGAGTCGCTAGAATAAATCATATTAAAAGTTCCCTCTCGAATATCCATCAAACGGATATATCCATCATAGCTGCAAGTGAAAATCTGCTCAAGTAATGACAGCAAAGCCATCTGTTTAGTCATAAAAAAAAAAAAAAATTGTTTCTAACTGCCATACCAGGAAATGCTAAAGACAGGTATAAAAGAAAACAAAAGACCAATTCTACATAAGAAAGAATATCATGCTGAAAAAGTTCTATTTAAATGGCATCTATTTTCCCTACAAGATCGTATACTCCTTTGTTTAAACAGTAACTCAATAATTCCCTGATGCCTGATCCCAGACCAAGGATGTAAATCCAACTTTTTTGGCATCTTTAGGCCACTCCAACAAAAGAAAGAAATAACAGAAAGGCCATTGGTATGTGGACCCAAAAAAGAGAAAACAAATATATATATCTGTAAGATTGAAAAACCATCTTAACTTGCTTTAATTTTTTTTTTTTTTTTCATGATATATATATAGTCTTGAAGAGTCTAAATAACTATGTAGTTAACAAGAAAATCAAAATCTTCTCTAAATTGCTCCAAGACCTACGTTGTAAAAGAAACAATCATTTCCTTATACAGATTAAAATAAAAGACATGAAACAAAACAAACAACATTCAAACCACAACGAAAAGGGAGTAAGCAGTTGATAATGAAGTATACAATGGTTTGAGTGAGTAAAACATGGGCAAATCTCATAGATCGAACCATCAATAACTATGTTCAGCTTTCCCAAGGTTTAAGCAAAGAACCCGGAATCCGGATGATCAAAATGACACTTTGAGAACTAAACAAGTTTCATGAATTGTGCCGTCAGAAACAACAAAATCAGCAGTAAATGACGTCGAATGAAGAGTAGATTTCCTCACCTTCGCGGAAGAGAAGGGATGGATCGAGATGCCCGAAACAGGAGCAGAATGCGGCGCATAAACATACACTCCATCGCCTTCCTCGGTGTCCACATCCCAAAACCCCACGTTCCCCAGCTTATCCCCTGCCACTACAACCGTTCGATCGCCAAATGGCAAAAATCGAACCGTCAGTATCCTCCCGTCCAGAATCTTCCGCACGTTCTCCGCCCTCAGCATCAAATCCCTCTTCGGATCAAGCGACCCTTCTCCCTTCTCGCCCGTGGCAAGATCCAAACCTGATCGATCGGATGCGTTCAGGATCGCTTCGATCAGATGCCGGTCGAACGGCTCGAGCCCCTCCACAAGCGCTTCGCCGATGAGAAGCGGTCCTGGCTTGTAGTCGGGGGCTGTCGGGAGATGATCGACTGGCGGGGCGTTGTCGGATGGGTGATCGGTTGGTACAGACAGGTTAGGAGGGAGGCCGCGGTGGCGAAGAGAGCGGCGGACAACGACTGGGGTTCCGAGGCGGGGCTTCTTGTTCTTCTTATCCTCCTTCTTCTTGGTGTCGGACGAGGCGCGCTTGAGGGTGGCGGCGAGGTCGGAGACCTTGCGGCTGAGCATGAGGGAGGTCATCATCTCGTCGTTACGGCGGATGTTCTCCAGCCGCCGCCGCTCGTACTCCGTCAGGGTATCCGACGCCATGAGAGAGAGAGAGAGAGAGAGAGAGAGGGCTTATTATTGATAGGAGAAGCAGAAGCGGCGCGGGAAAGACAAGAGAAGATGGCGGGAGAGCATATTGATACGGGTTCGGATCTTACTATCCATCTCGCTTAGACCCGTTTATGCGCCTACCGATTAGCTTCGGTCTGGTACTACCGTTTATGCGCCTACAAGAGAAGATGGCGGGAGAGCATATTGATAGGAGAAGCAGAAGCTAAACTTAGTATGGTATGGTACTACACTCGGTACAGACGGTAGGTACACATAGAGTATATCGTTGGTTATAATATAACATAATATTCGTTCCTTCTCTCAACACCGGTTTCGTCTCCCCGCGTTGAGAGAAGGAATCGCTTGCGGTTGACGGATCGTGGGGGGAATCGGGGAATAGTAGCACGCGCACGTGACTCCAAGCACCTTTCTCCCTCCGTTGGTTGATACCGTCCGAAATCGACAATCGACGTTCGATTTCGGATGATAATGGGGCGGAAACAACCCCAATCGTCAGTACTGGATAGTATACATACCGATTAGTTAGTAGATTGGTATGTACCGATTGTTAGTAGATGCAGTTCTTTTTCAGTTAATCAGGTCAAAATAAGATATGTTTTTTTGTATACACCGGATGATGCATTTTACAATTATTTACTCGTGGCAGTTCTTTTTAGTTGTCATTGATGTTGTTTTGGAAGCAATTGATTGTTACAACTTCAACTGGGCCATGAAAGAGCTGAATTGTACAAGAAGGAAACCTTTTTAGGATATAAGTTATTTAACATTAAAATCAACATGATAATTTTTTTCACACGTCTTTTGACCTCATTAAGAAACCATGATGTCATATCTACATTGTTTTTTTCTCAGAGATCCTATCCTAAATACTGGGGTATTGAGTTTGCCATTGGTTTGTGAAACTCTTAATATAAGTTCCTTCCTCCATCTATCAGCAGACAACATGATCATACATTCATACTAATCCATTTAAAAAATTAATCAGTGTGAATTTGATCATGCATATACTGTGCTGTTGTTCCTATAGAAATCTTTATAATTCTAAAATTTTTGTCATCAGAAGAGAGAGGTCTGTGGATGGAGGAAAGCAAAGCTGCACCTGTCTGTGAAGAAGCTGAAAAAGGACAAGCTTGTTTGTAGGTGCGACCGGGAAAAAAAAACAAAATTGTTCGCTCGGAGACAAGCACTGTCCCTGTGGCCCCCCTCGAGTAAAACCAGAGCTAACTTTGCCCATAATGTAATAACATATTGCTTTCTAATCTAATTTCTGCTCTCGTTTTATGTGCTCCCTATTAATTGCATATTGTGATGTGTTGCTGATAGACTATTTTTTTTTTGTTTATTCATTTCTGATATTAGTTTCCTGAAATAATATTTTTATTTTATGATAAATTACTTGATGTATTTTATGAATTATATGAATAACTTAAAAGATAAGTATAATTTACTTAAAAATGAATCATGTCTCTCTCATTAATGAATTTGATACATTAATTAATAAATATGACAATCATATGTCAACATCTTTCTTTTTAAAAAGAAAATATATCATTACCATAAATATTAAAATTTTAAAGTTTAAAATAAATCACTAACACATGATTCTTGCTAATCAATATTGTGTATTAAGAAAAAAAAAATTCAACTTCGTAAATAGTAACATTTATCAAAATCCAATAAAATTTATACAGAACCCACACTACATACATATTTCTCCTAAAGTTAAATATAATCTTTATGAAAAATTTGATCATTATGTTTATATATGTTCTCTCAAAAATTATTGTTATCATAAATTAGTTTTAATTCCTAAAAGAACTATAAGTGATTTGATGTCAAAAATCAAGAAAAATAGATAACGACGGAAAGTTAAATAAGTATCTAAAATTTAGCACAAATGCATATGCATCCCTTCAAGTTAATAACTCTCTTAGTTATTCTTCTAACTTTCATCAAATATTATATATATATATATATATATATATATATATATGTTCTCAATATATAGAAGGACATATACTAAATTTATTTCTAATTTTGCAAGAATAATATGTAAACGTTGAAATATCATCTTATTTCTGACATTTTAAGAATTCCAGTAGCATATACGGTGACAAATACTTTTACCTACCAAACTTTATTTTGGAACCCACATTTGCATGGAATCCTTAAAAATGTGTGGCAACGTGAGAACAGCAAGATTAAATATATCTTTCCTCGGCCAACATGTCCAATTCAAAGCTTGGACCTTTAACCTCCCCGTAAATGATCTAATGAATCCAAGACCTCAAGCATGACTCTCAATCTCCAACCCCACCACTCCTTTAATCATGCCATGGCACTACTCAGTGTGGAGAAGTAAGAGTAACAACAGAGAGTCTGTTTTCCAGCTACAAATTCTATATTAGAGAACTTTCCAAGACTTTGATAGGGGAAGTCACCTTTACCACAGACAAAAATCATTCTTCAGAGAGAATATATTGGACAACACAATTACCTGTAGTTGCTAAAACAGGATGCACTGTGAATTCAAAATAATACTTGCATCAAGCCTTTTTTCTGAAAATGAAATGAAGTCTATTAGACTAAACTCATTAAGTTGCTTACCCAAAATTTGAAGCTATTAAGACATCCCACCATCTATCATAATAAAGGTGAATCACTTGTGCAGCAAGAATTACCAAGCAAAATTTGGGCTACTAAAAAACCATAAATAACAACAACAAAAGCTAAACCATAGTAGCCGATGGCTTTCATGTTTACACTAAAGCTGTTCTTATGCTGCTGCTTTTAGCTGTCGGTCACCTGGGTTCCATCCATCAGCTCATTTACACACAGAGACTGCAAGTCCTGATACAACTTCTTCCATTGCTGTACCAGTTGTGTTTTTCTTTTACATTCCAGCCTAAGTCTTTCCATCTCCATTTCAGCGGCACCTGAAACGTTCTGTTTCTGAAGGGGAGAACAAAGAAAGAAACAGAAATGTCATGATCAGCAGTGTGCTTTGTTTCTTGATCATTTGGAGAGGCCAAGTTCATATCAAAAAAGACGATGTCCTTGAAGAATGCCCGATTATATCATGAGCTAAACACCATAAAACTGAACCATTCAAGTACAACAGATAAAAGGCCATAAATTCTTCTTTAAAGACTATTGCTCTCTTGGCACTGAACCTCCTTCCCAGATATGAATACCAGCATTTCAGAATTATCAAACAGGGAGGGGCATGGCTTCTTCAAACAGCTCCTCTTTTTGTTCACTAACAATAGTGTGGGGCATTACATAAATTTTGCGCCCAAGCAATCAAGCATGTAGGAAGAGTTTTGATTTCATAAACAGGAGGCTTCACTTCTTATCACATATGCATTTATTTTCAGAAAGTAGAGGTTTCACAAGACACGGATGTCATGGAAAAGGTATCCGCTAGAGGTTAGTAAGAAGAACTTTGATTCTTCATGGATCAAATAGTCGTAGTAATAGGCTAAGTTGGACTAATAGAAAAAAGTATCAAGGCTTTTGTGATGATAAAATATGAATTAGAAGTGATATAATAAAAAACTTCATCATTAGCAACAAGCAATATGGAAAGTTTCTCCAGCTACAAATACATTCACTCTAGCATATTCCTTTCAGGTACGTGCCCAGACTGGTATAGTTTTGTGCAATGTATGATAAAATAACCTACTCGACGAACCATATCTAATTCATTGCCTGAATTTGGGTACAGGTTTGAGTATAAAGGTGTTAATCATAAGTCCAATCTGGGTTTAAAATACCTACTTGGATGGTTTAGACAGAAATAAGCATTGCTAATACAGACAATAAGATCATGCCCCTTCAGAATTTCAGATATCAAAGGTTTCTTGGTAAGTTCATTAAAAATTTATCTATCAAAGAGGAAACACCAAAGCACCAAAGGCTACAATGTATATAAAAGAAACTGCATCTAATGTTCAGATATGCAGACATATTACTTGAAGTCAAATGCTTTCAGCAGAAAATGATTATCATAGATATGTACGATACCTGAAGCTCTTTGATTTGCCTCTCCATCACATATGAGCTACAAAATCTAGTTTCTTCTGGCTCATGGCAAAGAGACTGAAGCAATACAATAGCGTTAGTTTTAACTTCTCCATCTGTAGAATCAACATACTTGCTCAGTGGGGGTGGCAATGACAAATTCAAATGCTTCCTGTTCACTGATATAGGATTTCGAAGTAATGGCTGTCTAACTATAAGAACATTGTTGATAGGACCTGTCACAAAAAATCAACCATCAATTTAGGCCTCCTACTTGTTAACTACTAATCACTAGTTGAGGTCTAAATTAGTAATCATTGCAACAAACATGCAACCGTATTGCATTGTTTTTATCCTGATTAAAGGGGAGATAATGAAGATTTCAACAACTGAAAAGGTTTTCAAGAAATGGAGAATAGTCCATAATGAATAAATAAAAGGATTCAATCTATGAAAACTGGGTAATTATATAGATAATAAAGCAAGAAAATAAGCAACACTTCATGCTTTGCATTGACAAGCTACTTGAGGCAATTGTAGAGATCTTTATAGCTAACATTAGACAAGTTATACAACATAAGCACCAACATAGATCCTTTTTGTTTATGCATGTATGACTAAAGATATGGACACAATAGCTAAACCATCTATTTGTGGTCACCTTATGTGGCATTCTATCCACAAATTTGCTCTATTGTATGTATTACACTGATTAGGTTGAAGGTTCCAAATCTCATCCAACATATTGTGGAAGTCCAAGCTAACTTAGCATATAAAGATTTTGACAAATTACCACGCTCAAATCCTGCCTTCTCTATTTGTCTGTTGCAAAAAAAAAAATATCACTAATTAAACTAAGAACCATCAGATCTTTTTTTAATTGACTCTAATAAAGATTTTTTTAATCTCTTCTACCTCTCCTTATACCACTAATCATAACTTGTGCACCTATTGATAGTGAAAGGTACGAGTACGTACATAATTAGAAATCATGGCATAGGAATCCATTACATGTACATTTCATAACAGGAAGAGGAAAGAGCATCACATAATTAGGCATCCCAAGCAATTCCAACATTTTTATACCAGAATCATTACTAATAATTGATGTACCTTTCGCATGTTTCAATACGCGGGTAACATGCTTGGTTTTCGTATCCCAAACTCGGACAATACCGTCTTCAGTCCCAGACACTAGAGTAACTCCATCCGTGCTAAATGCTAGGCATGTTATCGCCTTACTGGATGAGAAAAACAGCTTAAATTAAATCATGAAAAGGAAAATGCTGAAGAAAGCAAAAACGTGATTAAATCCATATACAAGATACAGAAAGTGCACTTGAAGTACAAGTATGTCTAACACATCTTGCAGTCCAAGACAATTTCCCAATTGAAAATTAACAAGGGTCAACAAAACATGAAACAATTATGATTATATACAGAGTTTAGACTAAGCATTGAAGTTTCGCCTATATATTAGTGTATATAAGCATGCATGCAAGTCAAACTGCAAGCTAAATTACTTTAGTTATGCATCTCTCTAAGGTAAAATGTAAAATATTTCAGCTAAATATTTCTTATGAAAGAAAGCAATTAATTTCTTGGAAAATAACATATCAAAGATAAGCAAAACCTTTGGCAAACATGACTCTTGGAACCGTCTTCTGCACTGTTAGACTTGACGCAGCAGAACAACCGATAAGGGCAGAAAAAATGGTGAGACGTAAAATTCCAAGACCCAAAAGAAAAGGTAAATTGACTTTTTTGAGGAAATGCAGAATGACAAGCAATGACAAACTTATGAAAACTTCAAAGCTAAGACATCAAGATAAAGGCAATTTGGAAATAGAAAGCATCAAATACAACAAACCTCTGATATATCTAAGAACACAACTTAGATATGCACAGTATAGTCTCTTCATAGAAATTTGCCAGAACACACAAAACACAATTGTTGGTAAATATATACATGTATAAAGTGCTTCTTGAAACTAAGTAAAGAGCATATTGAGACCTGTGATCATATAAGGCACCAATGATGAACATCCCGTATATGCTATTGCGGTTGCATTCAGCATTTAGCACTGAAATATATATTTTTCCATCTCGGCCACCAGCATAGAACATGTGCTCCCCAGGATCCATTACAATAGCATCAATTATGGAAGGAAATGTAATGCTCCTCAACAACAAACCCTCAGATAGGCTCCATATCTGGAACATATGCAGTAGTCAAAAGAAGTTATCTTCAAAATTTAAAATACAAACATCGACAATTAGCATTGGGAGGAGAGGGGTCGATTTTCTAACAACAGATTAAAATTATCTTTCCAATTCAACATATAAGTAAATTAAGTTAGATTGCAGTAATAGAACTGACGTTATGGAAAAAAGGTGGTTATACCATTGAGAGCACCCTGACCCTAATAAGCATCTATAATCTACTTTATCATTACATTCGTAAGGTCAAATTTTAAATTGGGCTACGATAAAGAAAGAATAAAGCAAATAACTTTTATTGAAGCTACCAAGATACTGCCACTACAGTAAAAATTTGAAAAGAAAGATTCTTACCATCAGCATGTTCAACTTGGGGAGCAGAGTTAGACTTTGTTTTGAAACAAAGACTAAGAGTAAGTTATGAGGTATATATTACGAGCTATCATCTAATTCAGGGAAATTAACCTCTTAATTTAGATGCAACATTTGTGTACCTAAAAAATTTTCAGTTTAAGTCCCTCAGCATCTGGTGCTGTTCATATTGACAGCTAATTTTCTAATCTAGCCAACTACTCTTTTCAAAGAACTACAAAGTGTAACAACTAACGAACCTTACATGTTCGATCCTCCGAGGATGAGATGACAATGGAGTTGCATAACCCATGTCCCGTAACAACATCAGTAACACGTAAAGCATGTTCCGAAAAGCTATATCTATAAAGATCACCAGCAGAAGACTTTGCCATGTCATCGAACATCCTGACAAACATTACAAAAAAGGTGCACGATCATATTAACATTTTAGACAAGAGAACATAAAGGAACAATTTCGACAAAAAAAAAACTAAGTAGGAATTACATACATCATAAGGGACCAAACTCTGACAGAGCCATCCTCGGACCCTGATATTAGCAAAGACTCGTCCTTGGAGATAGTGAGACAGGTGACAGACCGATAATGTGCATGCCACCTTGTAAGCAATTTCCCAGTAGCAACCTTGATAAAGTTAAAGATAAGTATAAGCTTTTCTTGTGAGTTTTTCAATGAAGAGAGGGAGCTAACAAGACAAACATTAGAAAACAAAACAAATTTTGACATCAAAATCAAAATGAAAGCATAACACGGCCCCTTTGACTTTTAACAAGGTGGATGAGAGAATCAAGAACAGATTTGGATACACAGACCAAAACCGGTGCATCAAAATTTTGAGTCCCAAGCAGACGGAAAATTCTCATACCAGTGTCTTAAAGAGAAGACGACAGAAAAAGCAAATCTTCCCTAAGAAATAAAGCAAAATATTACCTCCCAGAGGTAGATGCTGCCGGATGGTCCTCCTCCCATGATGTAAGTGCCTTCTGAGTTGGAAACAAGAGGTCCAATCGGCTCAGCCGGGAAACTCCTAACTTCCACCTGAGGCTGAAACATAGCACAAGAATTATGAGATTGTTTATCCACCACAAGTATGAAACAGGGCGTGAAGTGGAGATGTGGAAGAAAGGTTCGGATTAGGACTCACCTTATCCCAGGACCAGAAGAAGATGGGGGAAGAGGCGGAGGAAGGGGAATCGCGGAGCTGCGAGGAAGCAAGGAAGCGGCCGGCTACGGAGAGGAGACCATGTGGCGCGGAGGAGCACGAGCGGTACCGGAGCTGCTCGGAGCCCGAGCGAAGGTCCCAACAACCGATGCCGGCGTCCACCGGGGAGGAGGCGATCACCACTTCCATCGGTGGCGAAGAGGCGCCGCCAAAGAAAGGAGGGGTTTTGAGGGTTTTAGAGTAGGCGTTTCGGATCACGAGAGTATACACGGAGCTCGCGGGCTATAACACGGTGCGTGTATGCTATCTCTATCACCTTCAAGCAAACGATGAGCAGAAACTGTCTATCTCTTCTTAAGGTTCCGGCGGGGTTGTACGGCGCTCTTCACCCTCCCCCGTGATCGTACTTACGGAGCACCGCTGGCGCGTCGTCGGGGACAACGGAGGAGAGGAGTATTCGAAACGCCGGGAACTCTACGAAGGTGTCGGCGGAGGCCAAGGAGTAGCCGGAGAAATCGAGGAGGCGGAGGAGGCCGCTCTTGGCGACGGTTGATCCGAGCAGGTCCTAAATCGTACCCTCAGGTTTTGTTTTCCCTTGTTTGTCCCCATCGATCCAACGGATGAGATCCATTGGCCGAAAGCATCTCAACCGTTAATCGACGAGTATAACACCCATGGGCTTATTGGACACCGACTTCGATCCATGAGATTGGCTAATGCAACGAAGAGAGCCTAATTGGGTGCGCAAACGGATCAGGTATTGGGTTAAACGAATCCGAATCCGCATTCTCCTTCCTAATCTTTTGATTCGGGTACAGTGTTCTTGTTCCCTCACCAGTTCAACTCAGAGTTTTGAGTATTCTGATGGAGGGGAGGAAGCAGAGAGAGAGAGAGAGAGAAATATTTTGCTGCCCTTATCATCAACAGCCATGATTTCATAACATTTCCTAACATCAAAAACATGATTCTGTCGTCCACCTCGCAGAATCAATCACAAGCTCTTCGTGATCACCGAAACGAAACATCCTCCGGGAAATGACAGCAGCCAACGCGGCCTTGAAACCCGGACAGCGCCACATCCATTTGCTCCACCGAGCTGCTCCGCTGCGGCTCCGGCGACTCCAATTCCTGTTGTCGCTTCGGCTTGGTTGGCGCAGGAGATTGGTGGTCACAAGCTACGCTGCTGTGACTTGGTCCATGGCGATGATTGTGCTCGCCCTCGTACGTGGAGACCAACATGGACGTGTCCTCCGCGCTTCTCTGCGCCTGCGACGCCAAAGATGTCAACTCGGATGACCATCTGAGAACACTGCGATCGATCTCACTCGTTGAGGAGCACTGGTTTGATCAGCTGTTACCTTCTTCTTGACAGGACAAGCGGGAGCAAAAGAGCATCTGAAGTATGGTCTTGGGCATGGGTTATCTCTGGTCACCTTCTGATCAGATTTCCTCCATTGATGCCCATCTTTCACCACCTAAGAAGGGCATAGAAGCATAATCCGGATTCAGTCGCTTGTTACTTCGAGCGTTGTATCCGATGGCAGTGCGAAGGTACAGCTTCGAAACCTTTGGCTTCCTCTCTTAGCTGATCCGCTCGCAGGAATCTTCACCGGAGGTGGTCGCCAACCCGATGTCGTCGTGGCCGGTGGCGGCAGAATCGAGAGTGTCTCGCTTTCTCTTGGTTCTCGGAGGGACGGACCCTCCCCCGTCGGAAGAGGTGTTCGACGTCAGGTCGATCATCTGACTCCGGAGAGAGCTGTAGCTGGGAATCAAATTATATATATATATATATATATCATTCAAATTTTAGTATACTATTCAATCCTTCACCATCAACCGTGTGCTTCACATCCAGCTCACGTCTGCCTGTGCAAGTGGCGGCCAGCCCAACCAGCCGATCGGACGGCAGATCCACCCGTGCCCCAAATCAACAACGTCTGGGATTTAATACGGAAGAGAGTGTGTCGCCCGCCCCCACTTCCTACGGTCAGAATTCCCACCATCCACGGCGCTTCAACCCTCCCGTTTAATCTTCTTCATCCGACGGTTCAGAACTCTTCCTACCTGTGCGTATGGCGGCCAGTTCATCCGTGCGATCCGACGGCCAGGATCCACCGTTTTCCCAACTCAACGTCAGGTATGACATACCATGACGACGACTCGGAGTCAATGAGACAGCAGGGTTGGCTTCCATTTTTCTACGGTCAAGAAACTACCACGTTCCGCGACTCTTCCTAGTCTCCTCCGCCTTCCGTTCGATCACCATCCGACGGTTCATTTCTCTTCCACCCCATCTTGCCTGTCTTACCGCGGTATGTCGTGAGGAGACCAAATCTTCCTCTCCTATATATATATATGAATACCCGCACGGAGGAAGGGCATCTGGCGCCGCCCCTTTCCTCTGCTGTTGTCGCCTTCGCTTCTCTGCCGCCTCGTTCACTCCATCCACGGGGATGCAGCAAGATGAAGAGGCAGGGGTTGGACTCTAAGCTCTGCCGGGGCGGTGGCCGGAAGAAGCGCGGCTGCCACTTGCAGTGCAGTTAGGTGGGTTGATTGTACCAACCGTTGGTGCCGTGATGGAGGATTGCGGGCGTGGAGGCGTCCTCGGCGGCCGCTATGAGCTCGGTCGCGTCCTCGGCCGCGGCACCTTCGGCAAGGTCCACCTCGCCCGCGACATCCGCAACGGGCGGAGCGTCGCCGTGAAGGTGGTGGATAAGGAGGCGGTCGTCCGCGCCGGGATGATGGAGCAGGTTAAGCGTGAGATCTCCGCTATGAAGATGGTGCGCCACCCCAACGTGGTCGAGCTTCACGAGGTCATGGCCACCCGTTCCAGGATTTACCTCGCCATGGAGCTCGTCCGCGGGGGCGAGCTCTTCGCCCGGATCGCCCGATCCGGGCGCCTCTCCGAGACCTCCGCCCGCCGGTACTTCCGGCAGCTGGTTGCTGCTGTCGATTTCTGCCATCAGCGCGGCGTCTACCACCGCGACCTCAAGCTGGAGAACCTCCTCCTGGACGAACACGGCGACCTGAAGGTCGCCGACTTTGGGCTGAGCGCCCTGGTCGACCATGTCCCCAGGGATGGGCTCCTCCGCACCACGTGCGGCACGCCCGCTTACGTCGCCCCGGAGGTGCTCGGCAAAAAGGGCTACGATGGGGCAAAGGCCGATGTGTGGTCCTGCGGTGTCATTCTCTTCGTTCTTCTCGCAGGATTCTTGCCCTTCCGGGATAGTAACATGATGGCTATGTATAAGAAGATATGCCGTGGTGATTTCCAGTACCCGCCGTGGATTTCTTCTGGTGCCCGGCGTGTAATCGCCAAGTTGCTCGATCCGAATCCTAACACGAGAATCACCGTGGCCAAGCTCATGGAGACATCATGGTTCAACAAGTACAAGGTGCAGAAACCACAATCGACGACGGAGGAGAACGGAAAGCAGGGGCAGATGGAGGAGGTGGTGGAGGAGCCAGAAAAGTTGAATGCTTTCCATTTGATATCGTTCTCCGAGGGTTTTGACCTCTCTCCTCTGTTTGGAGGAGAAGGAATAAGGGAGGATGGAATGAGGTTCACGACGAGGGAGCCAGCCAGCAGCGTTGTGTCGAAGCTGGAGGGTGTGGCAGCAAACACAGCAGGAAAGTATCGGGTGACGAAGAGCGGCGCAGCAGGGGTGAGGTTGGAGGGAGAGAGTAGGGGGAGGAGGGGGAAACTAGCAATTGCCACACAGATATTTGCGATAGCACCATCTGTGCTGGTGGTGGAGGTGAGGAGGGACGATGGTGACACCCTTGAGTATCAGAAGTTCTGCGCAGATGAGCTCCGCCCTGCTCTCAAGGACATCATCTGGTCATCTTCCAATTGCCAGACTGTTGGTGCTTGTTAGTGAGGGCCTGTGTTACTCAAAAATCTGTTTTTTTTTCTTTCTTCTTTTTTGGTTCTTCTTTCTTTCTTAAATACGAATTCCATCATTATATTAACTTGATTCTTGATAGTTCCAATCAGAAGTTTTCAAACTTAGTTGGTGCTTTTGTCTGTGGAAGAGATCATAGCAAACTTAGTTGGTGGCATTTTTTCTGTGCAAGAGCAAACTTTTCATCTGCCTTTGGTAGAAGAGTATTTCTAGGTGTTCAACTTGTCTGTCTTCCTCTTGGCAATTTGAAGTCAAATTTGGTTCTGCTTTTCTAGTTGATATTAGTTATGGATGATGAGAGAAGATATTGACAGTGGCAATTTAGTTTTTTTCTTTCTTTCTTTTTTTAATACATAATTTTAACTGAGCTCCTTATTTCTTTGTTCAATAAGTTGTAGTGTTTCAATGAAAGCAAAGGTTGTGGATTGGAACTGAAGTTTTGCAGTAAAACTTCTCTTGATCAATGAACATATATTATGTATTATTGTTAAATTACAGTGATAGTTCATTATTATTATTTTTGAAAATTTTCAAGGCATTTTGAATAACTAAATCATACTCTTGTTTTATGTTTTCTATTATTCTGAGCAAAGTGATATTCTTGTCTATGTTTTTTTATTTGTTTGAGTTTTCTGTTGTTTTTCTTTGTTTGTTTGAATAAAGAAATTATACTCCTGTTATTCCGAGCAAAGGATATTGTTTGGTTTTTGTGGTCGAGCTCTTTTGGATTGGACTAATCTCTAAATTTCTTTATATATTATCTCTATAATTAGTTATATTTTGATCTTTATATTTTTAAAAATTATATTGAATTTTTTAAATTTATAAAAAGTAAAATATTTAATTTTTTTTTTTTTCTCATATCTTAGATTTTATTGATGAAAATATCGTTGAGCACATACGGATTATGTAATTAGGCTTGGGGGGGGGGGGGGTTCAAAGTTGAAACTATATAATTCTGAATTATATTCTTGCAGATGCTCATCATGCCAAGTGTTATATGAACTTCTTGCAGATGCAAATTACTATGAATTATGGTTGATTTTTTGTTTTCATGTTCTTTCTGAGCTTGCAAACCAGCTCTATCAATTAGGCTGTAAATGGTACCTATTTAAGTCAGATGCCCCTTTTTAAGATGGATGAATAAAGCTTTGACTATTTTTATTAACATTAACTCTTTAGATCAGATGAAAAGATTTTCTCTATCAAGATAAATCTTATCTTCTAAATCTTATGTTATATATTAGGTAGTTATGTGAGATTTTCTCAAGTATTTGTAGAAACCTTATCTTTTAAATCTTATCTTCTATCGTGTCCTTATAAGATTGAGTTTTTTTTGTCAAAAACGTTGATCATAGATCAATGTAATAAAAATATTTTAAAGACAAGCAACTTTGTGAGAATGTTTGTTAGTTGATCGATTCTACGTACGTGAGAAACTCATAGTTGATGTCTGACAATTTGATCTCAGATGAAGTGGAAGTCGATGAAAATGTATTTCATGCGTAAGTGAAACACTAGGTTGACACATAGGTAGGTGACTCCGACATTATCACAATATAATATATTGTATGAGTTAGGATGAAATTGATGTCAAGTTCATTTAGCAAATTCGTGACCCAATTGAGTTACATAACAACGGTGATGATGACTTGGTATCAGTCTTAATAATAGACCTTGCGACTGTCTTCTACTTTTTTGAACTTTAACTAATTGGATTTACTCCAAAAAGGATAATATATCTCGACATAGATATTATATCATCAATGTTCCCTACTCAATCAGTATTGACAAAGGCTTGGAGATAAAGTTGTGAGTGTTTACGGAGAAAGAGTCTATGATTCCCTTTGAGATATCGTAGGATTCGTTTTACTACAGACCAATGGATATTGGATGGTCAATGTATGAATTTAGTAATTTATTGATTATAAACGAGATGTTTGGATGTGTGAGAGATAGGTAATATAAAGGATCAAAGTACCTATCGGTATTGTGTATGATCTATAGTAGTGTTGTCTTTGTATAACTTGAGTAATTCAGTAATAGAGAGTAGAGCATCAACTTCTTTAGAATTCTTAATGTTCATCTTTGATAATCGATCTTGAATGTACCTTCTTTGATATAAAAAGAATCCTAAAGATTTGTATATATAGATATATTATACATTCATTATATTGTCATGGAAATAACAAAGTGTTAGACTTAGAGTTGATGAAGCCAATTGATATCAAAAATAAGTCAAGTTTGGTGTACCAAGCTCTTGGAGCTTGACAAAGTCCATAAATAACTTTTTGTAGTTTACAAATATGCATTGAATACTAAGGATAGATGAAGCCATGAGGTTGCTATATAAATACTTCTTAAGTTAGAGTCATCCAAATTCTTTCCAACTTACTTGTCCTCGTGGTGTTTCTTACGTAAAGGGTTGGACATTTCTCTGAATACCAATATTGGATGTTCGCTCCTCTTAGCAATTCCTTTCCTTACATCTCAATATATGTTTCCTCCAAACGGTTGCACATGATGGATGCACTCCATACAACCCAACTAGGTCCCCCATATTTTCATACCAAATATTTCTAGGTGTATTTGTCCTGCTATGATACCATCTGTCACGAACTTAGCTGGTTTTGCCTAAGTTGTGTGACACCCTTGCACATCCGTTTGCAAAGGTCAATCTCCTTGAAACTTTTTATGGTCCCGTAGGACATATATAAGAAAAAATATGTTAAAGAAAGCGTTTTAGACGTGAACCACAATCAACCATTTCAACAAACACTTTTATAGCCAATGCAAATTACAACTATGGACTTAACAAGCTTTAAACGATCGTACATAAAGGATCATGTCCATTGCAGACCAAAATCTCCACAGGTGTCTACATGACACAACTTGCATTTACAAAGTGAAAATGATCATGAAAGTTAATCAAACTAGGACTGTCAAATTTATTACTAGCTCGCTACTTGTTGTACAAAGTATAAACAAAGATCAAAAGATACGAACATATATGAGTACTACATGAGCACCCTGTTTATATTTTTGTTCGTGATAAGGCGACGGTAGTACCACTTACTCCGGTGGTAGCACCGCCAGAGCTCAGATTCCTAGGCTCTGTTCAAGATAGTATCGTCTGTTACCAACTATAGTACCACCAATATCCCGAAAAATAAAGATTTAAATTTTTGACTTCAATTTTGAAGCCATTAGAGATCTATAAATATCTCACCCATTATTATTTGATAAAGCACGAATAAGGGGTGAAAAAAAGGATGAAAAAGAGAAAGAATCTTTGAGGATAAAGTGTTCTAAACTCTTGAGTCTCTCCCTCCTTGAGTTTAGCGATTATTATAATGAAGTGT
Source organism: Ensete ventricosum (assembly GCA_029747655.1). Classification (NCBI taxonomy): domain Eukaryota; kingdom Viridiplantae; phylum Streptophyta; class Magnoliopsida; order Zingiberales; family Musaceae; genus Ensete; species Ensete ventricosum. The sequence goes on from JAQQAF010000009.1 coordinate 57,730,964, forward strand.
GAGGTTTTACGTGAAAGAGTTTATAAATGTTTTCTCCTGAGCGCCTAGTAAAAGGAGAAAAAATTGTAAGGGTAGTTGATCTTCACATGTTGGAAAGAAGATCCATAGTGAAAGTCGATAACCTTGAGAGAAGAGGAATCAAGAATATATGTAGGTCAGGACGACCAAAACACTGTAAATCAGTTTACATTTTTTTTTCTTCTTGTTTTTCCTTGTTATTTGATTCACTATTTCTACTGGTATTTTCAAGTTAAACTAACTTTAGATTTATAATCTTGTTCGAACGATTACAAATCAGATTTTTTTTTTATATAAATACTAATTCACCTTGCTCTGTCTCTTAGTGCCATTAGGATATTAACAAGAGAAACACTAAGTGTACTTTAAAATTGCTAGCCATGACTGTATTTAGTTAGAGAGTAAGATGATAAAGTTGAGAGTAGCCTAATCCAGCTGATCTACATTATTATTATTTTTTATTTAGATTTTTTTTCTTATCATCAAATGATAATTAGTGAAGATGTAAATTCACTTCTACCATCATATCTTTAAAAGTTTATCAGATAATATTTTAAATACTTAATGATCTCTCAATTAGCGAATTTGTTACATCATCATACTATATCGTTAATCTGTAGTAATGTTGATTAAGGAGTATTAAAATCTGATTTAACCCTGGCTCCCCTCGATGTGCTCTATATATATATATATATATATATATAGCCCAACCAAGTCGGGAACAGCGGTTGGACTCGACAGCGGTCAGCCCAGCAGGTGAACCGGGGAAACGCGCCCATCACAGCGATCAGGGACTCGGCGGTGACCGCAGCTTCTGCTCACCGATTGCGGACTCTACCTCGGCAAGGTTTCTTCTATCGGTCTATTTCCTTCGAACGGACGAAGAAACCCTAGAGTGAAGTGAGGAGCCCCAGTCGACCGGTAACCATGCTAGCTTCGGGCGTTCCGATGGAGGAGGAAGATCTCCAGAAGGCGGTGGTCGCGTACCTGAGGAAGAAGGGCTTCACCAAAACGGAGATCGCCCTTCAGGAAGAGCAGCAGAACCGCCTCTCCTCTTCCTCCCACCCGGATCTCCCCTTATCCAGGTACGAAGATCCCTCCGCCCGATCCCTTTTTTGTTACCCGACTCTTTTTTTATCCTTCATCTTTTCTATCGAGACCACACGGCAAATCAAGTGAAGGAGCATGGGAGACGCCGAAGAAAAAAAAAAAAAGGCATCGGTGGAAGTTGCTAGAACACTTGTAGTTGGTCGCCAAGGGTTTTATTGACTACTGTTCTGTACTTATTCCGTCAATTTAACAAACACCAAAACTTTACTGGGTGATCTTTTTTTTTTTTTTTTTTTTGTGCTTTGTAAAGTTTGCATCACCCTCTCTGGTCATACCTAGAATTTTTTACAACTCAACCATTGACAATATACAAATCAGGGCCACATAACGTCAATTTAATCATCACGTAGGTGGGCCTATGTTTATGGAGGGGAAGTCTTTATAATTGCAATTGGTGATCACAAAATTAGTCACCTAAATTTGTAGAGATTTGTGTTGTTCGAATATTCTTGGCAGTTCCATTGATGAAGGTCATAACACCGCTTGAAAAAAATTCAGAGTAATGCAGTTTTGTAGGTGGATCTGATTGTGAACCGGAGGTTTCTAACGCTGCTTGTCGATTTGTGATCAAGCCTTTTCTGTATGGAGCTTTATGCAGTAGTAGTAATTTTAGGAAAAGTCTCATACAGTATAAGTTTCATGTTCTGTTAGTGCATTGTTGCACAAGTAATAGGTCTCAGGTTTGTTCGAGTCCATGTGTGAGCGCTATGTATGCCATTTAATGTAATGTAAATGCTTTCTAACTTTTTTATAAGAAAAACTTCATGTGTTGTTAGTGTATGCATTTGTTTATTCGTTACTTAAAAAATATGGAGTCTATGTTCGCTCAGGGGATGTGAATCTTTGTTCAAGAAGCAACCTAAAGAGTTTCTTTTTTTGCAGCATTTGATGATTCATCTCACATAGACTCAGTTTGGTTTGTTGGTGTTTGTTTATGTTGTCCTGGTAGGAAGATTTATCCCACTGCTCGCTGATAATTTCATGCACTTAGGGAGATCATCTTGGAGGAGCATTTAAGAAGCTTTGCTATTTAATATATTGCTCATCTCAGAGACATAGACAAGTTGATGATCCGATGAAGATAACTGTGTAATGAAATTATTCATAATAGTGTTTTAAATAAGAGTTCAAATCTTTCATGCATAACTGAAGTTTTACTGTACATCTTAATTCTCAAAGGACACATAATACAATATCTATCTGTCTGTGTTGTATGGTGTTAAGATATATTTTTTTCTTTACCAGCAAATGGCATGCTAATTTTACATTCTTGCTTATTTATATGAGTCATTGTTTGACAGATTAGAGAATGATCCGGCACGATATACCGGTGGTTATAGCAAGCTAAGATCATGGGCTTACAGTTCACTGGATCTGTACAAGGTAATCAATTCCAAATTTGATTACATTTGTATTGGCTTATGGCTTGTTCAATGTAATGGATGATTTATACGATACATAAATGTTCATGAACTTTGGGTGAATTTAGTACAAAGTTTGAATCTTCATTTTTTTTTGGTGAATATAAGTATACTTTTGTTCTCATTGATAAGGTCACATTGCTATTGGTGTAGACATGATGATGTTTCTAATCTTTCTAATTTCATTTATTTACAAAATACTCTCTTTTCTTTTTCCTGGTTAAGATTAAAAATGATCATAATGGCTTATGGTAGAGTGATTTTTATTCCTTGTACCTGTAGGACCTTGTTTATTTGTACACTGCAATCTATGCCTGTACTTGTAGGACCTTGTTAGTGTTATATTATCTTTATAATTTTATGGAACATAAATTTATCTGAATTGCAATTCTCCATTATGAACTTTTGTGCAGCATGAACTACTCCGTGTGCTTTATTCAGTATACATCCACTGCTTCATGGATCTTGTGGCAGAAGGTCATATGCGAGATGGTATATTTACGTCTTTATTCTTTATGTATTTCCCTATTTCTCTTCAATATATAATGTTTATTCTTTTATGGACTTTGCTTACAGCTTTACAATTATGATTTTTAATTATTATAGTATGTTGTTGTGTGGAACCTGCAGCTCGGACTTTTTTCCAAACTTTCCGTGAAGATCATGAACTTATGCATTTGAGGGACTTGCAGAAATTGGAAGGCGTTCTTTCTCCCTCACATTTGGAGGTTGTTTAATTTCTTATCTGTGTCTTCCATGTTTCTGTTTTTCCGGAAAGCCAAAATATTTAAAAGACTGATTATCTTTTCATTTCTGTGTGATTGCTTTTCAGGAAATGGAACTAGCTCGTTCTTTGCGGCAGAACAAAGTTAAAATAAAAATATGTCAGGTCCCATTCTTCTTCATTTTCAAAATTTCTGTCATCGAGTTTTGCTGTTCTATAGTTTGGTAAGGATTAGGTAATTTTGAGCAACTAAGTTCTATGAAACGAGTTGCATATGCACATATGATGACATATAGAGACATGTATATGACATACAAAAAAATACACCCAGTGTTGTTTCATGTTCTGCCTATTGGAACACTTAAAAAAGAGTTCCCATACATATTGTTCACCTCCTTTCCTCTTGTCAGCTTAAATTTCTCACATACCTGTGTTTGTGATGCATATTATATATGTCCTAGCATAGATAGTAACAACCTCTGATTCATGTATATGCCTACTACACTGTCATTTGTGTTGGTTGTGGTTGATGCTGTATGGAATTTTACAATAACTTATTTTTGTATTTGTTTCTCGACCTTTGTTGCTGCCAATGTTTAAAATGCTGTCTATACCAATTGGTACAAGCAATATTTACCAATTTGACATCCAATTGGGATGCATACCATGCAATTTTGCTTGTTTCGATAGTTATATCACCCAGGAAGCTCACCCTACTGGATTTACCGGAAGGTAAGCAAATGGGTATTAGTTGGTAAGCCTATGGCTCGGTACCTTAAAAAAAACAATTTTTTGTTCTTTCTCTCTCTTATTTTTTTTCCTTTTGTTTTTCTTCTCTGCCTCACAATTCTCTGTCCATTTCTTTCTCTGTCTCTTTCTCGTTGCCTCCTTCACACTACGTTGCTGTTGCATCGTCACCTCTTCCTCCTCTGCCTTCTTTCTTCCTCTTACTCCTCCGCTCTTCTTTGGTTGGATCTGTTACTGTTTGGCACAGGAGTGTATACCAACACATGGTATATGGTATGCCCAATTGTACTTGTAGCATACTGGTCCAGCCAAGGACCGTTATTTAGTACCAGACCAAGATTTGAAACCCTTGTTGCTGCTACGTAAGATTGTTATGTATGTTGACTGGCATGATTGGCTGTAGACAATAACAGAAGTTTAGGGCTAAAATATGTTATTTCTGCAGTTTTACTGATGTTTTTTATAATTCTAAGCCCAAGTATCTGGGAAAGAAGTGACCATCCATATTATTTTCTTTTAGATTCTTGATTATTTCTGTCCTTTAAGTGTAGTGAATGAACTTGTTATCATTAACGTACCGCAATTTTATGCCAGTGTTGTAGGATATCTGACCACTAAACATTTTCTTTTGTACTTTTATTGCTTGATCAAAGGTATTTTCTGTTATGCCTATGTCATTCATGTTTTTGCATGCTGTACTAATTTTAACTCGCAACAGTGGGATATTAATAACTCATTGTCTTGCCAATTCATACAGTGGTTTAATATTATGCTGGTTTAGCTAAAATTTCAGTTTAGACCAATTAATTGCATTATATGGATGGATTACATGCCATAAACAAATAAATGTAGGCCATAGTTTTTTCGGCTACTCCAGTTTAAAATAAAAGAAAACTAACCTTTGTTAGATGATCCCTTGATCTATTAGAGATTCATGATTTAGAGTGATATATGCTTGATTATGTTGATTTGTAGAGTAGGGTTCAATCCCAGAAAAGGGTCAATGAATCAGGGAAGTAAAGCTTTAAAATTTAGAGGGGACACAAATGTGAATGACAGGTTACAAGAAAATCTGCCTGTGCCACATTATGCCCACTTGTAAAATAGATAAACATATTAGGGTGTCTGTTCATTATATACAAAACTACAATTCCACTATTCATTGTTCATACTTCAATCATCATGTTATGTGATTAAATGACAAGGTGTTCTGTACATTATAAATATAGCACCAACATTGTTAATGTTCTGGAATGGCTTCTTTTTTTTTTCGGTTTTTTATTACAGTCCGCTTAGTTCAATTGTCATTTGACCAGTCAGCTTTGGTAAACCTGTATTTACTTGTAGCTATATTTTTGAAATACTCCTCTTGTTTTCCAGGTCATTATAATTTGCAGCTATGAAATAATATATCGTATTTTGAGTATGCAACAGCATAGGTGTTAATTGGCATGACGAGAGCTGTTCTCTTTGTTCTTTTTGAATGTAGTATGCGTACGATCTCCTCCTTCAGTACCTTCAGAAGACACAGTCTCTTACCATTCTTGGGATAATAAATGAGCGTATCAATTTTGAAGGTACTGATTCTGTTGATTATCAACACATACTTCTTTAAATGTGTATATGCACAAAGAAAAACTCTGCAACATGTTTCATGGATGTTATTTTTCAATCTGTTTCTTTTATGTTGTGATTTTCTAATTGGGCCTCTTCAATTTCAATTTGTCAGTTTCCCCTGGACAGCCCATCTCAATTTCTGATGACATGGAGGTTGTAGCTCTAGTCGGAAGTAGTCATGATCTAGCTACACAGATAAATCAGAAGGAAGTTCGTTGGGGGGTGAGTTTTTATAATTGTTTTTTACATTTTATCCTGTTTGCATATGATACTTAAATTGGATGTTTTCCCCTTCTCCAACAGTATCTTGTTAACTGGAACCTGCAATTATGTATTCCGTGCTCAGTTTGTGACTTCTTGGAGCCTGGATTCTAGGTGGCATAAGTGACATGTTAGCATCCTTTAGATATTATTGGCATAATTGAGATGTTGAATAGATTTGAGAAACTTGGATAGGATAAGAAAGATGGAGTAGCTTTACAATTGTCTTATTTGATTGTGATGCTAACAGTAACAATTGCCTCTATATTCTGTTACCCGGCAAATAATGAAAAGGAAGATGCTTTAGGGCTGAATAATCTGAGGTAGTCTATCATTAATTTGATTTGCCATTTTTTGAATATTTCTTCAATATAGCATAGGAAGCGTGGTTCAAGTTTTAGAAACAACCTCTCCTTAAATATAGAGGTAACGCTACAGGGAGATCCCGGATTGGTGGGATCAGTGATTTAAATAGGCGCTCGGTCGCGGCTAGGCGCTTGGGTGAGGAGAGGCGAGGCTCGAGCGCCTTGTATGTGGACCAGGCGGTGCGCTTCAATGAGGCGCCTCTTGGGTGCTCGCCTAAACCCAGGCGCCGGGCGCTTCGAGCAAGCGTCGGGTTCAAATAAGCCAATCGAACCAGACTTTTAAGTTTGGTTCGATTCAATAACACAGTTTTCTACCCTCAAAAGCCACCCTTCATGCCTGCACGACCCCAAGCGAACCCTAGCATTGTCTCTTCCTTCGTCGCCAATGTTTTCTACCGCTGCCTCCATTGCAGACGCAGCGGATTGAGCCTTCCTTTGTCGCCAATGGATGGGTCCGACGGTCTAGCAAGAGCCCGTAGCTTCCTTCCGTCGTCGCTCTGTGTGCAATTCCTTCCACTGTCGAGGGGGAGGACTGCATGTTCCTTCGCCACCGACGGACGCCCTCTGGAGCTTCTGTCGCTGTCACTGCTGTTGTCTGCAGCTTCCGCTGTGTCGTTGTTGCCGTTCGCAACGCTGTCACAGTTGTCTTAAACTAATCCTTTGCCACTACTGTTGCCGGCTTCTCACCGCTGTTGCTGTCACTTTCTATCGGTTTCCACTGTTAGTGACCCTTTTATCCCTCTCTGTTACTATTAACATTTCTTTTCTCCCCCTCTAACTACTGTTAACAGTAAGTAATATATTGTTAATAGTATATTTTTAATTTAATATCATATTTTTATTTAAATAATCATATATATTTAATTATATTATATACTTTTTATATTTTAATAATTTAGAGTACCTCACTTCGCTCGGGCGAACGCCTAGCTTCTTGGGCGTTTTGGGACCATGACGCCTAACGCTTTTTAAATCATTGGGTGGGACCTCGTGCACTTAGTTGTCCTTTTTAAGATATGATGAATGATTAATTTAGCATAATTACATCCGGTGATGATAAGTTCTGATGCAAATGGACCAAGAAGCACTATGAGAGAACTGTGGATGCCTGGGAAATGGATGTTTGATAGTTTCAATTTTCAAAGACTTCCAAATGGCTGCAGTCATATAAATACTAGCTTTCAGCTACCACTGTCTATGTTAAAAGTACCAGAAATTTTCTATGCATACAAAAAAGGTAACTATCATTTGTTTCTTTTCCAAATTGAATCCCATGACATCTTGACTTAGTTTTTCTAATTCTTTTTTTCTTTGGTTGATGTATTATGATGATCACCATGCTTACACTATGCCTGTGAATTGCAGACCTAGAAATTTACTTGTCTGTTTTGTTGATTCTAGGCTCTTGACTCTTTGTAGATCGTTCTTCCAGTATGCTATTTGAGAAGTTATTAAACTATTGGTGCCTGGGCACCTTAAATAAGCAACAAAGTGGGAACTGATACTAATTTTCTTTTAATACCATAGTCACTAGTTAAGTCACTGAGTTTTTTTTCCTGGTGCTGGATTTGGTGTAAGTTTTTGTGGTATCTTTAGAAAGTTTTAGCTACATTCACTATTATGTGTCCGAGACAATGCATTCTGTTCTGTGTTTTTTTGTTCTCAGTTGTATTTTGCAAACATTTCTATCTAATAGGTACTTGCTACAGTTGCTTGAAGATTCAGTTGAAGGTCGTCTGGAGAGGGCAAATTCAGATTCTGAAAAGGCCGAGGCTGAAAACAAGGAGCTTGACCCAGAAGATAACAAGGCAAGTAGTTAGCTATAACAATCCATTCCCATGATATTCATATATGGAGCTACACTTATATTGATGATGTGTATTGTATATGCATTTCTTTGCAAATAAAGGTCCATTGGCTGTACCCAATCAAGTACAAATTTAATTGTCATGGTTAAATCTTATAATAGTCCTAAGTGATCTTTATGAGTGGTGGTTTCATAAGTCAAATCTCCTAAGTCAGAGATTTTCCTGATCCTTATACGTTTTTCCCTTTTAATTGTCTTTCAAAAGTTTCACCAAGCACCGTTGATTTATTGAGTTGTGTTTGAGGAGCATCTGTAACAACTAATTTTTAGAACAGCTCTGAAGTACCCATGTGTAATGTATATAATTCCTTGGTAATTTGCAAGTAATAGCTAACAAGTAAAGAGGGTTGTTGACACGTGTAGAATGATTTACAATGAAAAGTTGAAGTGAGCATGATATGTGCGTAGAAATTTCTTGCCTTGAATTTTTGAAATAAGGCTCAAAGAAATGTTTATCAATCTTCACTAATTATGCTGATGGAATTAACTAGGTCATAATCATCTCAATGTTTTTGTTTACACCTCATGATACATTTTACCAAGGATTGCCATATCGGACTGTACCAGCATACCAAGCTCAGCTCAGTATGGTATGGTACGGTACTCGGTATCGAGCGGTATGCACAGGGCATACCGCTCGTTATAATATAATATAATATAAATATAAATATAATATATATTAAAAAACAAAAGCGGCGATGTTGCCTCGTTCCTCCTCCTCGCGAGGGAGACATTTCATCTCCCCGCGCTGGGAGAAGGAATCGTTCGCTGGCGAAGGAATCGTCCGCGGGCGACGGATCGTGTGGGCGATTCTTCGCCCGCGAGCGACAGATAGCACGGGGGAACCGGGGAATAGCAACGCACGTGACTCCAAGCACCTTCTCCCCCTTCTTCTTTCTCCCTCCCTTGGTTGATACCGCCGAAATCAACCGCCGACGGTCGATTTCGGGTGGTAACGGGGCGGAAACAACCCCAATCGGCGGTACCGCCCGATAGCAGGCGGTCTATGTACTGGTCAATCGGTGGACTGGTATGTACCACTTGTATTGGGCGGTACATGTTGAAACAGCGAACCTTGCATTTTACAATTATTAGTCATTGCAGTTCTTTTTCAGTTAATCAGGTCATAATAATCTTGATGTTTTTGTATACACCGGATGATGCATTTTACAATTATTTACTTGTGGCAGTTCTTTTTAGTTGTCATTGATGTTGTTTTGGAAGCAATTGATTGTTACAACTTCAACTGGGCCATGAAAGAGCTGAATTGTACAAGAAGGAAACCTAATGTTAATTTTAGGATTTAAGTTATTTAACATTAAAATCAACATGATATTTTTTCACACGTCTTTTGACCTCAGTTATCCTTTTCTTAAGAAACCATGATGTCATATCTATTTGTGGTTGACTACATTGTTTTTTCTCAGAGATCCTATCCTAAATACTAGGGTATTGAGTTTGCCATTGGTTTGTGAAACTCTTATATAAGTTCCTCCATCTATCAGCAGACAACATGGTCATACATTCATACTAATCTTGTTAATCCATTTAAAATTAATCAGTGTGAATTTGATCATGCATATACTGTGCTGTTGTTCCTATAGAAATCTTTATCATTCTAAAATTTTTGTCATCAGAAGAGGTCTGTGGATGGAGGAAAGCAAGCTGCACCTGTGAAGAAGCTGAAAAAGGACAAGCTTGTAGGTGCGACCGGGAAAAATGTTCGCTCGGAGACAAGCACTGTCCCTGTGGCCCCTCGAGTAAAACCAGATCTAACTTTGCCCATAATGTAATAACATATGGCTTTCTAATCTAATTTCTGCTCTCGTTTTATGTGCTACCTATTAATTGCATATTGTGATGTGTTGCTGATAGACTAATATTTTTTTTTGTTTATTCATTTCTGATATTAGTTTATGAAAAGTTCAAAAATTTCTATTATCTATCTAGTATGTTATTATATTAGAGAATGTGCTATAGTAAAATAACCATGCTTGATGGTTTGTTCTAGTTGAAATCATTTGGTAAATGTTAATTTTACCGTTCATGCTCTTTATCATGATGCAAAACTCTATGGAGATCCTGATTTGAAATTAGGACCTTCCAATTCCTTATACAATTATGACATGCTTAACCATGTACATGACGATTCAGCCACAGTGGAACAGTTCTATCATCTATATTTTTGTTTTTATTTTTCTCATATTCTAAATGTAAATATGTTGAGCAAGACTGAGTTGTTTAATGTCTTTAGAGATTCAATTTCTTGACTAATGTGTATGACATTCTGTGTTATGATTTTATGGTTGATTGTACATGCATGGTAGGGCATTCTCATTAGTTATCTCTAATTAATGCAGTGAAATCTGGTTTGTTTTGCTCCATTTATCAGTGTTATGCACTGATATATTCTGAACATATATCAATGCATATATGTTCTGTACATTAGTCAACTATATAGGAAAGAGATCCCAAATATTCTGAACATGGTATGTTATTGGATGTGTTTTCTTGTTTGTATATAAAAGATGTAACACATCTATTAGAGGACAATCAACTAGAGAAAACATATCTAATGAGCTCCTTCCTCTGGTATGCAACTTATGATGCATTCAGATTGAAAAATGTTCCAACTTCCAACTATATGAGGTCAGCCACATGGATCTTTGCCGCCATTGAGCTCAAGATGACAATGCTTAAAAGAAAAAATAAATTGAAGGTTAAATCCTATGATTGAGTGGTCAGGCACAAAGAGTGGTCCTTAAAACAGATTAAAGTAGTGTTTGTAACCTGTGATTTAAAAGCTCTGGCCTTTAAGTTGTTCTTCATAATGTATCATGAAGAGATGTTGAAATGTAAATTTTGGCCATATTTTTTCATGACATGCCATGTGCCTTAACCTATCTCACTTATGCTTTGAAGTGACCACTTCATGCCTGTGACTCCCTAATTATAATCATCAAATGACTCTTTTCATATTGAAAGTTCACTATTCCATTTTTGTCATCATGGTTAAATCTTTTCCTGGTTAAAATGTGGTCTCCTTTAGAGAGCATAACTGAATATTAAGACATTTCCATTGGATGTTTATATAATTTTACAACCAGACATAAAATTGGCTTTGGCCATCTAAGCTGATGCCAATTATCCATCTACATATGTTTTGGTAAGAGCATCTTTTTAAACCTTAAACACTACTTGGTAGGTAGAAAAATCTGTTGTATTGGTTGCAACCTCATACAGGAGATTCTTGAGTCTATAATGGGGAAGGACAATGCTATGGGGAGCACTATTCTTCTCATGGCACAAATAAGCCAAATAGCTGGCTGAACATAATTAGCAAATTGCAACCCTAGATAAAATTCTCCTTATCTGTTGTATATTTTAGATTTTTATGTTATTCAGATTGTGATTAATTGGCTACTCAATTGGATGGCCCAATATTTCATCATATTTCTCAGTTCTGTATCCTCTTGTAGGATTTAATCTCAAAAGAGACTTGGCCATTTCAACATTTATATGAGATCTTTGATCAGATAATAATTTGGCATTTTAAATTACAACTCCACCAAATCAATTCTTTTAAAATTTTGACATGGTGCCTATTAAACCAAGCTGTTTACGCTAAAGCTACATGTGATTGGTCATGGACAACAGTTAACTAGAGTGTCATGACTTGATATGAATTGTGGGTATAAGCATTTGTACCCTGTTCAGTTACAGGAGCAGTTTTGTTCAAGTTGCCCAAGTCATAGACGATGTACTGAATGCACAATTATGGTCATTTATTCTATTTTTATATTGGTCAGTACTGTGAAGAGTCTAAGCTTTCATGTTCTTTAATGTCTTCTTTGCCCAAATTATATTTACAAGGACCTATTGACATTACTTGTATTGTTAAATAAGTAAAGATATTTGAAAATTGATGCTGAAATGCTTGTTGTCTTTGTTTCTACTATTTTGTTTGTTCAATTGCTTAGTAGTTTTAGAATTTTATCTGCTCTTTCTAGTCTTAGCTAGCTGATGGTCCTTGTGAGACCATGATCATTTAGGTGTCTCCTGCAAAACAATGACTGTCTGGCAATTTCCCTCCCTTTTCTGATCTCCCATGTAGTTAAAGTTGTGACCACTAAACATGTTTCTAAAAGCAAAAAAGACAATAAACCCAATAAAGACTGTACACAGTTATTGTCCAAGTCACCTTAAACATCAATATCCTAAGCTATTTTTGCACTTCAAAGGTTCTAATAAGTTGTTTTCCAAGTTCTATGTCCAGCTCAGTTCTCTTTTTATCCACTGTATGGATAGTAACTTGCCACAACTGGTTATTAACTTTTATAGGTAGTTGCTAATAAAGGTTTATCTTATTCACTATGCCAGGCCCATGGAAGTAGAAAAGGCAATTCTGGAGGATCTACGTAATCGTGTGCAATTGAGTAGCTTGGCGCTGCCATCCATATGCTTCTATACTTTCATCAACGCACATAACGGGTAAGAGGGTAAAAAGATCCCATATGCTGTGTAACTTTAGGCTTTCTAGAGCAATTCTTGCTTGAAATTATTACTTGATTTTTTCCGTTGAATGTTTGCCAGATTAAATTGTTCAGCTATATCCCAAGATGGGTCATTGGTTGCTGGTGGATTTTCTGATTCATCTCTGAAGGTTGTATTCATCTATTAAATGTCACATTTTTTCAATATCATTATTTCTTATTAAAAAATCAATATATATTTTGCATAGAATATAAACTTTGAAATAGTTTTCTCATACTATTATCTTTAATTTCTGTAGGTGTGGGACATGTCAAAGATTGGCCAATCAGCTAAACCTGTTAGTATTCACTCTATGTTGTTATAAAGAATAATGTAATATGCTTGTTGCCTACATTAACGTAGAAATTTATATGAATGATAATGATATCAATTAAAATTTGTTTCAGGTAATAAAAATGCTTTCTTTTTCTTTGTTGAAAAATTTCTGGAAATATGAGCTAACGTTCTTATTAATTCCATGCAATTACTACACAGAATGACATCTATTGATATGCAATGAAGAAAGGACTTGTTCTATTGTTGTCTAACATGTAGTCGATGTGTTTGGTGATATGGGCTAAGCCTAAACTAATTGTAACAACTACTTAGTTCTTAAAAGGTTATTTAAACATTAATCCCAACCAATGGGTGTCTTTTAGCACTCAATATAAGATGATTCGTCTGTTGTCATCATTATATATATTATTGCATAGAACTTCCTGAGGTCAGTGAAGGCTTTCTGAAATATGTAGAGCCCAGGGATGCCATCTCAAACCATGCATGCCTTGCAAACCAGATCTTGATTGTTGTAAGTCAGACAAACTGGGCCAGCTGGTTTGTTTTTCCATGCTTATGGCAAGTATATTTTTTCTCTTGTAAAGCTCAACATTTGCGAGCCAAACAAATCAGATATCTTTTCTTCCCAATAAATTTGGTATGAGCTACAAACTTGATGTGACCTGTTTTATTTGTTGTACGGGAACCTTAATATACTACTGGAACTGATTGGGATTTTTACAATCCTTTGATAGTTGTACAACCACACCTAGCCCAACCTGACTTGATCTGCCGCCAACCAAAACTAAGCAACATGGAAGAAATCTTTCTACATGCTGGTACACAGGATTTTTTCGGAACATATCTGATATGCTATACATGTGGAAATTTTCGTTGTTGTCTATCTTTCCACTGTGTTGAATGGTGAACTTTGAATAATTGAACATAATTTATTTTCGATTTCATATGTGCATATAACGCTAACAGATGCATCATGTTCAAATTAGTTTCAATCTATCTATTCTTGCCTTGATTAAACAAGAAGGGCATGTTGGTTATACTTTAGCTGCTTTCTTAAAATGGAAAATTTTCATTTATTGAAAATAAACTTTATTGAATTTGCAGGGAGAAAATGATTCCATTCCAAGTGAGCATTTTTTGGCAACAGAGGGTGAAGGGTCCTATACGTTATTTCATGGTCACTCTGGTCCTATACATTCAGCTACCTTTAGTCCTCTTGGAGATTTTCTGTTGTCTTCCTCATCAGATTCCACTAGTAAGTTATCTTTGTAATGTTAATTATCTTTTAATAATTCTTGTGTTTCTTGTTTGTGACATCGGGTGCTCTTATTGTCTTGCTGCAGTTCGATTATGGAGCACCAATCTGAATGCAAATCTTGTCTGCTACAAGGGGCATAATTACCCTGTATGGGATGTGCAAGTAAGAACAATAAATCTGTTGTTGTTGTTCTGATTACTATTATTATACTCACTATTATTGTTAGTGTGTGTGCATATACATGTTAAGTAAAAGGTAGAATTTGTTATTCTCAAGATATTTGTTCCATTTTACATTTATTATTTAAAAAATATTATTGTTATGCCATTTTCAATTGCATTTATTTTGGCAAACAACATAATGGAACATACCAAGTAGACCTTTTCCAGTTGTATGAATTATAAGAAACAGATGCAAATTGATAGGGTGACCAATATTTTGCAATGTCTAACACATGAATAGAATCCCCAATAAATAATTGTTTTTGGAAATTTGTCTTACATCACTTATTTTCTCTTGTCAATTTGTTTATTAAAATGTAATACAATAGATTGCTGATATATGGTGATGTTATCACAATAACACATTCTGCAGACTGTGTTAGAATGTTGCTTGTGAACATGGCCTGCTTGAAACAAAGAGATTATTAGATGGACGAGGGATATCAAATTCTTCATATTCATAGCCATTATTTATGCCCATGGTATTATGTCAACATTGATTTCTTGTGTGCTTGGGCTATTTTAGGCCGAACTATATGGCTTTGAATCTTCTTTGGTTTGTCTTGAAGTTGAAAATCAAATGTGAAACAGTCTGTGCATTATTTAGGGATATCAAATGCTTGGGCTATTTATGCCCATGCTTTCAAGATGAAGCAGTTCATTGGCCGATGCCAATTTTTGTGTCCAATACTGAGATCTTTGGAGGCTATCATTTGTCTGTGGAATCTGTATAGCCATGTCTTATCTTTGCCATCCCCTTCTACCTATTATTGACTATAACTGTAACATTACACATTAATTAGCAAAAGTTTCACCTAGATCAAGTTTTTATCATAATTTCAGGAAATTGATGATGCAAAGATTTTAATGTGGTTTTGAGCTTTCCAATAATTACAAGGTAAATGTGAGGGAAGCAATAAGACATAACACGATTGTTCTTGTAAGTACCTAGATTAAGGTAGAGTTCAATGGTGGAATAAAATTTTAACTACTTGAACCTAGCTGGTAGTTAAGCCTTTTTTGTGACATGATAATGCCTAGTATGACGAGTGCTGTGCAATTAGATATAGATTCCTATCAGTTAGCATGATTGGACATACACTTTTAGCTGCAAACTGCCACAGGTTGGTTCTAGAGTAGAAGTGAGAAATAGGGAAGGTAAGAAAATGAGGAATACAAGGAGGAAACAGAAAGAAACAAATGGGATTAGAGACATTAAAAAGTGGGTTTTGGAGCCCAAGGATTTCTCTTTTGGGTATTGCAATAAATATGATCACAGACAGAGATTTAAAAAGCGTCAGGCGCCAAAAGGCGTCAGGGTCTCAAAACGCCTGAGGCGTTAGGCGTTCGCCCATGCGCTCGCCCGAGCGAACCTAGGCGCTAATATATATATATATATATATATATAATTAATACTTTAAATAATTAATAAATATATAAAAGTATATACTCTTCACCCGAGCGAAGAGCAGTATACTGCTATACTGCTGCAGCAGTAAGTGTACAGTAGACTGCTGCAGCTACTACTGTTGCAGAAGTAGCTGCAGTAGGTGTGCATACTGCTGCAACAGTAGCTCTGCAGCATACTGTTGCAGGTGTGCTGCAGTGGTTTGCACACCTACAGTAGCTGCAGTACGTGTGCAGACTGCTGCAGCAGTAGCTCTGCAGCATACTGCTGCAAGTGTATTGCAGTATACTGCTGCAGCAGTAGCTGCAGTAGGTGTGGTTCTCTATAGGGATAAAGAGAGAGAGACGGGAGGAACAAGGACCATGGCTCCACAGTTCTGGAGCTGGAAGGAAGAGTCACATCGTCGCCACCACCATTTCGGCTGGAATGTACCACGCCTCTCTTGGTTCCCCGCTTGGCTAATTTCCAAAGTGCTCGAGCTATGGAGAGAGAGGAGCCGACGTCGTTGCATCTCGTGGTCGCTGCAGTAGTGCTGCTCCTCATCGCACCACCCGTCTCACCGCTCTCAGGCGAAGGTTCATTTCCCCCTCCTCTTTCTCCTGATCCTCCTACTTGCCTGAACTTGACATCCATGGAGAGACAGGAGCCATCATCGTCGCTTCTCGTAGTCGTTGCAGCAGTGTTGCTCCTGTTCCTCCTTGCCTGAACTCGGCGTTCCACGATAGGGACAGCGATATTGTCGCTTGGTATAACCCGAGCGCTCGCTCAAAGCGCCCGGCGCCTGGGCTCGGGCGAGCGCCTAGGCGGCGCCTCTTTGAAGCGCGCCGCCTGGAGATCAAGCGAGGCGCTCGGGCCTTGCCTCGCCTCGCCTGAGCGCTTAGGCAAGCGCCCAAGCGCCTATTTAAATCACTGATCGCAGATACAATTGTCTCGTAGGAGCTATTCCTAAATAGATGGATACCAGCCCCCTTAACTTGATTAGAACTCTTTAAGATATAAGATGAAAACCTGGTAGGCAATCTGCTTTCTTTTAGTGAACAACTACTTTATTACAAGAAATGTCTCTAATTGGAAAAATGACTTAAATAAAAAATTAGCTGAATTAGGCTCAAGCTTTCAAAATTGTAATATACTTGGCTCTCTACAACAAACAAAATTTTCTTAAATTATCTTATCGGATTTTAGGAAATTAGAGATATGATGTTGACTTAATGTAACTCGTATCTACACACCATGGACTCATTTAAATCAAGTCAACAAATCCCTTGCTGTATAACTTTTTCTCTATGTGCTTATGATGTTTTTATTTTACGTGCATAGACACCATTCTCATTTATAAACTGTTGGTACCTGCTCAGTATTGACTTGACTAACCAACTTATCATTGCATCAAGATTGACTTTGCAAGTGACGGGTTGTCAATAGGACTGAGTCAAACCTGTTTAGTAGCTTAAGACACAACAGGCCTTTGTAATTAGTTGCAACTTCCACAGGTCTAATTGTTAAACATGAATTTAGGGTTAGTGTCCTTCGATTTTTTTGCAAATTGGATCATGAATCACATACATTTCTTCGATCAGATCATTGAGATGGCCTTTCCATCACATAAGCTTTGGGTTCAACATAAAATGGGGTTAGTGTCTTTGATCTTTTTGCAAATTGAATACTAATTACATCCTTTTTTCAATCAGATCGTTGAGGTGGCCTTGTCATCACATAGGCTTTGAGTTTATTCATTCATAATATGTTCTCTTTTTGGTTTCATCTGGGTTCGTCATCTCCAGCCAGATGTTTTTGTTTCATGAGATGAGTGGATCTATTACTACTTGCAAGCATCAGCTTCCGCTGTAGCATCTGAATCAAATAGAAATAGTATGGAAGATACTGGTGTATTGTCAAAGGAAGTGTGAAAATGTGGGAAAAGGGTAAGAGAAATAATGTAATTGGGTATGTTGCTATTAGTTTAATTTGTTTCAAGCTTATTCCTTATCTATCTTACAAGGGAGTTGTTAAGGGGATCTGCCAATGTTCTTTTCGGAACGATATTAGAACAATTGTTCTCGGAGATATAACAATGAGACTGCTGTGTAGGAGGGTTACTAGCATTTTGTGATCCTTTTTTATGGTAGAAAATATCTAACAGATTATATCCAATCTCTTGTTTGACTAGAATAGCCTTTATAAGATACAATGAAGCTGTAGATTCCAACTAGCTCTTTAGGCTATAAATTAATATGTAACAAGTTGCTGCCCTATCATTTTGGAAAGACTAGCTTAACAGGTTGCTATAAATTGATATTTATAAAGATCTAGCCTATCTTCTTTTTTATGTAAGGGTTGATTTTTGCTTGGAGTTTGCTGAATTTTGCTTGGAGTTTCTTATTGATTTGACCTGATCTTTATCTATGTTTAAGTAGTTCATTTTTGTTGGGAGAAATTTTCAGTTAATAGAAACTCATTTATATCTCCTTGGTTCTTTATAGTGCTGTAACTAATTGTTGCTTGATGGTTCTCTGTGTCCTGGCTGCTCTCTTGAAGTCCTTAAGGGATAGCATCCAGCTTCGCTTAGATACAGTCTTTTTCTCCTTTTGTGTCTTGTATACTATATAGTTTTCTTGTACGAGACTATATCATGTTTCGATATTTTTATGGTGCAGTTCAGCCCTGTTGGCCACTATTTTGCTAGTTCTTCACATGATCGGACTGCTAGGATTTGGTCCATGGACAGAATCCAACCTCTAAGAATAATGGCTGGACATCTTTCTGATGTTGATGTAAGTATATAAGCAAATGTAATAATGTGTACTTATATGTAGAAATCATCATCAATGTGATTGTAGTTTGTGAGTGTGTTCATAAATGGATGACTAGTTCAGTAGTTAATTGAGTAGTTGAACTGAAGTAACTAAATGATTGGCTAAATTGCAAAGGTTTAGAAAACATCACTGTTTTTGTTTGACTGACTAAATTGAGTAGTCTTTGGACATCACTTTCATGTTAATATGTTCCCTTTTTGTTTAATTGCTTGTAGGATCCTACGTTTTTTTTTAAGTTGCCTGGTATTGACTGGTCAAATTTGGATAGGATGGCCATGGGTCCAGCCCAGGTGCATATACTGTGTTCTTAGGCTCTAGCTCAACTAATTTTGACTTTATCGGGGGGTATTTGAATTTTCATCAACTGAACAATTTCAGGGCTATCTGTTTAGGCCATGTCTGATGTCAATGAGATATGTTGCAGTAAATCAAATTGCAAATAATTTGTTTCAATGCCTTTGATGTGACTTTCATGAATAATGATTTTGTAAATACATTTATGCCGATACTTTTCTTAAATTGTAATCAATGCAAATTGTTAGTTCTCCAGTTTTGCCTAGAACATGTGAGATATATGCTCATGATTTTTGTTTACCTGGTTATGTGCAGTTTAAATCATGGCATCCTATTTGTAATGATAACTGAGTTCTTGTTAAGATACTTAATACAAATCTTTGGCATTCGCTAGATTATTGCTTGCTTTTCCACCATTGATCTTTTTTTTCATGGAACACTTGCTGTCCTTGTCTTATGTTTCATGTCTCCCTTATTTTTTTGTCTGTGTTGTGTACATTTTTCTTAATAGGTTGTTTAATAGTTATTTATGTGTATGCTTCAGTGTGTGCAGTGGCATGCCAATTGCAATTATGTTGCAACTGGTTCTAGCGACAAAACTGTCAGATTATGGGATGTACAAAGTGGGGAATGTGTACGCATTTTTATTGGTCATAGGAGCACAGTTTTGTCATTGGCCATGTCTCCTGATGGCCGATTTATGGCTTCTGGTGATGAAGACGGTACCATCATGATGTGGGACCTCTCAAGTGGTCGTTGTATTTCACCATTGATGGGGCACAGCTCGTGTGTCTGGACACTTGCTTTCAGGTGATCCATGCATTCTTTTGTTTTTTCAGAGTGGAAAAACAAATTAACCTGATTAGAATTCTTGAGTGTCAGGAATGTACACTGATAGGCCTTGGGTTTTCGAAATGCTACAAACATCTACTTTCATCTGATGATGGCCTTGGAGGCATTTATAGTATTAGTCTTCTATGATGCAGTCGTGAAGGATCGCTTCTTGCTTCTGGTGCAGCTGACTGTACAGTGAAATTATGGGATGTCACTACCAGCATGAAGGGACAAAAGATAGAGGAGAGGTATTTTTCAGTTCCATGTTGTTCTATCTGGGTAATTTGCTTTCAAAAAATTGACCAAAACCTTGGATAAAATTCTGTTCAGCAAACCTAGCAGCATTAATCGGCTGAGATTATTGAAAGGTCTCCCTACCAAATCCACACCTGTATATACATTGCAGGTAATATCTTTTTGTGTATGTTGTCTTGCTTTATTCTGTGTACTGATGGTCCAGTGCCTCTTTGGTAGTTTTCAAGGAGGAATCTTTTGTTTGCTGCTGGAGCACTTTCAAAGTGCTAATGGAAATGCTGTTTGAGTTGAATATGACATGGATATAGGTAAGATCTTTAAGCTTAATGCAGTTAATTAAATTTTACTTATGCATCGTCTTTTCTTCGTGAGTTTGGTGAGCTTTCCTTTCTGCGGTCTTTGTTTCCTTTTCCTGCCTTGTGTTTTAGTCATCAAAACAACGATTGGGGGTACCATCGTTATATGGCTTTTTTTTTTTTTTAAGTCTTCAATATTAGTAACTCTCACTTTCTACAGAAAATTTGTTCTTGGTGGTATGGATCAGAATCTGCACCACTATCGTCGAAGTGGTGACTATATCTGATGGGAGAAAGAAACTGGAGCAGGGTGGCATCTAGCAGTGGATGGCTGTTCTTAAAAAATGTGGTAACCGATCGGTTCACTCAGCATACGTAGTTGATGGGAGCGCTGCCGTTTGTTTGTAACATTGAGACAAGCTGAATCTAATATGGATAGGAATTTTTTGTTGTAGCCTTGAACGTGTGAAGTGAGCTATAGTTCGTCGGCAAAAGATTCAGGGTTCTGAAAATTTGATTTGTGTCCCTTACAATTAATTGTTCATATTGAAGCTGAGCCTTCACAGATATGAATGCTAATTTCGGCCCAAATTAGAACTTTCTAGTTGTTGTTGGGGTTGGGGGGGGGGGGGGCGTCAGAACAATAATAATATTATACTTAGGCTATCAGAATGAGAATTCACTCGGTTGGGACGCTCTCGTAAAAAACATACACCTGTTCTGTTCCGGTGAATCAAGTCAAAAGACCAGATAATATTTTAATTATTTGAGTGAGACTTGTTGCGTGGTGGATCTTTGGCCGTCGGTTGAGATCTAAAACAAGGTGTAGTTAGTAAGCGTTCTGGACGCGGCAACCAATACCTACAGAAAGATCACAGAATAAAAAGTGTAGTGAAATAGCAGTGCTGAGATCCACAGCAAGATATAGTTAGTAAGAGTGATGGACGTGGCAACCAGTGCCTACACAAAGGCCATAGAAATAAAATCCATAGTGAAATAGCAGTTTTTGAGATCCACAACAAAGATAACCAGTGCCTACAGAAAGATCACAACAAATTAATTTGCAATGCAAATTGTACTACAGGTCAAGATTTAGTACTACAGGCCATAGAAATAAGTCGGTCGTGATATAGAGTCAGTAACACAGGTCCAGATTTGTACTACGATCCATTTGGAAGATATGCTGAAAAGGAAAAAAAAAATTAATTAATTTGCAATGCAAATTGCATTTTTAAGATTTAAATAGGCAAACAACAACAGCTCTGGTACGTGACATTTAGAGCTATTAACCCGAACGAATTCTTCCTTCATCATCAGAAAAGAAGCTATATATGTGCACTAGCCAAACATTGTGCATTGTCCAAATTATATTCCTAACAAAGATACAATAAAAGATGGATGGAACATCTCTCCATGCCAAAGATCAGATGGATCTTAGAAACAATTAATTGTTTCCAACCCAACAATTCTCTGTTCCCCACATAGCAGATCAATAGCTTCTCTCTTTATTTTTAGCTTGGCCATGCATAGATTCATCTCATAGTGAAGTAGAAGATTGAAAAGTCGGCATCAATAAGTGTGCGGATCATGTATTAACTAATGAAACAATGACATGCAATTTAGCTGCCATGGATATCATCCCAGCTTTCCTGCATTCATGGCAAGGGAATGGCGAATTTGTAACTTCATTTGATTGCCAGTAGAATCCTTGCATAGTTTTCTTGGACAGCAACGCCTGGTATTATGATATAAAAGGAATGTTAACATGAGGCACTTCAAGTGTTTCAAATCGTCTGATAAAGCCATAAGACATTATTACAACAGACAATATGAAACGAAATGATATGTTGAGTGATAATTTTTCAATACAAAGGCCATAGAACTCATACAAATCAACCAGGAAACATAACTCAATTCTCTATCCTGCATACCAATTTGATAATGGGTTATTCAGTGATTCTTTTGTTCTTGCAAAGACCACAGAAAGTAAAAGCTCAAGACAAATCTAGAAACCAGAGCCTGATCTCTGGATTATTAAGAATGGGAACCATTTGCATCCTTGAATAATACTTTGTGGACCATATATGGTTCTACTATACCAGAATAATGCTGGGAAAAAGAGAAGTCACTAGCAAGAGTCATCGTCAAGGCCACCACAATTGAAGATTGACTTTCTTAGAACATCTTTCACCTTTAGAGTTTGCAGGAAGCTAATCAATGCTGCAATTCTAAAAGCAACACTCGCCCAAGGTTTTCCGTTCCTGTCATGGACTTAGTTGGTTTTGCCTAAGTCGTGCGATCCCTTTGCGTGTCCGTCAGCAAAGGTCAGCCTCCCCGAAACCTCATAGGGTCCCTTAGGACCTACAAAAGAGAAAACGGGTTAGAGGAAGCATCTCCCATGAGATCCACAAGCAATCACTTTAGAAAACACTTTATATAGTCAATACAAATTACAACCGTGGACTTTACAAGCTCTGAACGGTTGCACATAAAGGATCAAGGTCCATTACAGACCGAAGTCCCCACAAGTGCCTACATGATACAACTCAGATTTACAAGCCGAAACCGACCACAAAAGCTAACCAAACTAGGGTTGTGCCAAGTCTCCCCCACTTATTCCTTCGACGTCCTCGTCGAAGTCGTTGTAGACGCTGCATCTCCTCACCTTTTGATGAATCTTCAGTCTACTGCTTTGGCTGCAACACGCCACTTGGCTCCCAGCTGCTCTCTACCGCTGTTGTTGAGTAGTCAAACTTTGATCCGTCATGCTGCTTCAACTCGCCAATAACTGACTCTTGTGTGAAGTTGGTTGAGCTGTGTTGATCCTTAATGATTTCTGCGGATCCTTCTAGTGAAGGAAAAGGCCTTCCTTTGTTATGCGCTAATGTTGCAATAGTCTCATGTTGCTTAAACTGGATGGATGCTCGTTGGAGCTTTAACAAGTATCACTTCGCATACTTTTAAGTTTTTGAAGTCCTTCCTCCGCAAGATTGCCCATCAATTCTTCTTCAACATAGTTGTCACTTCCAAGTAGGTTTGCATCACTTCCACTTTCGATTGGCATTCTGTTGGGAAATGAAGCGGAGAATCTACTCTCAGTAGTACTGATCACCAATGGTGAGGATTTGACAACTATTGTCTTCTATAAGCTTTCCTCGAAGGGTCACTGAACTTGTGCAGAGCTCCTCTACTAGATAAATAAGAGAATGAGGGTACTAAGTATCGCCTATTCTCTTTGAGTTGAGAAGGCAAATGTTACTTGATTTCGCCCATCTCCTCGAGGTTCTACTTCATGCATCGAGCTAGTTACTAACATTTCGTCAGCTCTTTGCTCACACTTTCGAAGCACTTGAAGTGTTTGCACTACTTGCGCTGAGTTAGCTACTGTAATTCATCTTCCCACTACCATCGAACTTCCGGAATGCAAGAAGTTTTACCCGAAAAGAGCAAAAAAAGTTTACCCCAACTTGGAGTAAATCTTTGATAGTTATGGTCGCCTCTGGGATAGTACCGTCTTCTCCATCATCTTTGCCGCCTACTCCTCTGAGTAAAAAAGGTACAGTAACACGTACTGCCTACTTCTTTCTTGGTCAAGCACTCCTGCATCAACCCGAAGCCCTTCACTTTCGGCTATCTTGATGAGAAGCCCGTCGACACTGGTCTTATGAAGTTCTTTAGCCTCTGCCCTTCCGCCCTGTCTTGGTACTTGGAGTTTGCCTCTACATTCTCCACCTCCTCGGCCCCTTCTACAACCAACACTCTCTCTCCATGAGAGTATGGGATCGATGACTCCATGGAAGTCCCGTCTCTGCGGTACCATAGCGCTGCCAACCCATGGCCCTAATATCCGTTGCCTTGCATCTACATCCCTTTCTTCGCGATCGGTAGGTCCGCCTCTGCGACACTGTGGCACTCCTCTGAGTCCACCTCCTTTCTGACCGACGCTTTGCTTTTGGATAGCTGAGCCCCTCTGGACTTGTCGTCACTTCCTCGCCCCCTTTCGACCACCTGCTTCAACACCTTTGTGTTCTCCTAGCAGTTCTCCTTAGTCGATGGAAAGATAGACTGCAACTCTCATGCATGGCCTCCGCCATCTTGTTGCAAGGCTTGCGCTGATTATGTTCTCCTTAGCTTCCTTGATAGCAACGTTCGCTTACTTGGCCTTGTCCTCTGACTTGTCGGGCTCCCTTAAGCAAATATAAGCATTGAAGTAATCCAACTCTCTAGTCGCTCCGATCATAACTCTATATGATCAAGCCCCCCAATGGGACTTGCTGGTACTTGCACTCAAAATTCTCCCTCGGTGGTACACAACCCTCATATGCTGATGACCAAGACTTTCATCCAATGCAAGATTCGATGCACACACATGGAAGACCCGCCATTGCGGTACCATAACAGTCACTCCTTGAATCGATAACCCTTCTTGCCGTTGTGTTGTTCACCGAAGTGGAGCTCCCAGTAGCTCCTGATCATACCTCTGTATGATCGTGTCCCTCACGGGACATCTTCGCATGTGTTGTATTGCCGCGAACTATTCCACTATGATCCGCTGCACCATGTCGCCTCCTGGTGACATCTCCATTGCATTCAGATTCTTATGTGACGAACTTGGACTACGATCTCTCTATGTGTGGCCTCTGCCAGCACATCGTAGGGCCTTCGCCACCTCCGATTGCGTTTGCTCCTTTGGCAATTCACCTTCGCCCACCCATTCTTGGGTCACCCCTGGACGAAGCTCTAGGATAGTCTGACGCCTAGTAGCTCTTGAAGTCCTCAGACTTTGTTAAAACTGGTGCACTATTGTCTGGATCCTGGGTCTCAATCCCCCACCAGCACAATCTCTGTTGCGCACCGTTTTCTTCATGACAACTTGAATGGCAGCACTGTGGCATATGCTTCAAGAGTACTCGCCTCTGCATCCTCTTGCCCCGTGCTAAGGCCTTCTAATCCCAACTTCGCCTCCGCAAGTTGAATCACCTTAGTCCCTCTATCAAATGCTTCTCTGAGATAAGGTGCATGTGCCTCGAAGCTCGCTTCATCTTTGACACCATGCAAAATAAGTCCGCTCCATCAGAATGAAGAACCCATGGAACAACATAATCCCACTCTTGCCTCTACAAGAGTTCATGTCCTTGACCTCTCTATCCAAGGAAAGCTTCGTGCTTCCGCTCCATGTTTCCATCTATGTCGACTCCCTTCATGCGACTTGGATACTTCACCAAGTTCCACCCAAGTTGCTCCGCCTCTCGATTTGCATTGAGTTGATGGTGGCCCTTGCGTTCGCCATTCTGCGGGTTAGCCCTCCATTGAGTTTGATTTCCACATCGACTTTAAGTATGCCTTCGTATGATGTTGTCATGGTTGCTCCCCCACTTGATTTCGCAATGCATCCACCAGTGCATTACTTCATTTGAGATCATGCAACCGCAGCTTGCTCGATCCGTTGAGCTTTGTGGAGATACTGTCTTTGAGGTACTCTTCCTCAATATGTGTGTTCCGCTATACATGATTCTCCCTCTGGAGAACCAAGACCTATCCCTCCTAGATATCTGTCCTATTGGAGCAACTTTCTTCTTTACATTCTTCCCTCTGAAAGTTTCGGAGACCACCATCCCCTTGGACTACTCCGTTTTACTGAACAATCTGTGCATTGTTCTGCCCCCGCAAATGCGCTTGCTAGATTACGACTCTTTACCAATACAGCCCCCATTGCACCCTCAAGGCCTAGCAACGTGCTGAACTTGTTGCACATTTCAGTCTCCTATAGACGTATCCATTCCATGCCGAAGAGAGTTTCAGTGCTCCATAGTGCCGAGTTCCGATCGCCTTGGGATGGCCACAAACACTCCATCGTCCGCATACATGCCCTTGCATGAGTACCAAATTATTTGAGTTAATAATTCCCCTGACCTCTGTGAGCTTTGCCTAACTCTTTCAGTCGTTGAGCAACACATCCCACTTTGCACGGTCTCATCTTTTACCAAGCGCCTCGCTTGCCTTGAGCACCGTCAAGTTTGGTTGCCAACGTCGAGCCGTAGCTCGAACTCAGTCATCCCAACCTTTGTGCGCTACACATTCTTCCTAGCTTGCTTGTCCTTGTGGTGCCTCTCGCGCAAAGGGTTGGTCATTCCTCTGAATGCCAACCATGGATGCCTACTCCTCTGAGCGACTCCTTTCCCTACATCTCAATGTCTGTTTCCCTCAAACAGTTGCGCGTGCTGGCTGCCCTCCACGCAGCCCAACTAGGTCCTCTACATTTGCATGGCAAGTGTTTCTGCGTGTGCTGGTCATACTCTGATACCAAAAATCATGGACTTAGCTGGTTTTGACTAAGTTGTGTAGCACCCTTGCGTGTTCGTCAGCAAAGGTCAGCCTCCCCGAAACCTCCTAGGGTCCCTTAGGACTTACAAAAGAGAAAACGGGTTAGAGGAAGCATCTCCCACGGGATCTACAAGCAACCACTTTAGAAAACACTTTATATAGCCAATACAAATTACAACCATGGACTTTACAAGCTCTGAACGGTTATACACAAAGGATCAAGGTCCATTACAGATCGAAGTCCCCACAAGTACCTACATGACACAACTCATGTTTACAAGCCAAAATCGACCACAAAAGCTAACCAAACTAGGGCTACCAAGCTTACTGCAAGCTCACTACTTGCTGTACAAAATATGTACAAAAACCAAGGACACGAACAAACATGAGCATTACATCGAACACCTTGTTTATATTTTTGTCCGTGACAATCCGCTATGGGCGATACATATCGGTCCGCCAGCTGGCCGATACACGAACCGCCCACTACCGGGTGGTACCTCCAAGTAGCGGTTGTTTTGCCCCCATTACCACGTGAAATCGATCGATAACGATCGATTTCAGCCATCGTCGACCGTTGTAGGGCGGTAACGATCGATTTCGACCGTCGACGATCGATTTCTGGCGGTATCAGCCGAGGGAGAAAGAAAAAGAGGTAGAAGAAGAGGGAGAAGAAAAACCTGGAGTCCTCTTTGCCCGCACGATCTGTCGCCTGCGGGCGATTTCTTCTCCCCGCGTGCGGGAAAAAAATGTCTCCCACGTGAGGAGAAGGAACGAGACGACGTCGCCCCTTTTTTATTTTTTATATATTAGATTAGATTATATTATATTATATTGAGCGGCATACCCTATGCATATCGCTCGATACCGAGTACAGTACCATACTGAGCTCATACCGGTATGCCGGAATGGACCGGTATGACAATCCTTGCACTCACCATTACAATCTACTCAGCCCTATCATCATATAGGGTGTCAATGTTTCAAAATGGATATGTTTCACAAGATACATGAATCTGCAATCATACATTCTAAATATTTAACAAAACAAACTAAAAAAATATTCCAATTCAGATGTATTTTGTATTTATTTCTCTCATGCTACAGATGTACAACATTAATTTAGATCAAATATCTGAATCATGCAAAAGATTCCCCCATATGTATATGATGCTAATGAGCCTTTGGAGCTGATAAAGCAGTAATCATGCATATCATCACATATAATATCCATGGATACTGTAACATTAGTTTATTAATTAGCTTTTTTTTTTGGTGATGACCGGAAGATAAAGAGGAATATAAAAAGCAACTGAGTCTAGAATTCCTACTCGTTTTTCAATATCTATGCAGAGCATAAAGCTTGAGAAACAAAGCTAGAAACCCATTGTATATATCATTCTGCAACAAACATGTAAATGTGTTTAAGAAACAAGGACAAATGATTCCCTCAGGGCTATCTCAGGACATCTGGCTTGGGTAGAATAATGTATGATGTGATATTGAGTACATTGCATGGTTGATGGTGAAGATTATTAGATCTGTAAGTAATAAATCAACAAAGAATTCCAATAATAGGTATCCATGCTAGAGACGTCTGCTAGAGTACACTATATCTAAGCCAGAAGACATTCCTGGTGCCATTATGAGCTGATAGATCAATTACTTTTTTCTAAGACATTTGACAATACTGTACCGAATTTGAACGCAGCAACAAAAAGGTTTGGAGGAACTGATATTGGTTATCCAAATTTCATTCTTGGGCGAGTGCCATGTCTGCCATATTGTGAAAAGATGAATTCCTTGCCACTCGTTCCCCAGTGGTTTTTGCTATTTGATATGAAGGACATGAAAAACTTCTCAAGTTTAGGATCAGCAGAAAATCCCTTGGATTTCATTTCTTTGTAGAATTCCAGAGCTTTTGGGATCCATCCATGCTTTACCAAACCTTCTACAACAGCCATATAATGTGAAGCATCAGGAATGACATCATACCTCTTCATCTCACTCCACATTTTTAGTGAGCTTTCAGAATCACCAAATCTGAAGAACTTATTTATTATCAGGAAAAAAGTGTAGCTGTTAGGACCACAACTGGCATCTTTCATTCTTTTAAGAAGCTTCATGGTTCCTTCAATGTCTTCCACCTTAACAAAAGCATGGTATGTCTCAATAGTTGGATGAATTCCCTTCACCATCATGTCATCCATTGCCATTCGTGCTTCCTCCAGCTTCTGTGCTTCGCATAATGGGTATATCATAGAATTGTATGTTTGTACATTTGGCTGCAAGCCTGCTTCTATTATTTTATCAAAAATATTGTTTGCATCCCTCAAGCAACTTTCTCTGGTTAGGACGTAAATAAGAGAATTGTAGACCACAAGGTTAGGAATCCAACCCCTCTTCTTCATTTCATCATAAAGTCTTAGAGAATCAAATAGGTTGCCAACTTTTGAGAAACAACAGATCATATGAGAATAAGAAATGCCATCTGGGGTGATGCAGAAATTTGACATTTCTCTCCACAGTCTCTTTGCTTCAACCACATCACAGACGACATTACACCATCCATCTAGCACTATGTTGAAGCTTTCAGCTGTAAGGGGGAAAAATTTCCGATTTTGAAGGAGGAACTCCTCGGCCTCTTCAACATACTTGTTCTTGCAAAGCGCACAAAGAAGGGCATAAAATGCTGTTAAATCTGCATTTACTTTGAACCTTTCCATAACCAGAAAAGTTTTCATTGCTTTCCTAGCTTCATCGGCAGCTACATACCTGAAGAATTTAAAGATCTCATGTAACTCAAGATCATCAATGCACAAAAATATCAACGTAGCAATAATGAAAGAAACACAAAAGAAAATGGCCATATGTCAAAGAACTCAACTCTTCCTACAACAGAATATTAAGCAAAAAAAACATCAGTCAGCATGTCTAATGAACAAATTCAATATAAATATAGACAAATTTATTTTTAAATTATCCTACAAACATATCAAGAGGATAACTGATAGGAAAAAAAAATGAAATTCGTCTTAAAGTAATATGCACATCTACAAATTAGAGAGACGACGATAACAACAAAAAAACCGTAAATTCCAACTATTTGGGGTCGGCTACATGGATTTTTTGCCGTCATTGAGATTTGTAAAAAGTCATATGCTAAGTTAAGTTCAGAATATTTAAATCTTTATTTATTATTTATATTAAAATCTTTTTAGGTCTTTCTCTATCTCTTTTCGTACCACTAATGTTAATTATTTTACCTCTTCTGACTATCGCATCTGAAGGTCTCCTCAACACATGCTCATACTATCTTAAATGATTGTCTCTCATCTTATCATCTATCGATTTGATACCTAGTTGTTCACGAATAAAAACATTTCTTTTCATATCTTTCCTAGTAATTCCACACATTTGTCTCAACATTCTCATCTCAACAACACAAAATTTTTGTATATATATTTTTTAATTATCAAATACTCAAATCTATAAAACATTGTTGGTCTCACAATTGTCTTATAAGATTTTTCATTTTAATCATTTTATTTTTACTCTATAAATTATATATTCATTGATCTCTCCATCTTGTTAAAGGATTGATCCAAGAAACCTAAAACTTTTACTTAAATGGACTTCTTGTATGTACAATTTAACTATATTCTCTTGCCTATATCTAGAATCACTAAAATTATATTTTATAAATTCAATTTTAGTCCTACTAAATTAAAAACCTTTAGTTTCTAAGGCTTGCCTCTATAGCTCAATTTTGTAATTAATTTCACCTAGGCTCTCATCAACGAAGACAATATCATCAGCAAATAACATACATCAGGGATGTCTTTTATGTAAGTTACTAGTAAGTTCATCCATTGTCAATATGAAAAGGTAGGGACTTAATGCGGATCCTTAGTGTAATCATAAACTAATAGGAAACTCACTATACACACTCCATATAATTTTAAACTAGTAACTATACTATCATACAAATCTTTAATAACATCAACATAATTAGTGGATTCAACTTTATTTTCTAAAACCCACCATACAAAATCTCTGGGAATCCTATCATAGGTTTTCTCTAATTTAATAAAAACCATATGCAAATTTTTCTTTTTCTCCCTATACTTTTCATTAATATGTCACACTTATTTTCATCAATTGGGACTAAAAAAACTCTTTCTCCATTCATCAGTTATCCTTCTAATTCTCATGATTTTGTTAAAAAAGCTAGTTAACCAAGCTACTCCCTTGTCCCCTAAACTTTTTCAAACCTTAATATGGATACAATCAGGCCCCACACCCTTAGATATTTTTATATTCTTTAATGTAGTTTTTACTTCATTAACTCTACGATTATAAATAAACCTATGATTATTAAATCTATCACTATTATTTATCATTAAATCTAAGTCCTATGTGGAATATTCATTAAAATTTATAAAAATAATTTCTTCATCTTTCCTTAATCTCATTATCATTAACAAGTATTCTTTGATCTTCATCTTGAATGCATCTAATATTACCTAAATCCTTATACTTTCTTTCCTAGTCTTCAAAAAATACATCTAATATTACTTAAACCATTAACAATAAATTGGAGAGACCAATCTTAAAAAAAAGGAAGACAAGAAAGGGACAGTTTGTGGGGCTGCATGATAGTAATATAGTGTTCCTGCTTTTATCCCAAATCATTGGGCACTTTAAAACATATATCTATGAATTTCTCCTGATAACAGCTATTTAGCCAATGCCATAGCTTTACTTGCATGTTTCTTCTATCATACTCTTTCTCATTAAGTAATTAACCCGCTAAGCGATTATGTTTCATCATGATCATACGTCTTGTTACAAAAGGTCCGGAGGTTATTTCCCTAATTTGAAGATAATAGCAGTTATTTAAAAAGCGCTAGGTGCCAGGGTCCCAAAACGCCCCGAGTGAAACGAGGCACTAAAATAAAAAAATACATATAATATAATTAACAAATATATAAAAAATATAAAATATATAGTACATTGTTAACAATAAATTAACAGTACACTGTTAACACTAAGTTAACAATACACTGTTAACATTAAGTTAACAGTCTACTGTTAACAATAAGTTAATAGTAGAGACAAGTAGAGATGAGGCAAGGCGCTGACCGAGAGCGAAAGCTGCTTACTGAGAGCAGCGACAGCGGAGAGCAGTAGAAACGAGACGACGAGCTGACCTAACCGAGAGCAAGAGGAGTGACGGCGACGGCGGCGAAGAGCAGCGACTGCAACGATGGCGGTGAAGACCAACGACTGCAGTAACGACAGCAAAGAGAAGTGACAACAGGGACGGTGACGAAGAGCAGCAACAACGAATAAGTCAGTGGTAGCAGCGAGATGTCGACGACGCAATCCCGATTCGAGATGAGAAGATTAGGATTGACTCACGAAATATATATTGTTGCGTTAGTTGCTTCGATTGAACCAACTAACACGAACGAAGTCACCTGGGTGCTCGCCCGAAGCGCCCGACGCTTGGGCTCGGGCAAGCGCCCAGGCGACGCCTCTTGGAAGAGCGTCGCCTAGAGTTTGAGCGAGGCGCTCGGGCCTCGCCTCGCCTCGCCCGAGCGCTTAGGCAAGCACCCGAGTGCCTTTTTTTTAAATCACGGGATAATAGACAGGAAAAAAATGGTCATATACTTGACAGTGGGGATGATCCAGTGATTCGAAACGAAGAAGCAGCCTAAGCTAAAAAGTAGGTATGACTAAAAGGGAAAAGACAAAGCACATACAATTAGGGCAGGAAATCAAAATTATCATGGATACAAATCCAACATTCAGGCTGAAAAATAAATATTAAAAGTTGTCATTCAATTGTTGATCTCGAATAGTAGGATGCCAAATGAATACCAAAGTTAGCACCTTTCCATCATGATCACCATCGCCCGCTGCGTGAGAACCGACGTCTTGGACATCTTACGCACCAGGTACCAGGCCAAATCAAATCGCCGCTGCTTGCCCATAGCCCAAATCATGAGATGCCACGCCGACCGGCAATCAGCGACGCACTCCTCTGCCCATCGGAAAGCAAGGAAGGCCAACTCGCTGTCCCCCCTTAGCTCCCAGAGGGCCTTGCAGACCAAACCCCGGTTGAGCGCGACCCCCGAGGAGGCCCGCAGGAAGGCCAGGGCCTCTTTTCGAGACGAGGACAAGGATTTGGCGTGGGTGAGGAGCTGGAGAAAGCCATGGAGGTCGGACTCATCGAAGGGTGCAGAGAGCTCGTCGGAATCGGTGTCGAAGTCGCTAGTGACAGGGTCGGTGGCCGCAGAAAGGGAGGAGAGCGATGAGATTCGCGGGCGAAGAAGAGGATAAATGGATGATGAGAAGACAGTGGGAGAAGAAAATAGGATCGGAAGAGAAGGAGAAGGAAGAGGGAGAAGACGGCGTGGATTGAGGAGGAAGGCAGGGCGGCGAAGGAAGGCAGAGAGGAGGGATGTTCGGCGGCTTATTATGCTCACCTCTAGCGCCATAGAAGACTAGGGAATTAATTGACCGAGGGTCTTTAGTTGTTACGTGAAGACCTTTTTCGGGCCTAAATTTGGGTAGGACGATTTCGGCCCAATTGTCGCCCGGATTGCGTTATTTTTCACATTAAACTGCAACCAGACAAACCAAAATGATTAAAAAATATTATTATTAGATATTTTATCTAAAAAAATTTAAAAAACTTTTAATATTGAGGTTTTATACAAATAGCACCCATGCAATTGATATATATATATATATATATATATATATAGGAGTACCTTTTCCTTTTATCAATGTAACAAAAATATCGTCTCGACCGTCGTCATCTCTACCATCGCTGTCAGCCACATTGTCCGCCCTTTCTCGTCGTGACGATAACATCAAGTTTAACGATGGAAGCAACAAGGGCGTCAACGTCGATGAGGATCTCGATGTTGCTCCCACTACGACGAAAAAAAGAAAAAGACGACACGAAGACCGACCCTAGAGGAAGCAAAACCCTCAATGGTATGGTGGGGTTAGGCACGAGCCCGTGGGGTGCTATGCTAGAGGCGACGCTTCTCCTCCTTGAGCCGTGATGCGAACATGGTAAGCAACAACCACCACCTCCTTGGTTATGGCAAAGGTGTCGAGTAAGAAGATGCCACAGATGGGATCTCAGATCTCCAGTCACCCGTCGCCCTCCTTCACTCTACCACCGCGATGAGGAAGGGTGAGCAGCTAGACGACGAAAGTTCCCACAGTTAAAAACGGGTGGTGTCATTTGATTAAAAAAAAAAAACTTAATATCATCAAGAACTTCTCTAGATAAAAGCGTCCAATAATTATTAATTACAAATAGAACAAGTATGTCACAGACTTAACTTTACATCGACTATTGCGGATAGAATAACCCTTTATGATCACAAATATACAGCACGACTTAAACAAAAAAAAAAAAAGTTAAATCAGACAAAAAAAAAAAAAAAAAACAAGACATGGATCTCCCCCACTTGTTGCGTTTGCAACAAGTAACATTAGAAGCATTTCATTGGATGATACTGTATTTGTTTAAACCTTTTTCTTTTCTCAACTTTTGCTTCCATATTAGTATCCTAATTTTGGGAAATGCAGATAAAGAAAAAAGCTAAGGAATCATATCAATCAATATTTAAGCCTGCATCAAGCATGAACATCCCTTGTACTGCCTTGTTCAACAGCTAGAACACTGTTATTTCTCGCAAATTGTTCTCATGACAAATACCCCAAGTCTACAGTTTTTGTTGTGGCAGTTCAACAGGTTCACCCATGAGTTCATTGGATCCACCTCCATCTCTAATGTCCTCCTTGACTGAATCATTCTACATTGAGTGACGGGGGAAATATGTTTCTTCTACATGGATGACTGACTCAAGTTTTTACAAGCAAATCAGGAGAATGACATGTAGTCTTCAGGGCGTGCAATGTAAATCTCCTCGAACTCATTATCATCTGAAAAGAAGAATCCAATTCTTGAGAACTTAATTTATTGTCCCAAGTAAAACCAAAAATGATACTATGATTTCCTCACCAGGAAATTGTGTTCAATCATACCTAATCCTACAGCCAAGTTAAGAATAACATACTAGTACAGAAAAAAAAAAACCATTTGTTTCACCCATATAAATCACAGGCTAAAACTGTAGATCTCAAACAAACAATCCATATCAAAAGCATAAATTACCAGAAAAACAATTCTTAAAATCAAATAAGAAGTAACCTTATATATTAAAATCAATTTCCCAAATGCAGTCTACGAGGCAGTCTATATGGATGTGTCCGATGCTCATGTGGCATAATGTTATATAATTTTTCGTGGCTATGTTTTATATGTAAAAATATATGCCACCACACTTGATCCACATAAGCACAAAAAATTCATGTTTCCTCCAAATTAATTTCACTTGCCTCGTTACCACTATTTTGGTACTGATAATACAGGATCCATCACAATGTAATATGGACACAAATATTCTAACTTATCACTAAAAATAGTTATTTGACTTGTACAAAAATGTGATCTCATAAACCATTGATCAAAATAGAACGTATATTAGCCCATTACCAATTAAAGCTAATTCAATTTCTCAATTTTTACTCAGTTTTGTACTTTGTTAGAATATCTCCATATGGATTGTACATGCACTCACATATAAAGCTACATTTCGCATCTGTTGTAATACCTGGAAACCCAGAGTGTAGCTGCTTCATCAAACAGCCACTGAAATGGCAAACTATTTGTGCACCAATCAAACTACATTGCATATTTCTATCATATTTTTGTGGGCTTTACTCAGAGTAAAAAAAAAAATTAACACATCACTGTTAAATATTTATAAAAATCATACTACATTTGGCTATTTTGTGTCCTTTGCATCAATCAGAGCAGAAAAAGGAACAACACACACTAGCATGATACAGTGACTACTCATGGACTAACTAGAAACAGTGGATGCCTCCACAAGATCTAACTTGTGCATATGAACAGGTAGTCCACCATAAAGTTGATTTCACGGTATGAAGCAAATGCACAAACTCAATAATTCAGTACTTGAGAAAATAACTTTTTTGTTATACTAGGCAAATGTATTCTTGGATAGAACCTGCCATGACTCATGAAGATGTTATAAATAGCCATCAAAATTGCATTGGTGTATATGAGCATACACATGAGTTCAAGATTTATCAAAGAAGCCAGAGAAGTGCAATACCTTTTCTAAGAGTCAAAGCCACCACAGCATCATTTTCAACCTGCACATGAACAATTAATAATTAAAAGAGGTTTAGGTAGTCTGTTTAATCATCATCCTAAAATTATGAAATAGCACTTAGAATTGTCAGTTCTGGATGGTAATTGAATGACATTGTTACCCTTTGTTCTGCTAATGTCATTGAATCTACTAATACAACATCAGTTGACACCAAGGTTAAACGTTGATTATTGCTAGGTAGATCGATCAAGGCTTGTAATTTCTGCTTTATATCCAAAATTGTGTCTGTTGGATCACACTGCACAAAGTAGGTTGTCTTGTTGCGCTTCACTCGAATATACATTTCCTGTATCCAAGAAAAGACAAATTGAAATCCATAAAAATCATAAGGAACATATAGCTGCAAAATCATTGAACAAGTATCAGGAGTGCTCTTTTGACAATCATATAAGTCCTCTTTATAGTTGGAAACTTTAGAAAGGCATGATTTTGTACAAATTGTTTATTCGCAAGCAGTTGTCTTGTCAAAACAAAACAACCCAATCCAAAAGCTACTACAACAGGATCCAGGAATCCTTAACCACATTCCATGATCAATAAAATCTCTGGAGCATATCATAAGTGTTCAAGAAGGGCCTATAAGCCATTAAGGTTGGTTGTTAGGTTGACATGTTACCCTATCACATTGGATGGCCACTCATGTAAGGACAAATTTTGACTTGCACATGAGTCTAATCACTGTGGTCCGATAGAACAAATAATTAATTGTTGCTTTATTCTGATTCCTTGATTAAAAGCCTTAAATTAAAGTCTTGTCTAATTCTCGAATATCAGGTTATGTAGATGCAATCCAGCTTCAAGAACATATTGTATTTGCAGAAGACCTAAATACAAGGTTTCCTATGTCCCATTAGAAAAAGAATTATTTCTGTATAAGGTGGACAATATTACATAATATTAGCTAAACAAGCAATTTCTCCTTTTCTATTACTACAATGTTCTTGAAAGATGCCTGCAAAGTTCAAAAGATCATATTACTACTACATTCTTGTAGAAGTTGAGGCAAGCTCGTCTATGAATATTGTTTAACCATAACTAATTTATGGTCATGATGCTCTCTTAAAACTTTTAAAAAGTCTTAATTTTCAAGTACTAGCCCTTCTTTTTTTCTTTTTGCAAAGTGTATCAATGAGCTCAATGTCAGATAGATCTTATTCTGACATTGAGCTCTTGACAAAGCAACATTTTTAGTAAATCAGGAGCATTTAATTCTTTATTTAAGGTTTCTAATAAAGTCTGCTAAGATCTCCCTCTACCTATTCTCACACTATTAATACTAATTATTTCATCTAGTCTAACTACAGCATCTATAAGTTCTCTGTAAACATTTTCATACACTCTTCAATGATTCTACCATATTTTATCCTCTATTGGAGCTCCATCTAATTGCTAACGGATAAAACCATATTTTGTCTTAGTAACTCCACACATCTACTTCAACAATCTCATCTTGGCAACACAAATCTTTTGGTACATGTTCTGCTAAGTGTATGAGACACATAGTTTGAAGGAGCATACAAAGCATCAACACTTAGTAAACATCACCTAATCGTCTTTGATTACCCTTATACGGCCTGCAAACAGTAAGCACTCAGACAAATCAATGGTGGATCAACATTCCATCTAATGCTTAGGAAATCAATATAGACGTCCTTTGGATCAGCTAAGCTAAGATGCGATCCTATTCAAATTATTTTCAAGAGCTGCAATTAGGAAATTCGACCAGGGTGTCAATTGGGTTGTCGACTGCCTGCGGAGAAACTATCAAGATTTATCAGAACTCTTAGGGAACATCGGGAGTCGAAACGGAATGCGTGTCAGAAGGACATCAGTTGCCCCCAAGTATATCTATATGGAAGAAACGATAAGGCTCACGGATGAAAACCGATTCAAATACAATAAAGATAATTGAACGGATCTAATAAGTTCTGACACAGACCACATAGTCAAAGGAGAATGAACTTGCCTACAGATTAAAACCCTAAATAATCACAGTACATGAGAGTAAAAGGAAGAAGAAGAAGAAAAACAAAGCAGAACCTTGATGGGTGGTAAAGAAACCCAGTCTATTTGTAGGAAATTGGATGAGGCGGTGGTGGTGTGAGGAAGAGGACGTAGCCGGCCGAACCCTAGGTTTGTGGCCGGAGATTGGAGTGAGAAGGTCGCGAGCGGCAGCCGATGCGGATGGGAATAGGGAACTTAGTATTGCTTGGGGCTTCTGTCCTCCGTCGTTGGATGAAGACCAGTTTTGTATAATGCAATATATATTATCATTTATCACTTTCTTAAACATTATACTACATCCGTTGTAGTCTAGTTGGTTAGGATACTCGGCTCTCACCCGAGAGACCCGGGTTCAAGTCCCGGCAACGGAATTATTATTTTATTTGTTTATTCATTATATTTTTTATTTTTATTTTATTGTATATTATATAATATTTTTTTATTTTTTATTTTTTATTTTTTATATATATCTCTTTTATTTGTATATGGATTTTTTTAATCTTTGTAATCGAGTTGGTTAGGATGCTCGCCTCGAACCACGTTCTCTTTAATTTTAATTGTTTTTTATTTTTTATTTTAATTTATCTTTTTTTCTTTTAATTTGTCATCTTTGTAATTTTTATTTTAATATGTGTGTCCTTTTTTATTTTTCTATTTTTTAATAATAATAATAATAATAAATATAATAATAATTATAATTATTATTATTATTATGAATTTTCTTCTTCTTCTTCTTTGTCATTATTTCATGTTGAACAGAATTCTGTGTCATTATAACCTTCAGACCTCATAACATGAACTAATATATATATATATATATATATATATATATATATATATATATATATATATATATATAACACATTCTAAGTTTTTTTAGTCGATAGATATTTTTTTACTTTTTCTCAAATAATATTTCTAATTAAAAAATTAAGACTACACCCCACAAAAAAAATTATTTATTATTATGTTTTGATCATCATAATTAAAAAAATCCATAAAATCTACTTGAAAATACTGTAAATAAGTTAAATAAAATTAAAACAGAAAAAAAACAATATATGATATTATGATTGAAATAGATATTTATAATAGTTTAAGAGTATCTTCTGAACAGTTTGCATTCAAATTGGTATTTGTATGCATGCGTATGCGTCTGCGTATGCATATGTTTTTGAGTCCTCATGAGTCTTTCTTACAAAACAAGAGCCGGTAATTATTAATGGGGAAGGAAAAGCTTCACGGATTTATCCCTCTCTAATATACATATGATCTCCTCCACGTTGCGACCTTCTTCAATCTTTGGCAGGTTCATAAGAGCGATTAATACAAAGCACTGACGCACGCATCACATTCTTCCCACGTTACTTTCTGCAGAGAACACGTTCCTCCCATGCTACAGTGTGAGCGTTGGCCTCTTGCTGAGCCTTTTCCGGAGGCCTTTCCTTGTGGAATACCAGCTTCCCACCATTGCCAACAGATGAAGCTTTACCCTCAGCTCTGGGGATAAGAACAACGAAGAAATGGTGCAAAAGTATGGAACGAAACATGAAACTGAAGAGAAGTGACAGTGATCGATGGAATGAAGTTACCTATGTTTTGATGTTTCGAGAGTTGTCAAAAGCTTCTTCATTACATCCACCTGAGCTTGAAGACAGGTGACATAGTCTAGGGTATTGTCCAACGAGGAGAACCCATCCATGGACTCGCCCCCGGGGACAAGCCTCTTGAGCACTTGTGTTCTCTTCTCCACTAGTGTCCCGGCAAGAACGCTGCTACTTGGTGCACGTATGTTGCTCTTCCTCTTGGACAGAAACCTAAGGCTCCTCCTCCTAACGATATTCTTGCTCCTTGGGATCTTCCATGAGCTGTTGCAAAGCTTGGCTGGTCTCTCAAACTCCTTTCCAAGGACGGACCGAAGGAAGGACCTGTTGTGCTCTTCCTCGGAGAGGCTGGCGATGAGGCCACGAGTCCATTTTTTGCTGCCTCTGGCGACGGCCATGGCGACATCGGCCGAGAGCTTGATACAGCAGACTCCTGCTTCTGTGTGAAACAGCAGAAAGTTGGATGCCGAGAACCATTTGCTTCAGGAAAGCTTGCTCGAATGATTTGGTGGCTTGCATGGTTGCGGTTGGAGGGAAGAACAGTAAGGTGTGTCGACGGCTTGCTTTACTCGTATGGATCGAGATGACAAAGATAAGAAGAGGGTAGGAAGCAGAGGAGAAACCACACTGGAAGAAATCTGAGAGCATTGCCTGTAGCACTCACTAAGGTGATTGCGGTACTCTCTCCCTCTCTCTCTCTCTCTCTCTCTCTCTCTCTCTCATACATACACACACACGCGCGCGCGCGCATTAAGATTAAACAAGGTCACTGGCAAGGAGAAAAAAACCAAGAGAAACGGCTACAATTGGAGACAATAGGGGTCCTATGCTGAGGTATGCACTGATGAGAAAAAAAAAAAAAACAAAGTGGCTTCTTTTACATGGTTTGTGTTGAGAATTGATTCATGGTAGTTACATAGGTAGTTAACATGTTTAGAAGTAGTGGCTCATGTTTAGGAGTTGTGGAGGTAGTTTAAGAGTTAGTGGGGGTAGTTATTAATCATGGGTGAGATAGTGGGATGAAGAAAGTGGTGTGAGGTAGTTATTATTATGTCCTATAAATAAGACCTTAGAGAATGAAGCAAGTAGACAGAGAGTGTGTGAAGAGAAGAAATTTTGTGCATTTGGAGATAATCTTGTAAGTGTTTTTGTTCTTTTACCTCTTGTTTAATACTACGTCGTTTTCTTGATTGAAAGCGTTTTCGTTCATTGGATCGTAGTATTCTGTTTTATCGTTTCTTTGCTCCTCCTTCCCCAACATTTGTGGTATCAGAGCCTTGTTTCAATCTGAACTGGGCATTATGGCTTTTAATGACAATTCTATGTCTCAACCCCTTATTCCCATCTTCTCGGGCAAATCCTATGAATTTTGGAGTATCAAGATGAAGACTCTATTCAAGTCTCAGGATCTTTGGGACTTGATAGAGAATGGATATGCAGATCCAGATGAAGAAACCAGGCTGAGGGAGAATAGAAAGAAGGACTCAAAGGCATTGTTCTTCATTCAACAAGCTGTGCATGAGACAATCTTCTCAAGAATTGCAGCAGCGACAACCTCAAGACAAGCTTGGCTGATACTTCAAAATGAATTTCAAGGCTCATCGAGGGTGATCATGGTAA
The DNA here is from genome assembly GCA_029747655.1 of Ensete ventricosum. Taxonomy (NCBI): domain Eukaryota; kingdom Viridiplantae; phylum Streptophyta; class Magnoliopsida; order Zingiberales; family Musaceae; genus Ensete; species Ensete ventricosum. Next base: position 57,772,151 of record JAQQAF010000009.1, read on the forward strand.
AATTTCAAACCCTTCGCCGTGAGTTTGAAATTTTGTTTATGAAAAGCAATGAATCAGTGCAAGATTTTCTTTCTCGAGTGACTGAAATTGTCAGTCAAATGAAATCCTATGGTGAACATCTTCATGATCAAATAATTATTGCAAAAGTTTTGAGAAGTTTAACTCCGAAATTTGATCATGTTGTTGCGGCAATTGAAGAGTCAAAGGACTTATCTACTTATTCATTTGACGAACTAATGGGTTCCTTGCAAGCACATGAAGCAAGGTTGAACAGGTCACTTGAAAAAAGTGAAGAAAAAGCATTTCAGGTTAAGGGGGAGTCTTCTACTTCAAAAGAAGACAAAAAAGTAACAGGAAGAGGACGTGGCAGAGGAGGATTTCGTGGTAGAGGAAATGGAAGAGGAAGAGGAAGAGGACACTATGATGGGCATGATGAAAGGCAATCAAACTATGATCAGAAAAACTACAAGAGTGGAATTCAATGTCACTATTGTAAGAAGTTTGGTCATATGAAGGCAGATTGCTGGAAAAGAGAAAAGCAAGCAAGCTATGTGGAAGAAAATGAAGATAATAGTAAGTTGTTTATGACTCATTCACAAGTTAATGATATCTCAAATGACATTTGATTTTTGGATAGTGGATGTTCTAATCATATGTCATGCATAAGATCAATATTTAAAGATATTGATGAAACTCACAAGTTGAAAGTTAAACTTGGAGATAGCAAGCAAATCCAAGTAGAAGGAAGAGGAACAATTGAGGTGAAGACAAATCAAGGGAAGGTAAAACACCTTGATAATGTTTTCTATGTTCCTAGCTTATCACATAACTTGTTGAGTGTTGGACAATTGATAGATATTGGATATTCAGTTATATTTGATGATGGTTCATGCACTATTAAAGATAAGAAATCTGGTTTGATTATAGCAAATGTTTGCATGACGCAAAATAAGATGTTTCCAATTGATGTTTCAAATATTGAGAAACATGCTTTTGTTGCAAATCAAAAGAATGAGACAAATTTATGGCATTTGAGATATGGACACCTTAACATTAAAGGTTTAAGGTTGTTAAATCAAAAAGAAATGGTTTTTGGATTGCCTAAAATTAATACACTTGATGTATGTGAAGGATGTATTTATGGCAAACAAAGTAAAAAATCGTTTCCTGTTGGAAAAGCATGGAGAGCATCTAATTGTCTTGAATTAATTCATGCTGACTTATGTGGACCTATGAATACAAAATCATTTGGGGGAAGTCGATATTTTCTGTTATTTACTGATGATTATAGCCGCATGAGTTGGGTATATTTTCTGGAATTGAAATCTGAAGCATTTGATAACTTTCGAAAATTCAAGGTACTTGTAGAAAGGCAAAGTGGTAAATGCATAAAGACACTTCGGACAGATAGAGGTGGTGAATTTATGTCTAATGAGTTTAATTCCTTTTGTGAAGAAAATGGTATTCGCAGGGAATTGACAGCACCATATACACCGGAGCAAAATGGTGTAGCTGAACGTAAGAATCGAACTGTTGTCGAAATGGCAAGAAGTTTGCTTAAAGGAAAGCATCTTCCGAATCAGTTTTGGGCAGAAGCAGTTGCAACAGCAGTTTATTTGTTGAATATTTCACCGACAAAGGCTGTTATGAATCGAACTCCTTTTGAAGCTTGGTATGGTATAAAGCCAACTGTAAGCCATCTAAGAATTTTTGGTTGTATTGCTTATGCTTTGGTAAATTCATAAAATCATCATAAGCTTGATGAAAAATCAGAAAAATACATCTTAATTGGATACTCTGCACAATCCAAAGCATATCGATTATATAATCCTGTAAATGGCAAAGTTATTATTAACAGAAATATTGTATTTGATGAAAGGGCAAGTTGGAATTGGGAGATTAATGAAGGTGATGCACAAATTCGTGTTCCAGTAGAACTAATTACTCCACCGAATCAAGTGACAGATCCTGCTCCAACAAGATCAACGTCAACCTCACCCAGTAGCAGTTCAAATTCAGCAAATGATTCCTCAGATGAAACCCCTCAAGGAAGGTTTAGATCACTAACAGAGATTTATGATTCAACATTTGCTTTATTTATTTCAGATCCTATAAGTTTTGAGGAAGCAGTTGAAAAAGAGGAATGACAAAAAGCAATGAAGGAGGAAATCAAGTCAATTGAGAAGAATGAAACCTGGGAGCTAATGGATCTACCAAAAGAAAAGAAAGCTATTGGTTTGAAATGGGTGTACAAAACAAAATATAATGCAGATGGAAGTATCCAGAAGCATAAGGCTCGACTTGTAGCAAAAGGATATTCGCAGCAACAAGGTATTGACTTTGATGATACTTTTTCTCCAGTTGCTAGATTCGAAACCGTAAGAACCTTTTTGGCTTTAGCTGCTTATTTGAGTTGGCCTGTTTATCAATTTGATGTGAAATCTGCATTTTTAAATGGAGATTTACAAGAAGAGGTTTTTGTTACTCAACCTGAAGGTTTTTTGGTTAAAGGACATGAAGAAAAGGTATATAAGCTAAAGAAAGCACTTTATGGGCTTAAACAAGCTCCAAGAGCATGGTACAGTAAAATTGATTGTTATTTTCATCAAAATGGATTTAAAAGGAGTGATAATGAACCTACCCTTTATCTAAAGAAGGAAGGTGAACATAGTATTCTTATGGTTTGCCTTTATGTTGATGATATTATATATATGGGTTCATCTGACTCTGTTGTGGCAGAATTTAAAAAATGCATGATGAATAAGTTTGAAATGTCAGATCTAGGTTTACTGCACTATTTTCTTGGGTTGGAGGTGAAGCAAGGATCAGATGGAATTTTTATTTCACAAAGAAAGTATGCAATGGATCTGCTCAAAAAATCTAATATGATTAAATGCAAAGCTGCAGCTACACCCATGAATGTAAATGAGAAATTGAAACTTGAAGATGGTACAGGTTTGACAAATGCAAGATACTACAGAAGTTTAGTTGGAGGTTTGATCTATCTAACTCATACTCGTCCAGATATTACATTCTCTGTTGGTGTAGTATCTAGGTTCATGCAAAGCCCAAGTAAACATCATTTCGGAGCTGTTAAAAGAATTCTACGTTATATTGCTGGAACTACAAATTATGGAATATGGTATTCTCATAATTTTAAATATAAATTATTTGGTTTTACTGATAGTGATTGGGCAGGAGATTTGGATGATAGAAAAAGTACTTCAGGCAATATTTTTAGCCTTGGATCAGGAGCTATATCATGGAGTTCAAAGAAGCAAGCAACAACTGCATTGTCGACATCGGAAGCAGAGTATGTAGCTGCAACATCAACAGCATGTCAAGCTATATGGCTTAGAAGACTTCTTGAAGATCTTCATAAAAAACAAATAGATGCAACCGAAATATTTTGTGACAACAAATCTACAATTGCACTGGCAAAAAATCCCACATTTCATGGAAGAACGAAGCATATAGAGATACGCTATCATTTCATCCGAGATCTTGTAGCAGATGGAGCTATAACAATGAAGTACTGTGGCACGGATGAACAAGTTGCAGACATTCTCACCAAGTCGCTTCCCGTTAAGAAGCATATTTATTTTATGTCTCAAATTGGTGTATGTAACTATGAATCAAGGGGGAGTGTTGAGAATTGATTCATGGTAGTTACATAGGTAGTTAACATGTTTAGAAGTAGTGGCTCATGTTTAGGAGTTGTGGAGGTAGTTTAAGAGTTAGTGGGGGTAGTTATTAATCATGGGTGAGATAGTGGGATGAAGAAAGTGGTGTGAGGTAGTTATTATTATGTCCTATAAATAGGACCTTAGAAAATGAAGCAAGTAGACAGAGAGTGTGTGAAGAGAAGAAATTTTGTGCATTTGGAGATAATCTTGTAAGTGTTCTTGTTCTTTTACCTCTTGTTTAATACTACGTCGTTTTCTTGATTGAAAGCGTTTTCGTTCATTGGATCGTAGTATTCTGTTTTATCGTTTCTTTGCTCCTCCTTCCCCAACAGTTTGAACATGGGGGGAAGTCATGTAAAAAAAAAAGATGGACATGTCTTTGAGAATACCGTGATTGCATTAAGACTGTGCAGTCTAAGGGTAGTAGAAATAGGAAACAGCTATAACAAGTGTTCAGATGACGGAGAAAGAAAGCAGGAAGAAGAACATGAGCAGTAGTACCTCCATCCATGGCGAAGGCAGTAGGGTGGTGGAAGAAAGTGAGATTGGGGGTCTACTTGGAAGTGACACACCACATGCATGCACATGGCGTGCCCTAAGGCCCACTGCCTCAAACATCACACCTCTAATGTACTCCATCCAACATGCGAGACCATGGCACAAAGCAATATAGGATCTCCCCAGCAACACAGTCAAAGGACAAGCCGCCGCTGCTACCGGTGTAGACTTGAGTTATAACTCGTAAAAGAGAATGCAGTAAGGATGAAGAACATTTGGCACTGTACAGTATACAATCAAGCGTATGGATGGGTATACTGTGGCTTGGTGACAGTATATTCACGTTTCGATATCTATCATGTTTGAAGATTTGCGTATTGTCATATTTCCTATAATATCCTTAACAATACACATCAGCAACTCACACACAATTTTGGACTGGTCCACCGATTTAGATCGTCAAAATATTGTACACTGTCTATATATTTTGCTTGTTTATATTCCCAAACCAACCAGCTGCTTATTTTAAGTTATATACTCCTAAATCAACAAGATACTTATTTAAAATTATATTTTTATGCATCAGATGAATTTTATAATTTTATCTATCCCAGTGACTTATAGTATCTTATTAGAGGTGTAAAAAATACTACAAGTATAATAAAAAAAACACTATAAGTAATAGTGTCAATCTAAGGAAGATTTCCTTGAAAATATATTTACATTTTAATTATTTACCAACAAATATCTTATCTTTTTTTTTTTCAAATTATATCTTTAATTTAAAAATATCCAAAATATCTCTTAAAAGTTTTTTCATACAAAAAAAAAAAAATCGTTCATTTTTTATTAGTTTTCAATTGTTATAGAATTTTTATTTCATTAGCTTATAGTATCTCATTGATATATTAAAAATATTATTTAAAAATACTATGAGTAATCTCCTCGTATTCTTTTGGTTGTCATTACAACATCATATCCTAAAACTTATAATTAATATAATTAAAATTAAAAATCTATTTAGATCATTTAGAATGCTTTCGAGTCCACTTCACAATGCTTTTATTTTGGTGACCAAATCACATGAATTTTTTTGGATAATTTATATATTATTTTTAAATTAAAAGAGATATACTGTTCAAAAAACAAAAAATGGTATATATATATATATATATATATATATATATATATATATATATTAGAATAGTCATCCTAATTCCTATGCATCGAATATTATATGGGCGTAACCAAGTATTATTCAACAATCCTGTCAAGAGGACAATTCAAAAATTATGTCAAATGCGAGCCTCGCTAGGAAATATAAAAAAAAAATTACTTTTGATAAAAAAGGGTTTCCATAGCAAAGACCGTTTTTATTTCATTTGTCATTTTAATTATTTACTTGCCGAATTCAATGATTGCCGCTTGTATTCATCATTTAGACACAATGACAGGTTTTATTGGATGACAGGCCGAGGCACGGCTCTTTCTCCGCCCCCCCAGATGCTGCTGCTGCTGCTGCTGCTGCCGCCCTAGTAAAGAGCGGAAGAGGCGATTGCTTGACCATAACTAGGGTTCTTCTTCCATCCTGCTCCATCTCTTCCTCTCCATCCGAGCAAGAAGCATGGAAGCGCTTGCAGCGGCTTCGGGGAGCCTCTGCTCGAGCCCTGGTGCGAAGCGGGGAGGGTCCGGCTTGTCGTCGCTGCGGTGCTACTCGCTTCGTCGCCTCGGATCTGGGGTTTCCAAACCCTTAAAGGCCAGGTTTTGCTCTTATTTCCCTTGTGGTTCTTGCTTCATATGGTATCTGTTTTGATTTGGGGATTATTTCTGGGAATGTGATGGGATATTTAGCTTTTGTTTCGAATCTTTGCTGCAATTTGTGCAGTCTTCACCCCCTCGTTTTCTAATTTGATGTCAAAATGACTTTTTCTGGCCAGTTAGTGTGTAATTCATTGTTCATCATATGTGTCGTAAGTTGTTGGATGATCCGGGGTGAGATGTTTGCGTTATTCTCCAGACATGCTCAGCAAAAGAGGCACATAATAATACCCAGTGGATCTGGAAGATTTGGGTTGTTCTGGGAGATTTGAATGGATCAGTCGAGGGCTTTTATGCTGATGAAATTTTATGTTGTTTTGTTGTTCTATTTATACTTGATAATCAATAAGCCCAACAACGACCGGTTTGGAGTATGTGCACATGAAGGATATAAGAAACGCCATAAAAGAAGAAGGCGGCTAAACTTCTGAACTGAATACTTGTTCTTGCACGTGTGCTTATTTTCCTCTGATCTTTTATTGTGGAATATTGTCAGACTGCCATCTTTTGTAGCCGTACGCACCCCTAGAGCTGCATACCCAACTGCTGTTGAGGTATTGAATCACCTGTTCAGGGCATTTATCTGGAAATGCATCCTTATTTTCTGTACTTTGTTGTGACAGGATGGGAGTTCTAGTGAGACTGATGCAATTCCTACCCCTAAAGTCATAATTGACCAGGACTCGAGTCCAGATGCAACTATTGTTGAGATAACCTTTGGTGATCGACTTGGAGCTCTTCTTGACACTGTCTGTAGTTGTGTTAACTCCAAATATCTCTCTTTCTTTCTCTCTCTCACTCTCACTCTCACTCTCGTGTGTGTGTATTGGTGCCAGGGGTGGGGGCACTACATCTGTTGGTCTTCTGGACTATAATTGCTTTTTTCTGACAAATTCCTATTTTTGTATTTGGAAGATGAATTCCCTTACGAACCTAGGACTACATGTTGTCAAGGCTAATGTGTACATGGATTCTTCTGGGAAGCACAATAAGTTTGCAATAACCAACAGGTGAACTCTCTTATCTTATTGTCCATTTGTTTATATCAAAAGGTTAGTAGATGGAGCTATGGATATCTTCTATAAGATTTTTCTGTCGGGATTAAATTAGAATAGTTTATCTCACTGCTACAGCTTTATGTATAAAGGTTGACTGTTATTCCTCGCATATCAATGATAAATTTGCTTGTCGCAGAATCTTTTGAATAACAATAAATGCTTACAGTAGCTAGGGGAATTATTTGTAGGTCTACTGGCCGTAAAATTGAGGATCCAGAGTTGCTAGAAACAATACGTTTGACAATTATCAATAATATGCTCCAATATCACCCGGTAATTCTAATTATCCTGATTAGAGTTTTTTGGAGTGTTTTTCTCATATGGATAAGTTTGGTGATACTTACTGAAAAGAACTTTCTGATTCGATGTTGTTGTTGATACTTTGAGTCACTAACAGGAATCTAGCAGCCAATTGGCTATGGGAGCAACTTTTGGAGTGGAACCACCCGAGCAGAAGGTACTTCAGTTTTGTCATTTTTTCATCTGAGAAGGGCCTATGAAACATCAAGAATATCTATGTGCTTTTAAAGGAATAGAATTTCACATGAACCAAGGAATATGAGTTTCATCGTTCTACCATTTTTTTAAAACCAGTATAAGATTCATTCCATACTTAATTCTTGCATAAAGATAATCTGCATGAAATTTTCTTTTATCTGCACATGCATAATCTGCAGTATGTCATCAGATCTATCCTGATTGCAACTCATATGTGGTTAGATGATGATCAGACAATATATTCTGAGGTGTGCCTACCACTTGTATGGAAATATAGATAGCACCGAATTGCGAAATGCCCTACTGAGAATGTCTAGCTTTCGTGAAAAAAAATGCAACCTCTAATGATGTACTTGGTTGGGTTATACTTCATTTTCAGAAAATGTTGGCCCCATTCAACTTATTCTTGGTTTTCGTCATGGACTTCTATTTGATCATTATGGCTTGTTGTTGTACTTGCTATTTTATCATCCTGCTTTGGTCCTGTTTTGGGCCTCCTGATATTACAGATCGTGCCTGTAGTTCTTTTCCTTCTTCCCTTCTCAAGGATTGCTTAAAAAACTTTTGTCCAGTTTGAGCCATTCCAAATCCGATAACACGAGCATATGGACCCTCCATGTAACTCAATCAGCTGTGAACAATTGTTCAATAATTGTGGTTGATTTATTCAGAGAGAGGTGAAGATAGATTTATTTATCTGGTCTATGTTGTGGATAATATATGTTTGTAAAACAAATAAAACAAGGATGGAAATTTGTTCTTGGTTGTCTCAACCTCTTTAGTTTGTTGTTGAAGCTGATAAAAATGATTGACATTCTCATTCCTATGTTTCAGGTTGACGTTGATATTGCAACTCATATAAATATTTATGATGATGGACCTGACAGAAGGTATGTATGTCTGGGTTAATTTTGAACTTTTCGTCACCAGAATAAAGGTGCGGACTAGTGTCACAGGGATGAGAAAGAAAGCAAGTTTAATGTAGATGCAATAATATTACTAATATATACTTTCTGTCTCTTACAGATGCACATTTTCTTTGCCATACATCTTCTAACATTCTAACTGTCTTTTCCTTGACTCTAAATTGTTCTCTGAATACTAAATACCAGTGAATCGATGGTACCATGAATACTCTGTCCTCTTAGTCACGACTATTCGCTTCTCAGCTTATACAACATGAACTTTTCTCCAGCTTACTTGTGGTAGAAACAGCAGACCGCCCGGGATTGCTAGTCGATCTCGTTAAGATCATCACCGACATAAATGTAACAGTCCGGTCCAGAGAGTTCGACACAGAGGTAAAAAAATCTGGTCATGTGGGGTTCATGTTCGTTACATGTGATGTATCTTTCAAATTGAACTGTTGCTGCATACAGGGGCTGTTGGCCAAAGCAAAATTCCACGTCAGCTATAGGAATGAACCAATCATGAAGGCTTTGCAACTGGTAAATTTTTCTGATTATGTATTTATCTAGACACATTTTGCAGACAAATGAATGCTTCCTTTTCATGGTTGTTGTTGATGTTGTTGGGTCATTTTAGTGTATCCCCAACCGATGCATTGATGTGCATGTCCTCTGTAGGTTCTCTCTAATAGCTTGCTTTATTTCTTGAGGCGGCCTACCACCGAGGACGCAAGCTTTTAGTTGACCTTCCATATTGAAAACGCTGTTGGCGTTAAATTATGTTGTTCTCTACATGGATTCGCTGCTTGTGTAAGCGTATTCCTACCTGCGTTGACCTTTTCTTTATGGGTGTGAATGTTCATTAATTGTGCGAATAAAAAAAGCTCATATTCCATGTTTATTCATGATTGTCTTCTCATTTTCTATTTATATTTTGCCTTTTAAGTTCAGTGTGTGGTTTTTTTTTTTTTTTGTCTTTTCGTGTTAACAATTCGTCAAGTTCTTAAAGTTATGTATACATGCATACATTCATATACATGTGTCCATATGTCTATGTATATTCCTGCATCGTCTCCAATGCGTCGGATAAGGCGCCACACGACTACTACCGTCCGTCCACCTCCGCGGGGCATTGGAAATCCCGCTACGCCTTCTTTGCGCCTCGCTTGGACCTCAATTTACAGCGGGAGGTCGTCTCCATCCGACGACGAAGATGGTGTTCGGTTCCTCCAGCGCCTGCAAATCCATCATCGATTAGCCTCAGCTTGAGATGGTTTGTTTGTTTCTCTTCTTGAATCAATCCGGAAAAGATGATATTTACTGCGGGTTAGGTCAGGCCGTGGAGATCGTGGGGGGACTGGAAGAAAGCCCTCGTTTCGTGTGAATGGGGCTGGATTGATGGCTAGGTTATTGGGTAGAGATTCGCAGCATTCGATCGCCTCCAAGCTGTTCGACTCTATTCCCTCTGGAGGAATGGCTAGGTTATTGGGTAGAGATTCGCAGCATTCGATCGCCTCCAAGCTGTTCGACTCTATTCCCTCTGGAGGAATGGCTAGGTTATTGGGTAGAGATTCACAGCATTCGATCGCCGCCTCCAAGCTGTTCGACTCTATTCCCTCTGGAGGAATGGCTAGGTTATTGGGTAGAGATTCGCAGCATTCGATCGCCTCCAAGCTGTTCGACTCTATTCCCTCTGGAGGAATGGCTAGGTTATTGGGTAGAGATTCACAGCATTCGATCGCCGCCTCCAAGCTGTTCGACTCTATTCCCTCTGGAGGAATGCTGCCTTGCTACACTACCCTTCCTCATAATTCCTACATTCGTACTGGGATGTGATCCTCACTGTTTATGGTCGCGTAAGACGATCTTGGAGCAAAAAATTGGAGACTTCTTCGGGGTAGATGAAGAGTAGGAGAGTCGGTTTGGTTTGGATGAGGTCACATGTATTGGCCTGCAGAAGGGAAGGTTCTTTGGAGGAGGAGGCTTCTGAGTTGTTGAAGTCGCAGGGGCAACTGTGGCACACAATTGGCTTCTACAGGTGTTTGGTGAGGCTGGAAAAGTATGCCGAGACATGGAAGTACTGTAGCAAATGGAGCTGCCCAACGGATGATGCACTAATATGCCATGAACAAAGTTTTAGGAAATAAGGGGCAGCTGTGTTAGATACAATGGCTAGTAAAGGAATCATACAAGGCTGCAGCTCTGTTTGATGAGAAGCAGAAATTGGCTTGTGTTCCTTATTTTGGTGTAACATATAATACGATTTTTGCAATGCTTGGAAAGAAATCAAGGACAGGAGAGGAGGTTGGACATACTATTATTTGACATGGAAGTCCAAATGGGGAAGACAATGTTGGGTAAGAGGGGCATGGAAGAGACTATGTTTGGCCAAGTTCTTTGGTGAGATGAAGAGACTATGTTTAGCCAGACAGGGATTCCTTTGTCACTTTGATTGCTGCATAGACCGGTGTTGGTCAGAGGAGGCACCCATTCTTGGCAGACGTATGATGAGATGATCATGGCTGGTTTTTTTAGTCTTTGTAGTAAGTACTACATATAATTGCATTTTTTTTTGAATGCAATAACTAAGGTTATCGGGTAGCTGCAGAGTGTGTCATATCGGATATGAAGAATAAGAGATTCAAGCAAAATGAGATTACACACTCGTTGTTGCTTCAAGCTTATGCAAAAAGGAAGACATATATAGAAGGGATGGATGCAATTGAACAAGCAGTTTATGGTGGCAAAATCTATCCTAGCTGGGTGATCCTAACAACTCCTTCGAGCGTATAGGCATTTGATGAGGAACATGTTACAAACCTGACGTAGTTATCCTAATTCCATGATGGGGTATATGTGAGAAGTGGAGAATGTTGGGAAGCACAAGGCATTACTCAAACTACTCAAAAGATCCGGATCAAAGCCTCTGATGAACTTTCTTACAACAACACTGTAACTAAGGGCTAACGAATGAGAGGCCCTGAGGATTCTATCTGGGCATGATGGCCAAGAGGAGTTCCTTCTTGCAAGATAATTTACAACACTTTTTATTTATTTATTTATTTATTTTCTAGATATGGCAGCCTGGATGTGTTCAAAGAAGCTAGTGATGTACTACTATAGTTACATGATACAGCACAGGACAATTGTTGATGGTTACTGTAAAGCCAAGAAATATGAACAGGCCATAGAGTTTTTATCTGGCATCATCCTGTATGTAGATCCATCCTTTCAGAACAAACCTTCAGCTACAAGGGAACCAAGTCTCGAAAGTGATCTGGTACTACCCAAATTAGGTATGTTCTGGTGTTGCACCAGTCCAGGTTAGGAGGGATAATTTGTCATTAAGGGCTATCTATACTAAGTCCATATCAAAATGTTAGTTATAATTCTACAAAGTTTTGACGATGTGTCACGGGCTTAACTGATTTGGCCTTAGTCGTGCGGTACCCATGCATGTCCGTCCGTAAAGGTCAGTCAGCCCTCCTCGAGATCTCCTAGAGTCCCCTTACTTAGACTTACAAAAGAGAAAACGGACCAGCAATTCCCATAGGATCCACAAACAACTACTTAAGCAAACACTTTATAAAGCGAAATACAAATTACACCCATGGACATTATAAACTCAGAGAGGTTGCACACAAAGGATAATGGTCCATTACAAACCGAAGTCCCCACAAGTGCTTATAAGACACACTTGTATTTACAAGCCAAACTTGGCCATAAGGCAAATCAAACTAGGGTTGCTAAGCCTACTACAAGCCCGATTCTTGTTGTACAAGATGTGTACATAAACCGAAGGACACAGACAAACATGAGCATTTCATCGAACACCTTGTTTACATTGTTGTTCGTGACATTCTCCCCCACTTATTCCTTCGACGTCCTCATCGAAGCCACTGTAGACGCTACATCTCATCGCATTATGCCGAACCTTTAATCTTTTGCTTTGGCTGCAACATGCCCCTTTGGCTCCCAGCCACCCTCCGCCGCTGTTGTTGAGTAGTCGAACTCTTATCCACCATACTGCTTCAACTCACCAATGACTGAATCTAGTGTGGGGTTGGCTGCGTTGTGCTGATCATTGTTGGTTCTCGCGGATCACGCTGATGAAGGAAAAGACCTGCCTTATTATGTGCCAGTATTGCAGTATACTCATGTTGCTTAAACTGGGTGGATGCTTGTTGGAGCTTTAACGAGCATCGCCTCGCAGACTTTGAAGTTTTTAAGGTCCTTCCTTCACAATGTTTGCCCATTGATCCTTCCTCCATGTTTAGTTGTCACTTCCAAGTAGGTTCGTATCACTTTCGCTTTTGATTGACATTCAATTGAGAAATGAAGCGGACAATCTACTCTCGGTAGGACTGATCACCAATGGTGAGGATTTGACAACTATTATCTTCCATAAGCTTTCTTTGAAGGGTCACTGAACTTATACAGAGCTCTTTTGTTGGATAGATAAGAGAACTGAGATATTCGACTTCACCCATTCTTTTAGTGGTTGATAAGACAAGGTTACTTGGCTTCGCTCACCTCCTCGAGTTAAGAGAATTGGGGTACTCATTTTCGCCCATTCTCTTGAGTTGAGAAGGCAAAGGTTACTCGATTTCGCCCGCCTCCTCGAGTTTGTACTTCATGCATTGAGCTGGTTACTAACATTCGCCCGCTCTTTGCTCACACTTCTAAAGCACTCATTGCATTGAGTTAGCTACTGTGATTCACCTTCTTACTACCATTGAACTTCTGGAATGCAAGAAGTTTTGCCCGAAAAGAGCAAAATGTTTACCCCAACTTAGAGTCCCTCGACTTGGAGTAAGTCTTTGATAGATCTGGTCGCCTCTCGGATTGTACCGTCTTCTCCATCACCTTTGCCGCCTACTCCTCTGAGTAGAAAGGTACAATACCGTGTACTGCCTACTTCATTCCTTGGTCGAGTACTCCTGCATCAACCCGAAGTCTCTCGCTTTCGACTATCTTGATGAGAAGTCCATCGACACTGGTCTTATGAAGTTCCTTGGCCTCTGCCCTTCTGCCTTGTCTTGGTACTTGGAGTTTGCCTTTGCATTCTCCACCTCCTCAGTCCCTTTTACGACCAATGCTCTCCCTCCATGAGAGCAAGGGATCGATGACTCCATGGAAGTCCCGCCTCTGCGATACCATGGTGCTGCCAAGCCCATAGCCCTACTATCCGTTGACTTGCATTTGCATCCCTTCCTTCGTGATTGGTAGATCTGCCTCTGCGGCACTGTGGCGCTCCTTCGAGTCCACCTCCTTTCTAACCGATGCTTTGCTTTTGGGTAGCTGAGCCCCACTGGACTCGTTGTCGCTTCCTCGCCCCTTTCGACCACCTGCTTCGACACCACAGTGTCCTCATAGCAGTTCTCCTTGGTCGATGGAACGACAGACTGCAACGCTCATGCATGGCCTCCGCCATCTTGTTGCAGGGCTCGCGTCGATTCTGTTCTCCTTAGCTTTTTTGGTAGCAACGTTCGCTTACTAGGCTTTGTCCTCTGACTTGTCGGGCTCCCTTAAGCGAATGTGAGCACTGAAGCAGTCCAACTCTCTAGCCGCTCCGATCATACCTTTGTATAATCAAGTCCCCTCCATGAGACTCAGTGGTACTTACAATCTGACTTCTCCCTCGGTGGTACACAGCCTCCATATGCTGATGACCAAGGCTTTCATCTGATGTAAGCTTCGATGCACATACACGGAAGACCCGCTTATGCGGTACCATGACATTCACCCTTTAAATCCATAGCCCTTCTTGCCGTTGCATTGTTCACCGAAGTGGAGCTCCCAGCAGCTCCTGATCATTCACATGATCACGTCCCCCTCCATGGGACTTACTGGTACTTGCACTTAGACTTCTTCCTCGGTGGTATATAGTCCCCATATGCTGATGACTAAGGCTTTCATCCAATGCAAGCTCCGATGCACACACGAAGACCCGCCTCTACGGTACCATGACATTCACTCCTTGAATCCATAGCTCTTCTTCTTGTTGTGTCGTACACCAAAGTGGAGCTCCCAGTAGCTCATGATCATACCTCCGCATGATCTTGTCCCTCACAGGACACGATCGCCTGTGTTGCATTGCCACAACTATTCCACCACGATCCACTGCATCATGTCGCCTCCTGGTGACTTCCATTGCATACAGATTCTCGTGTGATGAACTCGGACTACGACTTCTCCACGTGTGGCCTCTGCCAACACATCGTAGGGCCTCCGCCATCTTCGATTTTTAGTTCGCTCCCTTGGCAATTCACATTCGTCCACCCACTCTTGGGTCACACTTGGACGAAGCATAGCTCTAGGACAGTCCGTCGCCTAGTAGCTAATGAAGTCCTCATGACTTCGCTAGAATTGGTGCACCATTGTCTGGATCCTGGGCCTTTATCCATTGCTAGCATAATCTCTGCTATGCACCACTTGTTCCTGACAACTCGAATGGCAACACTGTGGCATATTCTTCAAGAGTACCCGCCTTTGCGTCCTCTTGCCCCGTGTTAAGGTATCATGATCCCAACTTTGCCTCCGTAAGTTGAATCACCTTAGTTACTCCGTCAAATGCATCTCTGAGGTAGCTTGCATGTGCCTCGAAGCTCCCTTCATCTTTGACACCATGCAAGATAAGTCTGTCACATCAGAATGA
Source organism: Ensete ventricosum (assembly GCA_029747655.1). Taxonomy (NCBI): domain Eukaryota; kingdom Viridiplantae; phylum Streptophyta; class Magnoliopsida; order Zingiberales; family Musaceae; genus Ensete; species Ensete ventricosum. Next base: position 57,787,275 of record JAQQAF010000009.1, read on the forward strand.
ATAACCCACGGAACTACATGATCCCACTCTTGCCTCTATAAGAGTTCATGCCGTTGACCTCTGTCCAAGGAAAGCTTCGTGCCTCTGCTCCATGTTCCATCTTCTATGTTGACTCCCTTCATGCGGCCAAACTTGACCATAAAACAAATCAAACTAGGGCTGCTAAGCCTATTGCAAGCCCGCTTCTTGCTGTACAAGATATGCACATAAACCGAAGGACATGGACAAACACGAGCATTTCATCGAACATCTTGTTTACATTGTTGTCCGTGACAGATGTGCGGGGCAAAAAAATGGATCACTCATTTTCTAGACTAGACTGTTACTCTATCACAATCCTGTCATTTGTCATTTTGTTTTAAGAAATTATGGGCAGATTGTTTCTGTTAATAATCTTGAAATGTTTTAAAGCATCAGTGTCATAAACAGCCACGGTTAAGGTTTAATGCGAAGACTCAATAATGCAGAGGATGACTTATTGGATGTAGTTGTAGTCTTTGATAACATAGAGCATGATCTTGTGTTCCCCCGAAAATGAATCCGGCATTTTAAAAAAAAAATTGGGGGAGTTTGATTTCCTGCTCATATGATAGAATTGTAAACATTATTCCAGATGCTGACATCTCTTAATGTCGTGACCATTTGCAAGCTTTGTGAGCTACACACTCTGAAGTCAAGCTCGACATTGACAAAATTCAGGAGCATTACAGTGTAAGAACCATTACTGATTGCTGCTGAATATTTTTGTTTGTTTTTAGTTTAGTGTTTTTGAGGCTTACTTTATTGCTGATGCACTGCTTTTTCCTTGTGAACTCCTTCCATCTCATGAAATAGGCCCCTCTGGTTGATGAGATTTTTAGATATAAATGAACTAATACAAATATTATTTTCTTTTCTGCTTCATACTTGTTGCCATTTGATTTGGCTTTAATTAATCTTTGGCACAGAATGTTAAAACTTAATACACGTCTGTTCCTGAAGATGGATTTATGTCTCTCTTGGTGCTTGCAGGATCAATCACAGAACCATGGCTGATTACTAAACCTTTTTTTATGTTGCAGAACCTCTTGGCTCCTGACATCCAGAGTCTCCAACCGGTGAGCAGGCTTGGAGATCAACACATTGTGATTGATATAAATGACAGTGAAGTGTCATAGTAAAATCCAGATCCATTTATAAACAAAAGGCAGCTTGCTGCATCTGATTTCAGATGAACACATTCAACTCATTTCCATCACACACACATGCAGCAAATGGGACCGATAGGCAGATCCCTCTTGGCTAAGTTGCTTTCCAAGAGGAGACATGCGGAGCTCAAAGGGATTGGACATTGACAACCTGGTCTCCGAAGGAATCTTGTGCAAGCTCAGGATCACATCCATTTTCGTGGACAATATGGAAGGTGGTTGGTTCACTGGTCCATGTGTCTCTCTGATTTATGGTTCAGCTGGGGTGGGCATGCAGCATAAGAAGACGCTTTGGTTCTTACTTAACTGAACACCTGATCTTTCTACTAACTGGATTGGACAAATGCAAATATGTGTGGTCTTCGAGGAGCTTCAGAACTTGTGACACACCAGTTCCACAAATCTTGATGGTAATGGCATGGAATTCCTATTTTCGTCATCAACTTCAAGCTAGTATGAACCTGTTTGCAGTGCCCTTTGGGAAAGAGCAAGTGCTTGTTCTTGTGTGGCAGGCATATCAACAAATCTTTGGAGCTTCTGTTGGCTGCTACATCCCCTCTGCCTGCTTTATGTGGTGTCTTCAGCAGCAGAGTTCGAGGAGGCAGCTGGCGAGCCAATCACCATGATCTCTTCTCAGGCTTTGTGATACTTGATTCTATTCAGTCTCTCTAGAAGAAAACTTTTCTAGAGAGACTGAATAATGTGAAACAAATTCTAGCTTTCTCGAGGAAGAGGCTCTCTAGAAAACTTTTCTGGATGATGCTAACATCACCAAACATCCAAATTACTACTTGTTTTCCACTATGTCCATATGTATATTTTGCATATATATATATATACTTTCTATATTATCAGTATATGCACCTTTTGTAAAATTGCTGACTAGTTTCATAATTGTCTTATCTTTCCTCGCTTATTGCCTTCATCATCTTTGCCACCTTCACCCGATGCTCTTGTCATGAGGCTCGATTGCTTCCATGTGGCACCACTTGCCCTTTCTTGCTTGTTGTTTCAGTCATCTTTTTATAGGACAGGGTCGGATCCTAGTCAATCGAGTCATGATGTAATAAAATCTTGAAGCATGTATAAAACCCTAACTGTCTGTCACCCACCTTGTTTAGGGGAGCGACTATGGTTAGGAGAGGAGTTTTACTAGAAGTAGGAGTCTCTGTAGAGTTAGGATTTTGGAGTCCTATATAAGCATGAAGTCGCCCACCTCTTTTGACAAGTAATTCATCTATTTTTTCTAGCCTTGTGGTCGACTACCTGGATGGAGGAACCCCTATAGAGTTTGAAGGAGGGCTGATCCCTTACAGTGATCACTCATAAGCATTAGAATCCTCTAGGGTTCTATCATATGAACTTCCCTCGATGGGAAGATGGAGATCCGACCGGGTGGATTTCGTGCGTGGAACGATACTTCCGCTATCACAAGACCCCGGATGCATCTATGGTCGATATTGTTGCCATCAATCTAGAAGGAGATGTGATCCAATGGTACGATTGTTTCAAGCACACTCACGGAGTCCCAACATGGACGTAATTTAGAAGCGGGTTGCTACTTCGCTTCGGACTGTCCGAATACGAAAACAATTGACGGTCAACTTGCAAAGATCCGCCAAACCTCCATGGTTCAAGAATACCATACTAAGTTTGAAAAACTTTCTAACTAAACAAGAGAGGACTTTCATCGAGGGCCGAAACCAGAGATCCGAGGAGAAGTCAAGGCGTGACAACCCTACACGTTGATGGCGGCTATTTCCTTCGTGTGATTACAAGAAGAGCGGCTAAACCAAGATGCTCGGAGGACTAAAGTCACCACCCAACTAACAACATATAGACCTTCGGCCCCTCCTACTACCAGTCGACCCTCATAACCATAAAAGTTGATGCGAGAAGAACTTCGCGATAGATTCACGAAGGGATTGTGTTGGCATTACGACGAGCCCTAAAGCCACGACCATCGTTGCAAGAAGGGGAGGCTTCTGATGATTGAACCTATTGAAAAATCTGAACCTGAAGATGTAGGCCTCAAGTCCGAGGAGAAGGACACATAGGAGTACCTGCAGCCGATCGTTAGCACGATTCATGCTTTAATCGGCTACGTGAACCCACAAATGATGAAAATTCGAGGGTTCCTTAAGCACCAGCCTGTCATCGCTCATCAACACAGGGAGCACTAACAACTTTATGAACGCAAGGTTGCTATCTCATTGACACTCTAAATCGAAGATTACAACAGGTTCGACGTCAAAGTTGTTGATGGTCGAATCTTAAAGTGCAACCGAAAGTGCCCGTGGGTGAGATTGGTTCTATAGAGCCAAGAGATTGTCGCTGATTTTTTCCTCCTCCCACTCAATGATTACTGATAGAACCCTAAGGTTCTATCGTAGAGGAAGAAGGTGGAAAAGTGAGGATAATTGATCTCTTCAAGGGGATCGGGCCTCCTAGATCACTTCGAAAAAATCTGCCTCCTAGGTTTTTGCCTTTTGGTTAAAACTAAGACTTCTTCATTGATTTTCATGAAAGAGTTTACACCATTATTTATAGGGTGCTACCAAGAGCCCTTCTAAGCTTAGACTCAGAGTCCCACTAAACTTGGATTCTTAACTGTAAATAATAACTAACTCCATCCTAACTGAAGATAAAAACCAACTCGAATGAACTCGTAACTGACTTGATTGGGCTCGCCCGACCCGTAACTAACTTTGACTGAATAGACTAACCTGACTCAGCTCAAATTAATTATGAATAGATAGACCTAACTTAGCTAGGATCCTAATAGACCCGCCCACTTTAAACCAGCCTTGTTCTCAAGGCTAAGCAGTATTAGATTTCGGGAGCACTTCAATATTTGTCATGCATCATAACTTTTTGATCGATAAGTAGGGTCTCCACTTGGTGTAAGCAATGGTTTGGTCTTCTCACGTAATTGCTATTGTAGTCTTCTAAAGAACCCTTTTCATCTAATGGCTAATGGTAGTACCATGTCTTCTTTTGAGGATCGTTACTCTGAAGTCTTCTTGGAGCATCAAAAAGAAATTGACAAGTAGTTATTTTACCTTTGATCACTTTAATTTTGGCACAACCTTCATGATCAGACTCCACATTGTCAATTTTTGATTCCTCCTTAGCGGGTTCAATCGTCAAAAGTTTATCACAACCTTCATGATCGAACTCTACACTGTCAATTTTTTATTCCTCTTTAGTTGGCTCGATCGTCAGAAGTTGCTCTTGTTTACAATCATCTATGTTGACCACTTTGAAGTCCCCCTTTGTTGATTTTTCCTATCCATAAAAGTTTTTGTTTTGGTGAGTGTCCGCATTGATTTTTTCTTCATGGACACTAGTGAATGATATTACTACTATCATGGTGCGGAGATGATGAGCTTTAACTTTACATCAAATCTCGGGATTAAGTCCCTCAATAAAATTTTCTCACCAATTGTATCTCGGACCAATCTCAGGTTTGGTTCGACATGTGCTTAAATCTGTTATGGTACTCATGTACTATGAAAGTCTGACAGATTTTGGCAAGCTACCAAAATGTTCTTGTACTCCAACAGTCCGAAGCAAATTAAGAGCTCTCTCTTAAATTATCCCCACGAAGGGACTCCGTGATAGGTCTCGTACAAATCATACCATTGGATCATGTCACCTTTCAGTTGAGTGGAAGCTATTTCCACTATGGATTCCTCTAGAGTCACGTAAAAATGAAAAAAAAAATTCTACACATGAGATCCAGCCGATTGGGTCTCCATCTTCCCATCTAGGAAACTCCTCCCTTATGCGTGGGTATCTTGTGTCCTACCCGTGATCATACTTTTAAGATCGACTTCTTTTGAATTCACGGGGGAGTTCTTGCAATATGTCTTCTATGCAAGTCTCGGAGGCTTTAAACATTACGTTTAATGCATCATCCATAGCCATTGCATCAGTATCGTCATATTTGGTGTGGCTATAAAGGAAGTGGGCACCCGTGGGAGTGAGGGATGGCTGAAAACAAAGATAGTGGCAACGACAAAAGCGGCTGTGGAATCACAACGGGAAGTAGCACGATGGGGAAAGAAAGGGACAGTGGTGGTCGCCGACTATGTGGTTGCAGGAGGCGACATTGGCAAGTGCTGCAGCAGGGAACGGTGAGGGCTGTAGCAAGGGATAGCGGCATGACTATGTGGTAGGTGAGGCTACGATTGAGGAGGAGGAAGGCAACATCAGCAAGCAGGGGCAACAGCTACTGTAGAGGGAGATGGCGCAGTTGGGAGCGATAGCAGCAGCAAGCGGCTGAGACAACAACAAGATGGCAGTGGTAGGGAAAGCAGCAGCGTAGGGAGGAAGATGGCAGTTGGTCAGCAAGGGGAGGAGATGAAAATGGTAGTGGCAAGGAAGAAAGAAGGAGGCTGCATAAACATGGCTCAGTGCGGGCAGTGAGGGGAGGAAGGTGAGGAAGAGGAAGTAGGGGAGCAGCGGGGTTCGATGAGGGGACCTCGGTGGCAGAGGGATGACAGTGGTGTTGCAAGAGGGCAGCAACAATAGCGGGTGGAAAAACCATAGGAAGTAGAGGAGAGGTTTGGAGCAGGCGATTGCTGTGATAGAGAAGGAAGAAGGGGCAACAGTCAGGCGAGTGAGGACTGCACTCAGTAGAGGATGGGGGAGCAACGACCGACAGGGTGGGGTTGCAAGCGACAGATGGGGGCGACGATAGCAATGACAGAGGCACGGGTGTGCTGCACCAACAGGAAGTAGAGGCAGTGATGCTGTGCACCGATGGGGAAGAAGGAGTGGGCGACAACAGCGAGGGTTGAGGCACGGGTGTGCTGTGGCAGCAGGAAGTAGAGGCGACACTATTGTGCGCCGATGGGGAAGAAGGAGTGGGCAGCAACAGCGAGGACTGAGGCACGGGTGCATTGTGGCAGCAAGAAGTAGAGGCGACACTATTGTGCGCCGGTGCGGAAGGAGTGGGCGACAGCAATGAGTAGTAGCGGCGATAGGGAAGGGCAATGACACAACAGAGGAAGAGGCAACGATGGTTGTTGGGCTGCAGACGACAAAGGAGGCAACTGTGAGAATGAGGTTACGGTAGTTGGTTGCAGCGGTTGTAGTGGGAGATAGTAGGGATGGCCGACGACGATGAAGAGGAGGGGAGGAATTACGATGGCTGGCAGTTAGCAGCGACGACATATAGTGGGATCAACAAGACAACAGAAGAGGGAAAAGGCAGCAGGGATGACAGGGGCGGCTAAACAGTGCTGGAGGAGAAAGGGAGATGGTGGCCGGCGGCTGCCCTTCTTATTCTTCTCTCTCTTTTTTCCTTTTTTTTTGTTGACTGATGATAGATGCATCAAAGATGATTGTAGCAAGGTGGCAGATGTAATTGTGATGTCAGCGATGGTGGTGTAGATGACAAAGGGAGTGCCTGTGGAATCATAGTAGGAACGCTAAGGATCGCTGCTCTGATGCCAATTGATAGAACCCTAGGGTTCTATAATAGAGAAAGAAAGTTTAAAAGGGGGGTCTCTTTGAGGGGATCGAGCTTCCTAGATCACTTTGAGGGGATCTACCTCCTAGGGTTTTGCCTTTTGGCTAAAACTAATTTTTTTTTATTAATTTTCATGAAAGAGTTTACACCATTATTTATAAGATGCTACTAAGAGCATCTTTAAGCTTGGACTCAGAGTCTCACTAAACTTGGACTTTTAACTAAGTGATAGACTCTTAATTTAAAATAATAACTGACTCCATCCTAATTGAAGATAAAAACCAACTCCAACGAATTCATAACTGACTCGATTGGGCTCACCCGATCCATAACTGACTCCGACTGAACATACTAACATGACTCAACTCGAATTAATTATGAATATATAGACCCAACTTAGTTAGGGTCCTAATAATTATGAAACAATGCTCGACATTGAATGACAATCCATATTAAGTGATGTTTCCTGGAACTTCTCGAAGCTGATTATAAAATTTTTCAGCAAAGGAAAACAGGTGATCCTACAAGGAAACGTGGGAGCAAAGTAATGACAGTTTCAACGCAGCGTATGGAGAAAGTACTATAGAAAGTATGAATGACTTCCTAATTCAGCTCTAAGAGCTACAAACGAAGGAGCCGACGAAGATTGAAGAACTGAACCTTCTTTCGTTACTTGCTAAATTTTCAGACGTCTTCATTGAACCATGCAGTCTACCTCCTACTCGACTGCACGACCACCGTATACTGATCCTACCAGGGAAACCACCAGCCAATGTTCGGCCATATCGCTATTCTCATCTTTACAAGGCCAAAATTGAGAGGATTATGCAGGAGATGCTAGAAATAGGGACCATTCAGCCAAGTTGTAGCCCTTACTCTTCATTGGTGCTCCTCGTACGCAAAAAAGATAGAACATTGTTGATGTGCGTGGACTGTTAGGCCCTCAACAACATTACAGTCAAGGACAAATATCATATTTCGATGGTGGACGAACTACTTGATGAGTTGAGGGGAGCACAAGTTTTTACAAAGTTAGATCTACGGTCTGGATACTACTAGATTCGTGTGCACGTAGAGGACATACCAAAGATCGCCTTCCGGATGCATAATGGCCATTATAAATTTCTGATAATGCCTTTCGACCTCACCAATGCCACCTCCACTTTTCAGAGCCTAATGAATGATATCTTATGGGGTTATCTTCGTAAGTTTATGCTGGTTTTCTTCGATGTCATTCTTATTTTTAGCCCTTCAGTTGAAAGCCACCTTTCTCACTACGACTTCTTTTGTCGATTCTCCAAGAGCACACTCTTTTTGTCAAACAGTCGAAGTGCAGCTTCTTGCAGAAGAAGGTATAGTATCTCGGGCATATAATCTCGAAGGAAGGCGTGGTGGTAGACCCCTCAAAGATTGAGACAATTGAAAGCTGGCCGATGCCCAAATTTATAAAAGATTATGGAAAGATCAGCGCCCCCCTCACATCCTTACTAAAGAAAGATGCCTTCTTGTGGTCGGACAAAGCATCCGTAGCCGTCGATGCTCTCAAATCCACGATGACATCTACACTTGTGCTGGCACTACTCGATTTTGACAAAACATTTGTGATTGAAGCTGACGCATTGAGAGCTGGGATCGACGTCATCCTTATGCAAGAAGGCCGACCCCTCTCCTACACCAGGAAGGTCCTATCTCCTTCACACCTAAAGTTGTCCATATACGACAAGGAGACATTTGCGATAGTGCACGCAGTGACAAATTGGAGACCCTACTTGATTGACCGATGCTTCCAGATAAAAAATCAACTACAAGAGCCTCAAATACTTCTTGGAGTAAAATATTTAATCTCCTGAACAACAAAAACGGATAACAAAACTCTTTGGATACGATTATGAAATAACTTATAAAAAGGGGAAGGAGAATGTGGTTGCAAATGCACTCTCCTGACTACCCGAGCAAACTGAACTTTCGACTATCTCTCTTCCGATCAATGACCTCCTTGAAGACATTAGGAAAGAGTGACAAGATGATCAAGAGATCCAGAAGATTATCAAGAAATTGGAAGAAGAGCCGGGCTTCGTAGCATATTACAGTTGGATTCGAAGGAACTACGATACAAAGGATGTATAGTGCTAGTGCCTAATTCTCCCTACTTAAACACCATCCTACAGGAGATGCATTCCTCATCTGCGGCTGGACACTCTGGATTCCTTCAGACCTATAAGAGGATCTGACAAAATTTATATTGGAAGGGGATAAAGAATACTATTGCGGAATTTGTAGCGTGATGCGACATGTGTCAGTGACATAAAAGTGAAACAACGACGAGCGCTAGAAAATTACAATCGCTACCTATTTCGGACTCAGTATGGACCGATGTAACCATGGACTTCATCGAAGGGATGCCCCTATCCCAAGAAAAATGTACTATCCTTGTTGTGGTCGATCGTCTCACTAAATATGCCCCTATCCCAAGAAGGGAGACCCTACTTGATTGACCGATGCTTCTAGATAAAAAATCAACTACAAGAGCCTCAAATACTTCTTGGAGTAAAATATTTAATCTCCTGAACAACAAAAATGGATAACAAAACTCTTTGGATACGATTATGAAATAACTTATAAAAAGGGGAAGGAGAATGTGGTTGCAAATGCACTCTCCTGACTACCCGAGCAAACTGAACTTTCGACTATCTCTCTTTCGATCAATGACCTCTTTGAAGACATTAGGAAAGAGTGACAAGATGATCAAGAGATCCAAAAGATTATCAAGAAATTGGAAGAAGAGCCGGGCTTCGTAGCATATTATAGTTGGATTCGAAGGAACTACGATACAAAGGATGTATAGTGCTAGTGCCTAATTCTCCCTACTTAAACACCATCCTACAGGAGATGCATTTCTCATCTGCGGCTGGACACTCTGGATTCCTTCAGACCTATAAGAGGATCTGACAAAATTTATATTGGAAGGGGATAAAGAATACTATTGCGGAATTTGTAGCGTGATACGACATGTGTCAGTGACATAAAAGCGAAACAACGACGAGCGCTAGAAAATTACAATCGCTACCTATTTCGGACTCAGTATGGACCGATGTAACCATGGACTTCATCGAAGGGATGCCCCTATCCCAAGAAAAAGGTACTATCCTTGTTGTGGTCGATCGTCTCACTAAATATGCTCACTTTTGCGTTGTCCGTAACCCCTACACTATTGCTAGCATTACTCGGATCTTCATGGACAATATTGTAAAATTGTACGGGATGCCTAGATCTATTGTAAGTGATTGTGATAGGGTCTTCACCAGCAAGTTCTGGGTAGAACTCTTCTAGTTGCAGGGCATAAAATTGAAGATGAGCACGATATTCCACCCGCAGATCGATGGCCAGACTGAAGTGGTGAACAAATGTTTGGAGACCTATCTTAGCTGCTTCACTAGTGATCGGCCAAAGGAATAGACAAAGTTGCTCCCCTAGGCCGAGTGGTGATATAACATATCTTATCACTCTTCGACAAAATGTACCACTTCTGAAGCTGTTTATGGCTAGCTACCCCCTATACTTCCAAAGTATATAATCGACACATCTAAAGTAGACCAGGTAGCATATGAGTTAATGGACAGAGACAAAATCTTACAATTATTGAAGGACAAACTCTCGGTTGCCCAAGCAATGATGAACCAGTAGGCTGACATGTACAAGAGTGAAAGAGAGTTTTATGTTGGAGATTGGGTCTTCCTTTTGCTCCATCTCTACAAGCCAACATCCATCAATACACGGGTATCCATGAAGCTGTCTCCCCTCTTTTACGGGGCTTATCAGATCACAAAGCACATTGGAGCTGTGGTGTACAGATTGGACCTATCTGTTGATTCCAAGATCCATCTAGTATTCCATGTGTCTTTCCTAAACTCAAGCTTGAAGAGAACGAATCAGCCCAAAGCCAAATTCTAGACACTACTACTAATGAAAAGATCCAACTCCAACTGAAGGCAATACTCGACTGCAGGATCATGATGCGCCACCGATGCCCCTCTATTGAAGTGCTGGTGCAATGGACTAATTTACTTGCTGAAGATGCCACGTGAGAATCCTATGAAGACTTGAAGACCAGGTTGCTAGAGTTCATGGGGCCTCAACCTTGAGGATAAGGCTGATCTGAAAAGGACGAGTCTAATAGGACTCTAGCAGAGTAGGGTCCTAATCAACCGAGTCATGATGCAATAAAACCCTGAAGAATGTATAACACCCTAACTAGCTGTCACCCACCTTGCTTAGGGGAGTCGGCTAGGGTTTGGAGAGGAGGAGTTTTAATATAAGTAGGAGTCTCTTTAGAGTTAGGGTTTCAGAGTCCTATATAAGCATGTAGCCGCCCACATCTTTTGACAAGCAATTAATCTATTTTATTTAGCTTGTGATCGATTATTTGGAAAAAGGAATCCATATAGAGTTTCAAGGAGGACTTATACCCTATAGTAATCACCCATCAACGTTAGAATTGTTCGGAATTCTATCATCTTTGTCTCTTAGCCCTCATCCTAAGACCCGTTGCGTTTGTAAGGTATCACCCCCCCTTCCTCCTTAGCTCCCAAGGTGAATGTTGCCCTTTGACTCTACGAGCGAGAGGCAATGGATAATTAAAGATACATATATTTATATGATTATAATAAATAGAGATACTATATGAAAAAAAACGAGAGGATACATGGATGGTGAAAGACAAGAGTGTTTATAGGGTTAGAAGAAATAGAGATATTATATAGGGAAAAAAAAACCTTGGTACGTAATGGAGAAGAAATAAAAACGAAAAAGAGACTTTTATAAGGATATGGCCTATGCAAGTTTTGTGAAGTTACTGATAGCTTTGTGCTCTGCAAACCTTATATTTAATCTTATAACATTAATCATGAATTTGAAAAGGCTTCATCTTTTATTTCTATTTTCAAATAAAAAGAAGAAGATATTACAAATCTAACACTAGGATATTCCGTGTTTTATTAGAGGTTTCTTATGTGTATATGAGCTAGTAATTATATCTATATATGGAGTGCAAGAAGAAACATTTTATTTGATGTTGAAGATGAACTTGCTAATTTGTTACAGCACGGTTATCTTAAATTTCTATCTAAATACTCGCATCGATAATTATGATATCTCTGAGAAGATATCCATGTGATTAATGCGTGCTGATAAATGTTTTGTGATTGGATTATCACAAGTTCCAAATTTTTAAGTCTTCAAAAAAGAATATGACATATAAGTATTCACATCCTCTATATTTGGCAAGTCCAAACATCTATTTCATCGATAATTTAATTTAAATACCGAAAAAGAATGATACATATCGGATTCAATTTATGATATGCTCTCTTAAACACAAATATTTTGAATTGAGTTACCCCAGAAACAGTTGCTGGCCTATATATATATATATATATATATATATATATATATATATATATATGTATATATATATATATATATATGTATATATATATATATATGTATATATATATATATATATATGTATATATATATATATATATATATATATATACATACATATATATATATATATATATACATATATATGTATATATATATATATATGTATATATGTATATATATATATATATATTTACGATGATAATAATAATAATAATATCTTTATGTCATTTTTACAAATACTATATTAAGCAAAAAAAGAAAAAAAAATAAAAAAAAGGGGGGTGTGGGGGAAGAAGGGGCAGAGAAGAGGCGAGCGGAAGTGTTTTATTTTTTTATTTTTATCTTTTTCTTTCTCTCCTTCGTTTTGCCTCCGCATCGATCGAGGAGTCGTCATCAGAAGCAATCCAATCCAATTCCACACCGCCGCGCCAGCCGCGCTAGCGGAAGACGAAGTCGCCGAGAGCCGACGAAGCGTGCGGGAAGAAGAAGAAGAAGGGAAGAAGAAGAAGAAGAAGAAGAAGAAGAAGAAGAAGAAGAAGAAGAAGAAGAAGAAGAAGAAGCAGAGGAGGAGGAAGCCGAGAGAGACGAGCAAGGGAAGGGAGAATTGGAGCAGGCTTCGCGCTTGGAATCGCAGCGCCCCCCTTGGCCGGCGTTCCTTCCTGCATTCCTGTCCCCGAGGTTCGATCTCTTCTCGCTCGCTTCGCTCCCTCGCTTCGCTCCCTCGCTCTCGCTTTGAAATCTCCCCCTCCCGCCCTCCAACTACCAGCGGGATCCGCCTCGCTGAAGTTGGGTCTTCCCTCTCGGAGCATGGAATCGATCTTCCTAGCGTTTGCTTTGTGCATTTGGTCTGCAACAATGGCATCTTTCTCGAGCTTCTGGCCCCGGAATCGGTTGTTCCTTCAGTTGGGTTCAGTTCTTCTAGGGTTTTGATCTAGCTTGATCGCAATTCTCCTTTCGTGCGAGGCCTTTTGACTTGGTTCGAGCTCGGGATCATTTCTCGCTCAGTGGATTCTTATAGTTCCTTCTCGCGCTAGGGTTTTGTGCCCCGGAGATGAGATTGTCGCCTGGTTGTTCGAAACTCAGGAGAAGGAGACTGATTATAGCTCTCGGAATCCTCTGGAAGTGGATCAAGATTTAGTTCTTCTGGAGTTTCAGAGAAGAGAGTGGAAGATCGAAGGGCGAACAGTGATTTTGTTCATCTGGTGCGTTGTATGGCCGCCGTGCATTGAGAGATGCCGACACCGCTGCCTTCTCATCACACCCGGATCAATCTTGGTGACCTCAAATCACAGATAGCCAAAAAGCTTGGCCCTGAGCGGTCTCAGCGATATTTCAGCTATGTGAATCAGTTGTTAGCTCAAAAGCTGAGCAAACCAGACTTCAACAAGTATTGCCTTTTGGTCCTCGGACGTGAGAACATCCATTTGCACAACCATCTTATTAGCTCGATCCTGAAGAATGCCTTCCTGATGAAACACCCATCGCCACTTGGACTTGGGAACGATGCTTCGAAGCCCATCGAAGCTGTTGGAACGAAATCATCTGAAGATGAACGCACAGATGATGATCTGGCAGCATCAATGTTGAAGAACACTATATGGTCCAACGGGAACATCTTGCCACCGTCCCCTCGCAAGGTCAGGTCATGCATTCGAGACAGGAGGATCAAAGACCATCCTAGTTCTCTTGGACAGAATGGAAGGTTACATGCAACTTCCCATCAAATCATCCGAGAGAATGATGTTATTAATCCTTGCGATTCAAAGAGATCGATGCAGCATCATCAAGGTGTCCCTTTAGATCATCCTGCAAAGCAACCACGGAGAGAAAATATGGGACTTCATGATCAATCTCATGTAGAGCACAAGGGTTTGATCGAGTTTGTAAAGGAAGATGCAGAAGATTTGGAACGAGCTAATGACTTGAGCTCCAAGAGAGGTCCTCTCCAGGCTCCACTTGGAATCCCTTTCTGTCCTGCAAGTTTGGGTGGGGCACGGAGATCTTTGTCTTTTGTAAGTACTTCCTGCGGTGATAGTCTTAGTTGTGATTGTGGAGAATTATGTCATACAGAGGCTTTGAAGAGAAGGATGGAGAAAATAGCAGCAGGACACGGCTTGGAAGGAGTTACGTTGGACTGCTCTAATCTATTAAATAACGGGTTAGATGTTTATTTGAAGTGTTTGATTAGGTCATGTGTTGAATTACTAGGAACAAGGTCAGGTCATGATCAAACAAAGTACGGAGTCTTCAAGCAGCAAACTCAAGAGAAGCTAATTAATGGTGTTTGGCCAGGAAATCACATGCATGTACAGAATAGTGATAAGACTTCAGACCGCATGCAAAGGCTGCAGACAGAAAACCTGATATCTCTGCAGGATTTTAGGGTAGCAATGGAGTTGAACCCACAGAAACTTGGTGAAGATTGGCCGTTGCTACTTGAGAAAATATGCCTTTGTTCATATAAAGAATAAGACAAGTCAACTTCAGGATCTCCTGATATGTCAACTTCTAGTTCTGTTGATTTTTAAGAACCTCAAGGAGTGGTTTACTTTTGCTGCTTGCCATCTCTCCATTGAGCATCGCCATGGATCAGAGCAAAATTCTTTTGAAATATCATGGTCTTATTAAAATGAATCATCTTCCCTGAATATTGCCAGTGCCTGAAGAAAGTTCAGTTTTCCCATGTTTGGCACATTGATGTATGTTCTGAATCCATGTCGACATGTTCCACCAGAACCAGATGCCTTGAGCTTTTATATGGTATACAGTGTATTCAGAGGAAATCAGTTTTGCAGAATACTAATGTGTAACTTTGATATAGGTAAAACCAGTTATGTAGGTTCTTGCGGGGTTGCAGGGTATGTATAATTTATTGAATATGGGTAATTTGAGTAGTGTCAGTCTCTTACTGGTTCAAGATTGTTTAGGAAGATAAATTTGGGTTATCCCAATACAAACAACACCTAAGAAATCATCTGGAAAGGTCCTATGTATCTTTTCTTTATGAAGTTTGATCTATTAATCTCATTCTCATGTTTTCGTAGATATTTGGTTGACACTACTGCATATTTAGTTTTGCATAAATTTTTATCTAACCTGTGACAGTTGTGGTGGATAATACTTAAAAATGCATCGTGCCTTTCTTGCTTAAAAACTCAGCATTCAACAATGTTGCCATTTGACTTAATGGATCATTATCTAGGATAGCAAGGCAATTTAAGACCTTGTATTATGTCAACATTTCAAAAAGATGTCTCGCTTATATGTTAAATAATTGTTACATAGCAATGTTATTAATGGGAATATTATTTTTGAAAGTCACCATATATGATAATTTATTTCATACATCAAACTGTTGTTGATAACCTATTATGAATAGGGATCAACCAAAGCAATGTAATTGCGACAGCTGTATGTTGAAGCATCAATTTGTGACTGCTGGCAACTGGCCCTGGAACACACTGACAGATCTATTAGTTTTTTGTTATTTTACTGAAGTTTATTTTGCTTTTTGTATTAATTTTGCTTTGTAATCCTGAAATATTATCCTGTCATTTCCTACCTTGTTGTACTCTTTATGTTAAGGGGATCTGGATGGTTGATCCTTGCACTCATGAATCCCAACCAATGAAGTACTTTTTCCAAGTAGCTCTTGGTTTTATTTAAGCTCTCTCTTATCTTAAATTTGCCTGTGCTAAGATATCAGCACCAACTTTGAAGGATTTGGAATCAGAAACAATTTCATGGTTAAAGGAATTTGGATAAGAGATGAAGAATCAGAAGAGGTCTTACAAATATCATGGTCACATGCATTTTATTTTTAATTTTCTGGAAGCATAAAAGTTATTAGAAAATTTTCATAATGCTTCCTAAAACAAAATTATATTCTTTTTTTCATATTTTTGTTTGAAAATTTTTAAAATGGTTATGTCAAATTTTTAAAGGAAAAATAACTTTTAAATCCTTGTAGTGCAGAGTCATATAAAACCAGTTCCCCTTATTTCATACACAAGAAGTGTCTATTCATGTTTCCATTTCTGCTTGAAATGGCCGTTCTCCTTCTTCTAGTCCTTGCTTGCAAAAGTTTTTTTTAACCCAAATCAAAATATTCATAG
This sequence comes from Ensete ventricosum, assembly GCA_029747655.1. Classification (NCBI taxonomy): domain Eukaryota; kingdom Viridiplantae; phylum Streptophyta; class Magnoliopsida; order Zingiberales; family Musaceae; genus Ensete; species Ensete ventricosum. The sequence goes on from JAQQAF010000009.1 coordinate 57,803,501, forward strand.
ATTTTCAAGATTAGTCACTTTGTTCTTGCCAAGATGTTCTGCTTGGTTTGAAAATTATCTGTTGGACCTTCTAAGAAAACTTTTAGGTTCTCATACTATAACTGGTTTAAAATCCAAGATAGTTAGAGATATACGTGCATACAGTTCTCCCATGGTATGCTTTTTTTTTATTAAGCCTAGTTTCTTGTGAAACTTGTGGCCAATTGGAAAGGATTAGTTGTTGTACACATTTAATTTTACTTTCTAATTAATAAATAGTAGGAACTTGGAAGGATCCATTGGTCCTGATTCTTGTAGTCCTATTTTCTACTTATTTACAATGTCATGAATGAGCATTGCGATTATATTGATGAGGAATCTGGTTCTGTTGCTATTTCTGATGAAAATTTCCAATTTTGTGACTTCAATTGTATTTGATATTTGTTGAATGAAGCCGAGTTACATAGTTGAATTGAATGATTTACGATCTGCAGATGGACAGTTTTACTTCCAAGTTTTCTTGAATGACTGCCATTTCTGCAGTCTAACTGGTACTCCGGCTCAACCAAGACAGTAAATAGTGGAATATGTCTTGAGTAACCTGGTAATTTATGGTCACTGCAAGCCAGTGTTCCTCAACATGTCTCTTGGGTACATTCTTAAGACGATCCTTTTTCCTTGCAGAGCATGCAATTTCATTACAAAATGCCTTCTTTACAGTTTAGTTATTGGCAGCCCTGATCTATTTCTTTTCTTATACAGTTTTAATGTCAAGGATTCAGTATCCAGAAAGCTTTGTATGCATCTCTTCCGGCTATTATGATTCTTTAAATAACTTCTGACAAATTATCTTACCAGAAGGTCTTTTTTATTTGACTTAATGGCTTATTACCTCCATTCTGTGCACTTCAAATCACCCATATTAACTTGTATTGGTTTTTGTTCCATCTTAATATATAGACTGATTTTACTGTGTTTAGTGTTTTGTTGAAGGCAATCTAATAAAAACAACATTTTCTTCTTGGTGATTTATAAACAGTTAGATATTGTGTCTTTTAAAAGTTCTCAGTCATTCCATATAGAATTGGCCATGCCTCTGCCGTAACTTATTTATGTAGTATGTACAGAAAAAAATAGTATTATTGGTCACAACGGAACCACAATGTTTATTTTGGTTACTGCTTACATGATTAGTCTTTTTTCTTGATCATACTCGAATCTTCGGTTGGTTGTCACTGACATTAATAATGTTTAATGGAAGGTACCAAAAGTTGCATGATTAGACCTTGTATTCATGTTTCTCATGTGTTTTTGTTCATTATTCTATGTGCCTCAACTTGTATATTGGAAACAGGATCTCTTGAATAGACATTTTCTTGCATAAGAAGCATGGTGATTTTCTTCCACAAGTGCAATTGATTGTGCTGTTGCAATCACAACACCCATCATGAGACACTGGGAGCCAAAAGCACCAAAAGTCAGTAAGGATTTACTTCTAAAATCCCAAGAGTAGTCGTAATTTCAGTCACTTCAATAACTTAATGCTTTACAACATCAAAATTCATGTTTGACATGGTGCAATGATGATTTGTTAAACTCCTAATAGTTTAAAAAATATTTCTCGATGTACTCTTTATCATTTTTAATTTGAATTTGATATCTCATGCTAAGTTGATTTTAGCTTGGAAGTAGCATGCCATTACTTATTCTCTAAATAAAAAAATTAGAAAAAGCAATAAAGGTTTCTTCTGCATGGATAATTTTCTTTTTTTTTTTTTTTGGATGAGAAAATATTGCTACTGCTGCATTTGCAAGAAATAACAGAGTAGATTACTTTGTGGAAGACCATTTTCTTAATATGAGTTTTTTTTTTTTTCTAGATGTTCTTCTTCTACTAAAAACCTTAGATGCTTTTCATGCTATCTTTTATAATTTATGAATTCTTCTCCTGACTCATAATTTCTTAGCAATAAGATATAGAGTTTCTAGTTTTGGAATACTTCCTCTCAATAGGATCCCTACAGTTATAATTTGAGCTCATCCTGTTCTAGAGGTTTTGTACTCTTTAATTCTTGGAAGCATCAAATGAGTTTCATATACGCAACATTTGAAAATGGCAGATATATGCAATATCCCCTGATCAGGAATCATTAAGACCACTAAACTATTAAGTCCTGAAGATTTAGATTCTTGTTTCTGTACAAAGCTTATGAATGCCTGTAGGTCATGACAAAGAATTGTCACTATTTGGGATCAGATGTGTAGCACTGAAATGTTAGCAAATTTGTCATAGTAGATAGATGTTATGCTTTTGTATGTTGTAGCATCCCCGGAAGTGGGAATTCCTTGTAAAGTTTAGACCTTCATTGCTACTTCTTGTAAGAATGAGCGAAGTTGCTGCATATGAGTTTTCTCCGACTTATTTACTGGCTGATTCAAAGAAAGATGAAGCAATCAGTACTAACTACTACATTAAAAAATAAGCGAATGATATAGGTGGAGGATCCAGATTGTTTCCTGCTTGAGAGGTCGTCTTTGAGATTGTCTCCATCAAAATCTTGGACGTTTGAGATTAACATGTGATTTTGATGGATTCTGTTAAGATCCATGCCATGACTTTAATGTGTGATTTGGTTGCTCTCTGTACTTCATTACAGGAGATAACCCAAACTCGTCTTGGAATGTCAAAGAAATATTGGGAAAAAAGAAGAAGATTTAAGAGCTGCGTTCTGAAATTTGTTTATCTTCAAGTCTAAGCTAATTTATATATAACTTTATATCCATGATTTGTCACTCTATAAATTCTCTCAAGCAAATATTGGTATTCCCAAATATGTGATTTTGTATACTGATATTACATATATGACACCCTCTTTGGCTTTGAGTTGGGACTAGGGTTTTGGTGTAACTGATGTTTTAGGCACCTTCTTGGATGTAGGGAAATTAAAATATTTTTCTCCATGCATTTTCATTTTATTTTATTTTATTTTTTAATTTTCCTCTGGTAGCTTGGATTTGAACTGATATATGTGACGGTGCTTTCAATAGCTTTCTCCCATACATTCTTTTGTTGGCTCTTTGTGGGTGTGGCTCGAGTTCTGTTTCAAATCTGGGACTTGATGCAATGCTTCCATGGCTGCCAGATGATGAACACATACAGTACTCATGTCCAATCGTGGTACTGCATATTAAGGTTGATCTGCATATTGGAGAATAGTTTATTTTACAGAACATTTAGTGTGAACAATTTTACTATATATATATATATATATATATATATATATATATATATATATATATATATATATTGTTAGGATTGAAAGTTGGCACTAAAAGCGTGGGTGGAGGGATATGCTTGAGGTAAAAGTTAGAGACCGATTAAACTTAAACTTAAAATCGAACTAAGGATCTTGATTTAGCTATCAAATGTTAAAATAAAAAGTAAGTAAATAAAGCTCATAAATTTATTTTGGTTCGGTTACCAACTCGACCTATATGTACTTCTCGAGTCCTCGTTCGTCGAGGCCCGTCAATATTCACTAATGATCTTCTTCCACGGGTGAAGATCAAAATCATTTACACCTTTTTTCTTTTTCTAGGCTCAGGAGAAGAACATTTATACTCTTCTTTTTACATGTTAAGGAGAGAAACCTTTACAATCTTTCACTCTTCCTTTAGTCCTACTTTACACTTGAAACACATAAGGAAATTTTTTAACAACTTACAAAAGAAAAAAAGTTTTTGACAAATTTTAACAATATTTTTTTCAGTATTTTCACCTCTTTTCTTGCCTTCCCATGCAATAATTCTTGGGGTATTTATAGACCCTAATTTAGCTTCAAATTGGAGCTAAAATTCAAACAATCTTCATAAAATTCGGGTACTGGCGGTACTATATTCGACATCGATGGTACTACCATCGAAAGTATCTAAAAAATAGGAGCGACGATGGTACTACCACCGCTTGGGCGGTTACCACCATCACCGACCGACGGTACTACCTCCGGGAATCCCAAAATAATATTTTTTTTCTATATTAGTTTCTACACAACTCATACCTCTTGTTGATCCCTTTTCAAGTCAATAAAATGAGCTCAACCTGAGCTCAAATCTAACCCAAAGTGGACCCGGTTGCCTCATATTAAGTTAATTTAGATTTCTCCAAATCTAACTCAATTGGGACTCAAAACACACGATGCTAATTATGACATACTAAGATACAATTATAATTATTTTTGTTGTTCGACACATCAATTAATCTTCCGAACTTATGTTGAACTTTCCGACATCCTCCGGTAAACTCCCAATGAGTCTCTCAATCATTTTCTTACGAACTCCCTACGTGCTCCCATCGAGCTCCTGATCACTTTTGGCGAACTCCTGGTGAACTCCCGACAAGCTTCCACTGCATCGTCCAAACCCCGACCCGATGCCCGAACTTCACTCCCGCCCAACATCAGATTGTATTGTCTTTTCATCGTCGAAGTTAATCCTGTATTACTTTCTTTAACATACAAGTTAGATCATAAAACTCATTAATTGATTTCATTATCAAAATTTGAGATTTAATAATCTCCTATTTTTTATAATGACAACCTTAACTCCCCATATGTATATACCATAGGATAAATAGAGCAAACTTGAATTCAAAATAATCCATCACTTTTGAATTCAAGTATAGCATTTTGACAATATTGAAATTTTCATAATTTAACCATTTATGATATCATACATGATAAAATTGTCAAAGCATTCTTCTTGGTATCATATGATAAATAATTTTAACAAAAAATATGTTTCACATGATAAATATGTCATTCATCTTCTTAGTATAACATGATAAATAATTTCAACCAAAAATATGTTTCACAAGATAAACATGTCGTCAATCATGATACAACATCCATCTTCTTGGTATCACATAAAAATTTCAAACATTTCAAAGATCTCAAAACATTTCTTATGTTATTAAATTTCTCCCTTTCCGTCATCAACAAAATGGAGAAATTGTCAACTTATATTTGAACATCTTTAAACATTTATCACAATATTTAGTACATAAAGAAATAAATCTAGTCCATTTCTCCCCTTTAGTAAAATAAGAATAAGAATATAGTTTAATTCATTTCGCATCAAATTGATTTCTCCCCCTCTGTAAATTAAATAGTAGAAGAGGGGCATAGGGTTGTCAAAGATCAAAAAATTAAGTATATAAAAAATCAAATATCAAGAGGGGGGATACATTTGAAAATATTTCATCAAGGATTTGAAAGAGCTATGAACCGAAATAATTTTTTAGAGAGAGGATGACAATGAATCTCATCACAAAAAGAAATTCGAATCACATTTTCTCTACATATGTGATGCTTCTGTTGAGGTTTCCCAACAGTGGTATCAGAACCAAGGTTTTCATACGAAAAATTGGTTTTAAATTGTATTGATGAGATTAAATCACGTAGAATCGTTCTATGTGTTCTCTCTGTATTTTTGCAGTGAACACAGCGAGGAGGGGTGGCTAGCCACGGCTAGACCTTTTGTAAGGGTGGCCGACCATGGCCAGGTCGGTTGTAGGGGCAGCTGGCCAAGGCTCCCTACAAGGGGGGCAGCTGCCCGCGGGGGGTGACAGTCGCTTGCAGCGCAGCGCCCGTAGGGGCGACTGGTTGCAGGGCGTCTGCAAGGGGCTGCCGCCAGCAGCTAGCCCTGTCGCTAGCAAGGGTAGCGGCGTCAGCTGCACGGGGTTGTTGGCGGGAAAGGGCAGTCGCCGTTTGCGCAGGGGAGCAGCGACGACGCAGTGAGGGTGAGGGAAGAGTCTAGGGCATCCTTTCGAGAAAAGGATGATCCTACCCCTCAGAATTTAAGAAATTTTGAGGTTTGTCCTATGCATAGAATTCCAAAAATGCTCTCAATAATTTTGAAAATTTCGAGTGTTGTACTCCTATATAGAATTATGAAAATGCCATTGATAATTTTGAAAATTCTGAGCATATCCTGATTTCCAAAAAAATAATTAATTATTATATATATCTAGTAATCCTACATATGATGTGGTGTATATGTGATGTATAATGTAGATGAATGATCATGAGCCATGTGTTGTGATGTGTGTAATTATAATTATTATTATTATTGGGGCCTGTGAGCCTCCATTTTTCTCGTTTATTGTCGAGTCTGTGTGCCTATGATTATTTGTAATTACATGGAGAGGCACAACGGGAGCGTGGAGGTGACTGCGAGACCTATGATGCCGTGGCGGGAGATCATGATGCATGGTGATGCGACGATCTGATAGAACCAATGATGATGAGATTAACGATCACAAGGCATAGAGATATGCCGATGCACACATAGATCATATTGTGAGTGATTAAGCCTATTGGCTCGGGTTTAATCAAATTAGGTGACGGCTCATGATCATCCGGTGTGGTGGCTTGCATATGTGATGTGTTATACACCTAATATATATATATATATATATATATATATATATATATATATATATATATATATATATATATATATATATATATATATATATATAGTAGGTGTATAACACATCACATATGTAAGCCATCACACCGGTATATATATATATATATATATATATATATATATATATATATATATATATATATATATATATATATATATATATATATTTACATGCGATGTAGATATATATTAAATACGTATGTGTGTGACACGATATATTAGGAGACCGATACAAAACAAAAACCCCTCATACGATAATATTAAGTCGATAAGTGTGAGGTAATAAGATTGACCCACGTGGCCTTCCATCGTTATAGGAAGAAATTGAATCACGACATAGGTTGAGTTGGTCGAGACACTCGAGGCTCATCTATCTACGTGATCGAGTTCTTGCCTACGACATATAGATGTCACCGGTGACCTGAGGACATGGTATGACTTAGTCGAGCAGTCGAGAGCATATCCATCGAATCTGACTCATCTTGTAACGATGGTGATGACTTAACTGAACTTCATGGTTGGTCGAGCAGTCGAGACCATGATGATTCGGAGGCCGAACATAAGGGGAATCACAAGGACTTGTGATTGACAAGAGTTGTCTATCTTTCGGGCTTAGTGTAATTGGTTGAGTCCCTCGAGGTTGCACTAAGATGCCAATTGGATCTTGATCCCCATTAGGAGTCTCCCAGAGACTTTTGTCTCACGTGTTGAGGGTGTCACGTGATTCGTTAGGAAAATAGTGGGAGTACATTAAGATAGAAGTTCATATCTTAATTAGTATTTATGCAAAGTCCGCATGTTATTTATTTATGCTATATCTTGTTTGTCGCTTATAAAACCCTATATGACATACTTGATGTCAGCCACCTCATTGGTCCAAAGGCTCCGTAATTTGAAAAATATTCTCACGAAAGAGAAAATCGTATATGTCCTTAATACGATTATGCCCACGCTAGAGGAAATGACAAGCAAGGATGAAATCACTCACTTTATGAAGTATAAGATAGTCCTAAAGGATAACCTGTGTGTTGATCTTATACTTTAGTCCCCTACCATATTCCTTTTTATAATTCATTATTAACTTTAATATGAATAAGTTTGAGGTGACTCTACCTGTGCTCTTTAATATGTTGAGGGAAGCTGAGAGTACTATCAAGAAAGAGAAGTCAGTTCTCTATATTGGTGAGACCAATAAGAAAAGGAAGGCTAATAAGACTCTTAAGAAGGGCAAGGGCAAAGGAAGACCGGGGGTAAGACAAATGTTGCCAAGAAAGACCCGGTAAATGATAAAGGACAGGCTTCCACTATGGCCAAGATGGGCATTGGAAGAGGAATTGTAAGGACTATTACGGAGAATGCAAAACAGAAGCTTGGAGAAGCTTCATGTATGTTCATGATCAGTCTTCACTTGTCATATTTTCATGATAACACATGTGTATTGGATACCGATAGTGCTTATCATATCTACAATTCGTTACAGGTTCTAGCAAGACCTATGAGATTGGTTAGAGGCGAGATGGACCTCAAGATGGGCAATGGAGCAAGAGTTGCTATAATTACTATTGGGGTAGTCATCTTACATCTGCCTAGTGGAGCTGTTATTGCATTAGATGCATGCTATTTTGACCCTTCCATTATAAAAAAATATTATTTCCATATCTTGTTTGACAATTAGTGGATATAAATTAGTTTTTAAGAATAATAGTGCTTCAATAATTATAGATGATGAGATCATCACTAGAGGGACCCTTATAAATAGCTTATATGTGTTAGACACTTCTCCACACATCATGAATATAAATACGTCTAAGAGGAAAAGATATGAGGTGAATAATGTATACCTATGACATTGTAGGCTAGGTCATATACATGAGGGAAAGATTCAAAAGTTGCCGAAAGATAGATACTTAGATTCATTTGACTATGAGTCATATGTAACTTACGAACATTACCTTCGTGGGAAGATGGCTAACTTTCCTTTTAGTGGAACTAGAGAGAGAGCCACTGAGTTATTGGAACTCGTACATAGTAATGAATGTGGTCCCATGTCGACTCAGGCTATAAGTGGTTACTTATACTTCATTACATTCACTGATGATTTCTCTAGGTATGGACATATGTATTTGATGAAGTATAAGTCCGAGACCTTTGAGAAATTCAGGGAATATAATAATGAAGTTGAGAACCAGATTGGAAAGAGTATTAAGACTCTTCGATCAAATCGAGAAGGAGAGTACTTGAGTACGGAGTGCACCCATTTCCTTAATGACAATGAGATTCTATTCTAATGGATACCTCCTTATATGCCTCATCTCAATGATGTATCAGAAAGGAGGAATCACACGCTATTAGACATGGTGTGGTCCATGATGACTTTCGTTAACCTACCCATCTCATTCTGGGGGTACACCCTATAGACCACAACTTACCTTATGAACAGAGTTCTATCAAAGTCGGTAGTGTCTACACCATATGAGATATAGAAAGAAAGGAAGCCCGATCTTAAGGTGGTTAAGATTTGGGGTTGTCATGCCCATATTAGAAGACACAACCCCGATAAGTTAAAATCAAGGACGAAACGATGCACGTTCTTGGGATACCCTAAGGAGACTTTGGGGTATTACTTCTATCATTCCGAGAGAAAGGTCTTTGTTGCCAAGAGAATTATGTTCCTTGAGAAGGAACATATTCTTGGTAGAAATAGTAAGAGTGAGATAGAGTTGAGAAAGGTCGGAGAACTTAGCTCAAGCACCATTCTAATGTCCGAGTCTGTTCAGTTACCTAACACACAAGTTCCAACTTTGCATAGGTCTAGCAGAGTATCTCACTCTCCTTAAAGATATGTTGGACATATCAGTAGAGAGGACTCTCAGGATATTGATCCTCAGACCTACGAGGAGGCTATTATGAGTATAGACTCTAAGAAGTAGCAAGAAGCCATGAATTCATACTCTAACAAGGTTTGAAACCTTGTGGATACACTTGAGGGTATAATACCCATCGACTACAAGTGAATTTTCAAAAAGAAGATCGGAGTAAATGGAAAGGTAGAGATCTATAAGACAAGACTAGTAGCTAAAGGATATCATAAAAGACAAGGAGTTGACTATGACGAAACCTTTTCACTTGTAGCCATACTTAAATCCATTAAAATTCTTTTAGTCATTACAACACACTATGACTATGAGATATGACAGATGGATGTCAAAATAGTATTCCTCAATAGCAACCTCAAGGAGGAGGTGTATATGATACAGCTAGAGAGATTTGTATCTAGAGAGAGTCCAGATAAAGTATGCAGATTGCTCAAGTTCATTTATGAACTAAAGCAAGCTTCCTAAAGTTAGAATATAAGATTTAATGAGACGATCAGATCTTATGATTTCGTTAAGAATGAAGATGAGCCTTGTATGTACAGGAAGGTAAGTGAGAGTACTGTCACCTTCTTGTATGTGGATGATATCATAATCACTGGGTATGATATAGGAATGCTCTCCACGGTAAAGACTTGGCTATCTAGAAACTTCTCCATAAAAGACTTAGGAGAATCATCCTATATTATAAGGATCCAGGTCTATAGAGATAGATTCAAAAGGATGCTTGACTTATCTCAGTCCAGGTACATAGACTCCATTATCAAAAGGTTTGGCATGGAGAATTCCAAAAGATGTCTCATACCGATGAGACATAGAATATCACTTTCTAGTAGTATGTCCCCAAAGATTCTTGAAAAAAGGGCAGACATGGATAGAATATCCTATGCCTCGACGATAGGGTTTATCATGTATGATATGCTATATACCAAGCCTGATATAGCACATGCTTTGAGTGTCACAAGCAGGTATCAAGCGGATCCAGGTTTAGAATACTGGAAGATAGTAAAGTGTATCCTTAAGTACTTGAGAATGACTAAGGATCTTTTACTAATATATGAATGAGGTAGCCTCCAGGTTGAGGGCTACACGGACTCGAGTTTTCAGTCCGACATTATTGATAGCAAGTCGAACTCAGGGTATTTTTCACCCTGAATGGAGAAGTAGTAAGCTGGAAGAGTTCTAAGCAAGATACTACTACTGACTCAACCACAGAGGCAGAATACATTAATACAGCAGAAGCAACAAAAGAAGGGGTATGGATGAAGAAGTTCATTATGATATAAGAGTCGTATCAAGTAGCATGAAGCTGATTCCCATATATTGCGACAACCACAGGGTGATAGCTCTAGCAAGGGAACCCAAGTCTTATCAAAATTATTCTGAGGAGGTTCCATCTGATTAGAGTGATTATGACCTGAAAAGATATAGCAATGAAAAGAGTTCCATCCGAAGATGACATTGTAGATCCACTGATAAAGCCGCTGGCTTAAATTGTATTTGAGTGTCATAGGGGTCTGATATGAATAAGACATATATGTGATTGATTTTAAGTCAAGTGAGATATTGTTGGTTATAAGTGCCATACAAGCCAATCACGTGAGTGATGGCACATGTGACACGGTGTGCGATCTTTTTGCTTATGATTAATATTGATATATTCTCATATTATATTATTTGTAGCATATATATTATGATGTCTTTGGATCTGTGCAATGAGAATCAGATCGTGATGAGATCACGATAATGAGATCGATTCACCTTTAAATACAGATCCTAAATAATCCAGGTCATAGGTTCTTCGAGAGGGACATTGAGATAACCAGACAGACCAGTGTACTATATGCCCGTTCATATGATGGAGGTGGTTGGTCTCATAGCCACTTGTGTGGATACATTGAGGATATAGTATAGGTGCTCATTGGAGAATGAGTTCACTAATTGATCCGCTTATAGAATGTTGTATGGTTGATAATACCTAATGTCATACAGTGATTCTATAGTCCAAATTGTGTATCTGATCCTTTGACTTAAGACATTAAGGATGTCTTATATGAGTACTACTTTCTTTGATGCCAGACTTACAGGTTTGGAAAGTTTTAAATCTGGTGTAGCTAGTTATCGGGATTGGTAACCAACCATACAAAGGCAATTGAGTGTCAATAAAGGATCATCCACTCTCGGTATCATAAGAGGAATATCTCATATATGCTTACTCAAATAAATCCCTAGTCAGAGTCATTCAGATTAAGAGAGAAAGAGTTCTTCGGTAGAATCTGATTAGAGCAAGACAAATTGATTCCGTGTGTCACCTGACATTACCATGTCTAATATACGGTCTCTGGGATATTAGTTGGATGAGAGATTATAGATACACGATAACTGTGGACATACATGTATGATATATTTGATCCCCCTGTACTATCTGGGGACTATGGTGTAGTGACCTAGTACGTTCATAGTCGATGAGTCGAGTGAATTATTATAGAGATAATAATTCACTATATGAGAAGGAATTCTGATGAGAGCGACTCACGACCAAGCTCGCTTGACGGGGAAGATAACCTTCAAGCGCCACCAAGACATGACCTGGGCTCCTATCCTCCGTCGTCGTCGTCTGGCGCCCTGCTTCTGCTAGTCCTTCGACTCTTGGTCTCTGATCAACACCCTATCTCAACTCCGTCTCCTCGCAGAGTGAGGGTCGATTTTCGCTTCTCCGTCTCTCTTTTTATATCGCCCAGGCGGCTCTCTTCCTCTGATCTGTGTTGCGGTGTGTAGTATCGTCACTCTCGGGATTCTTCTTGGGAACCGTTGGCTCGCTTGGTAAACATCTCCCATCTGCTGCGGACACCGGAGGTAAACATACGAATAAACGGGTGCCTAACCTACGAAGAGCCCTGTCCTTTTGCAATTACCCCCACTACCACGCGGTCGTCACTCTCCCTTGGGCCCCAGCATTCCACCCAATCGCACACCGGTAGTTTCCTGTTCCGGAAGAGGGGAGGAGCAACAAGGAATGAGACGCCACCGCCGCCGGCCACCCCCTCTCTCACGATCCCAATGAAATTTGAACTTTTACAATTGAAAAAGAAAAGATATATTCGAACGCAAGAGGTGGGAGCAACGGAAAGCTGTCTGTCACGTCTCGTCTTGAGGTTTCATTTTTTTAGAGCTCACGTGTCGGCATGCCACTGGCCGCGTCAAATTGCGGGACCGTCTGGTCTCGGTCGCGTGCCGTCACATTCATCCATGCGTTCGGTCGGCCGGGGACCCCACCGCCGCTCCCGTCCACGTCTTCACCGTTTTTAAACCTCATGCCATGTCCCTCCCTCTGTTGAGGCCGCCATCGCCGAAGGAAGTAGAAAAAAGCATGACCGTAGGATGAGATGCTCCGAACCTTCCATGTTAGATTTGCACAAAGCAGCGTTTGGAGACTGACATTTTACCTGCCCACGTCACTTCTGGTTGTTGTATCGGCAAGGAAGTGAGGTATTAACCACCGGTCGACCGACGGCTATCCATAACAAAGTTGGCGTTCGATTTCAATTCCACGATGCGTCGTTTCCACGGCCACGCGCGCGGAGCGTCCCGCGTGAGTGTGGGTCCCCCGCTACGATGCGTCTGGCCGTACACGTGCACTCTCCTCGCTAAACGCGATACCTGGGACCCATGTGCTTGCTCTATTTGAGATTCATTCGTAGAGAGGAGGCGATCGTTTGGACCAGTTTTGTTATTACCATCTCCAATCATTATCGTCAACACTCTTGACTCACTCACCTAGTCAACGCTTTTGTCATGCTGTGCCCCCCCCCTTCACCTTTCTTCTTCACCTCCTCCGGCACATCTTCGTTGCGTGCTGTCTGATCCCCGCCAGGTCGAGCAACTCCGCTACCGCTGCCGCTGCCGCTGCTGGTACTCTCCGCCGCCGTCACCGACTCTTGCTGACTCCATCTGCCCTCCGGCTTCTGTAACGAGATGACGGTCTCGAACGCCCCCGCAAGCGCTTTCACTTTGCTCCGCCTCGCCGCCAGCTTGTCGGCTGTCTCCTTCCTCCAGCTCACTGCCGCCTGCCTCTTCGACTCCATGGTCTCTTGCGCTGCCTTGTCTGCTCCATCGCCTTCTCTCTTGCTTCCTCTTCCTTCCGCCTCATCCCTTTGGCTTCCCGCCTTCTGCTCATCTACATTCTCGGCTTTTGGCTCTGAGCCCCTCGAATATTGCTCACCTTCAAGGCTCTTTGCCAGGTCTCGTGCCTCATTGCCTCTGACGACGGCCATCAACTTCTCTCCTTGGGGTTTGACTGCAGCGGCGGTGGCAGACATGACTTTTGGAAGGATTCTGGCGGTCTTCACGAGCGGAAGAGCCTTCCCGCCTGCCGGAGTTTTGGAAGCTTTCGCCAAGCTTCGTTTTCGAGCCATGTTTGCCGTCGTTGACTGCCCAAGTATCGCTGCTCTCTCCTTTGGGCGGATTGCTGCGGGAGGACGTTGAGGTAGGGAGGACGGTGACTGAGACACGTTCATTTGGGTTCCACGTTTTGCACCTGATGAAGATATCTTGGGCTGTTGGGAGCTGGTGCCATGGCACGAGCTAACGGTTGGCTTAAGATAGTTTGGTGTGGGTTTCTCAGGGATCGTAGGAAGCAAAAACCTTTGGTAGTAAACTCTGATGGTGTCTCTCCCGTTGGCATTGTTGTTCTTACGTTGGGCACTCAAAATGCTCTTCTTCTGTTCCACTCCTTCGACCTTAGCTGTAGCCATTAGCCACTGCACTGCAAAATACCAACCTGCAAATCGCAGAAAAGACCGGTAGTTTGAGCAAGCACAACGAAACAAGGCATGGAATCGAAGCGAAGAAGGTGCAGGAAATCGAGAGCTTTGAAACGAAACGTACGAAGGCATGAACATTGTCATAGTTCAATACCTAATTCATCACGACATTGATCTCATGATACCCTTGGGCAGAGATAAGAGAGAGGCTTCGAAGCCGATGGCTCTCTTCTCTTGTTTTCAGCCCATTCTGAACGCGAACAAGCGGAAGAAAATAAAAAACACACACACACACACAAAAAAAAAGAAAAAAAAGGAAGATACAAGGACAGATCATTCTTGGGGAGTCTGTCTGATTGGCATCGTTAATATTAGTACGTTGTACATATTTGACCAGGTCAAACAAAGGAAGTAGAATCCCTGGAAATGAGCTTCATCATCTTGATGGCTGGCCTGCCCAAACGTGAACTTAGTCCTCGAAGCACCACGACCGTACGGTACAAGTCACCATTTGCTGTCGAGATTCATCGAGGACCGGCATATGAGACCAGATATGGAGACTGGTGCAGACCTCAGCGTTGACTGAGGAAGCCGAGAGAACAGGAGAGTGAGAGACATCACTAACGGAAGAGTGCTTTCGTGGCCAATCCTCTCGAGCTTGGGGGATCACTTTGGCTTATGAAATGTAGACAACACCTTCTCATGTAAATTAAGATGGAGTAAAAGATTCCAATTTAATGCATTTTCCGTGTACGCAAGTTGATAAAACTAATTCAAAACTGTTCCTCCGTTTTGAACCGTCCGAAGAGATGTCATGAACGTGGTTGTCGTCGATTTATCTTTTTGATGATGCAGATCGAAGCATTCCACCGTAGTAAATATATTTTTTCGATGATCCACTCCTCTTTCTTTCCTTTATGAAGTTGTGCAGGAGTTAAACAAGTCGGGTATCGGTTCAAAGCAAGAGTCAATCGATTAAAAAAAAAAGTTATTAGAGTCAGTGTTTCCAGTTAATATAACTTGCTTTAGATTATTAAAATAATATAATTTTAATTTTATTTTCAAAATATGAGATCTGATAAAAAAATAATTTTATTTAGTATAATCCGAATCTCAACATTTTGGAAGGTCAAAAAAAAAAAGAGGAAAGATGAAGATCGTAGAACCCCACAGGATTCTCTCGGTGCTCTTGTATTAAGAAGATGAACCACATGCGTTGACCAATAATAATAATCTAGTTGAGGTCGTCCTATATAAGTGATGAATGATTCAATCATCTCAGCATGATATTTATTAAGATAAGATAACTACTGGTGTATGTGTTTCTATTGACAAACATGAGAAAGTCCAAGACTCGCTGCAAACTATTAATGAGCAGTTCATCACTTCAGATAAGACACAACAAGCACCATAATAATAAAATTTTCATCCCTCAAACTCATCAACATAAAAGCTGTGCACGAGCATATAATGCAAATGCACGACATTGCAGCTCAACTTAAGAAATTTGAGGTTGATATATAAAATTTTTTCTTAGTGCATTACATTCTGAATACCCTTCCATATCAATATGGGCGTTTTAAGATTTCATACTATACATATAAGAACAAATGATCAATTATTAAATTAATGACCATGTATTTTGAAGAAGAAGGCTAGTGATAGAGCTGGGTGAAAGTGCATTGGTGGTAACCACTTGCAAGAAGAATAAGACTGACAAAAATCAAGCCAACCAAAAAACTAATCAGTAAGGAAAATGTAGAATACCACGCCAAGCTGTTAACAAGAAAGTAGCAAAATATTTCTTTTATAAAAAATGAGACACATGAAGAAGAAATACATGAAATTCTAACAATTGCTTGAAAAGAAAGGTAAACCAACCTAATTTGAGTGTTATGAATCAAATATGGTTATGTTAATATTAACACATGGTGGATTGATTTTGGATCAATAATTTATTTTGTAAACTCTCTGTAGAGTATGCAAAACCCGAGGAAGCCAGTTGAAAGTGAGCAAAACATCTAATAAGATGGGCTCACGTGTAGAGATAATTAGAGCATACATTTTAACCTTAAGTAGTGACTTTATTTTAGGTAGGGCCTTTTATGTATCAAGTTTCTCACAAAGCTTGATTTTTATTTTCAGACTCATACCATTTTGATATTCCTTTAATTTTCAAGATATATCATTTAGTGTATTATATAAATCTAATTGTATTGGGAATGATATTTTGTTAAATGATCTTTATTGTATTTTCTTATAAAATGATGACACTTATAGTTCAATGTATGTTACCCTAGTATTAAAATGTATAATATCAATAAAGACTCCTCTATATTATAGCACCGAAGATTAGGACATATCTTTATAGAGAGAATTAAGAGATAAGTTAATGATGAGATATTTAGTACTCTTGATTTTACTAATTTTAAGACTTATAGACTATATTAAGAGAAAGCAGACCAATAGTCCGAGAAATGTATTAAAAGGAGTTTAAATATATTAGTAATAATTTATACTGATATATATTGTCCAGACTTGGACACATATGGATATAATATGAAAGATATAATATAGGGATTATTTAATGAAAATCATATCATTAAGGATATAATATGAAAGATCAATTTGCAAGTACCAAAATACATTATTAATTTTAACAAATCTCCTCTTTTTAGTAAATAACAAAAATGAGTTTTAGGAGATCAAATAGAAAATAACCTTGATTCATTTGAATAATTTTTCTTTAATAAAAATAAAAGAATCATGATGAATGATCTTAATTTATACAAAGATCTTAAGTTATAATTTTTAAAATATTAAGATAATAACTTATTATCTTAATTTAATTTGGATAATAACTTATTCAAGTTCATCAAATCATCAAAATCCCTTTTATAGTTTAAGAGATTCATAACTAATAATATACACAGATTGATCGCTTTTATCTCTTATTGAAATCTTGATAGGATAGAGACATTTCAAAAAAATATATTTCAATTTTGTGTTTCAATTTATGTAATTTATTTCATGCAATAATACCTTTATCTTTTATGCTAAATCTATGCATTATCATTTAAAACTGAAACTCAAGTATCATTTCAAAAAAAAATAATCAAAATCAATAATAAAGTATTTTCAAACAAGTGCTTTAATTTATTTTAATTACAATATTTTTCCTTCTTAAGTGAGTCTAACTCTTTACACTTAGAACAATGAGTTAGCATGCTCATTTTAAATTTTTTATTTATTTTACTTTATTTCAAGCCCCAATTTAAGAATAATATATCATTCAATCATGGAACATACAACCTATTTTAGGTAAATACATAATCATCTAACATTCAACCATCATAACATTTAAATCAATCATTCAACAATAACATTTACATTTAAATCAACCAACATACAAGCCAATAATTTTCAACCTATTATTCAAACTATCAATCCTATCTAAAGTCAACACTTTTAATGGAAGTACAAACTTCAATAAATTTTTTTATTCTTTTTGTCCTTATACATGAATGAGTCAATCAACTAAAAAAAATCATTTGAAAATACATCCAAAATCATCACTAAATTACTTTTCGAGAAATTTTAATAAAGGATATGTAGATAGTTTTCTATTAAAAATAACTAAGGTTCTTTAATTCATTTTTGTACTAGCATGATCTAGTTATGCATCATCAAAATAATCAGGATTAATTGTATAACCATGAATCATCAAAAGATTTTTTGCCAATAATTTAAATTTCAATAATTTTTCTTATTATTATTGTTTGGGCTAGTGAGCTTAAAATTATTTTAGATCTCAAGTCATGTCCCTTGAGTATCCACTATCATAATACAATTTTTTGCTCCAAGCCTTTGTTTGGAGACAAAATTACAATAAAGGGGGCTTAGGTACCCATTTAACTTTGGGTCCCTTATAAAAAGTACTACCCACTTTTACTAATGATATTTGGTTATTTATGGTTACTTTAAGAACCCAAACTAACTTGTGTGGACTATACCTTCTAAATTAGCATCTATAGGCAAAAGATCCAAGTCTACTACAAAAATTATATTTATTTTCGGATGAAGAATGTAATGTGGGTCATTTGATAAAAATAGTTGGCTTTTAATGAGTATTACCCATAAAGTCAATACATTCCTTATGAACATGAATATTATTAGCAAGGATTATATTTAGAGATTTGTGATATATCTTAAACTTTTCTAAGGTTTGTTCTAATATGATAATTTCTTTTTTAATTTAAAATAGCATTTCATATTTCGAGCAAGAAGTACATGGTGTTGATGCATCATGTAAAGTTTCAAGTTTACTAGAAATTAATGTGTAATCCTTTTGAGTGATTTATAAGTTTTGCTAATCTTTTTATACTTATCAAATAATTTATGAAAGACATTTAATAACTCTTCAAAAATAAAGGAGACTTCAAAAGATTTACTTACCTCATCATGGATGGTCATGAGCATGTAGTTTGCCACTTCTTCTTAGTTGTCGTCTTGATCTTCGGAGTGCCCTAAGTTGTGTTCTTTTTAAGTTAGATATGGAATGTATTATCAAATATTCAATATGATTCCACAAGATCTATTTTCGTTCAAGTAAAGGATTCTAGCTAATTGAAAGGATATTTTGATCAATTCATAGATCATTTCAATTCCATTAGAAATGATGATTCCGCTCATGGTGGATTCCCAATCCCCTTGATCCACTTGGCTACATCAGCCTCCATTTCTTACTAAAGGATTTTCTTTTTCTAGCTAAGAGATTCTCTTTTTTCCATTCATCATTATTGTATTTATTCTTGCTAGTTACATGTGCCCTGCAATCCAATCACGTAAGTGATGACACATGTGACACATTGTGCGATCTTTTTACATATGATTATTATTAGCATATTCTCATATTATATTATCTGTTGTATATATATCCACAGTTCTGTGTAATGAGAATTAGATCATGATGAGATCACGATAATGAAATCGATTTAGTTTTAAATACAGATCCTAAATAAATTCGGTCATAGGTTACTCATAGGGGGACATCGAGATAACTAGATAAACCAGTGTACTGTATACCCATCCATATGACGGAGGCAACTGGTCTCACAATCAATTGTGTGGAGACACTAAGAATACAATATATGTGATTATTGAAAAATGAGTTCATTAATTGATCTACTTACGGAATATTATATATTTAATAATATATAATATCAGATAGCGATTTTATAGTCCCAATTATGTATCTGGTCTTTAGACTTAAGATACCAAGGATACTTTGTTTGAGTACTCATTTCTTTGATGTCGGACTTACAAGTTTGAAAAGTTTCAAATCTGGTACAACCGATTATCAGGATTAGTATCCAACCTTACGAAGTCAATTGAGTGTCAATAAAGGATCATCCACTTTCGATATTGCGAGAGAAATATTTCATATATGTTTGCTCAGACAAATCCCTAGCGAGGGTCATTTGGATTGAGAGAGAAGGAATTCTCTAATAGAATCCTATTAGAGCGAGACTCAAATAGATTATGTATGTGACCTGGTAGTACCATGTCCAATATACGGTATGTGAGATATTAGTTGAATGAGAGACTATAGATACACGGTAACTATGGATAAACAGGTCTGATGGATTCAATCTCCTTATACCGTATGAGGACTAGGTCTAATACATCTATAGTCGATGAGTCGAGTGAATTATTATGGGGATAATAATTCAATATATCAGAAGGAGTTCTGATGGAAGCGACTCATGGCTAGCTCGATATCGGGCATAAAAGGGTCTCACACATATTGTGGATGCTTCAACGAATAGAGGATTGGATAAAGATCCAATTAACCTCTATTCTCATTAGATAAGACCCTACATTGATAGACTCCTTGCATGAGGCCCAATTAGAGGTCAAAGAAGTTTATTGGATAGAGATCCAATAATCCAATGTTAGGAGATAATTAGATGAAGATCCAATACCGATTAAGGCATGATGCACTAGGGTTTTTGGTGGCTCTCTATAAATAGGAGGCAAGGGCAGCATATAGATGATAGTTGAACCTTTGGCTGCCCCTTTTTATTCTCTTCCTCTCCCTCAGCTTCTCAGTCAACCAGCCCCTCTCGAGCGTGAGAGGGCCGCGAAGAAGATAGAGGATCTTCTTCCAAGTTTGTTGCGAAAAGCTGCACAAGAGTTGTGAGACTTGAGACTGCGATTAGAGGAGTATCGCTGCAACAATCGATCGTGTTGATACGACTAGAGAGGAGGATAGTTGACCTCTTTCATCCTCTCTATATGGATATAAAAAAATAGGGATATATAATCTCCCTAGGTAAATAATCTCTCACACGATGTAGTTTTTCGGTTTTATGATTTTTGTCACGATCCAATCTTTTGCACGACGATTTGATCTATGTGGGAAATCTATTTTGTTTTAATCTTTTGTTGTGCATATGATGCTCCCGCTGTGGTTTCCCAGCAATTCTTACCTCCATACTTAACTTAGATCGAGATATTTATTTTTATGTTTTTTTATTTTTTTCATAAATTTATAAGTTCAAAGTCATAGTTCTCATCACTTGAGGTGTCACTCGAGGAGTCATCTGTTGTTCTTAGTTCAATGTCCTTTCTATTCTTTGGAATGTGTTCTTTTTGTGTTCTCAGTATCAAATTCGTTCAGTTCTTTTGAAGGTTGTTCATATGTTCTTCTTTGCAAGTTATTTTATTTATTTTTTATTACTTTAATTTACTTATGATTTCATGTGTAACTTCTAATTAGTGTCATATATCAAAAGTCAAATCACAAGTAGAAACCCGATTAAATTTATTTTTATCTAAAGCATAAAATAAAATATTCATAGTTTTGGCATTTAAAGAAAATATCTTTTTTTCATGATAATTGCAATCATTTATAGGATTGGATGACTTCTGAATTTCATTTTCGATAATATTCTAGAATTCAAAATCTATCAAAATCAAAAAAATCTATATTCTAGTTTTTTAATATATGTAGTTCGTACCATTAAACATAGGAGGACGTAAGATGAAATGACTCTTATTCATGCCAAAAACAATCATTAAACTCACTTGGGTGTTAATCCAATTGAGTCAAACGTGACTTTGATAGCAACTGTTAGGATCGAGTTAGCACTAAAAGGGGGGGTGAATTAGTGCAAGTGCTAAAAATTTCGGTTTGAAAAATATTGCTCGAAGTATAACCAAAATCTTAAGTTCTTATTTTTGGAAGTAGTTGAGAGCGACAAATTTAAGAATAATAGTAAAGAGAAAACCAAAAGAAGATACTCGTGCTTTTCTTAGAACTAATTAAGAACAATCAAATTCAGATATAATAATAAAGAGAGGCAAGGGTAGAGATGCTTACAGATTTTATAGTGGTTCAGTTAAAACTACGACCTACATCCACTCCTGATCCCTCTTTACTCGAGGCCAACCGGTATTCACTATCAATCTTCTTTCATAGGCGAACCCCTAGCAAACTCCTAGTGAACTCCTGGCATCCTTCTGGCAAACTCTCGGCGAACTCCTGACAACTTGTCGGCGAACTCCCGATAACCTCCAGCGAACCCCCAATGAGCTCCCAACCACCTATTGGTGAACTCCCAGCAACCTCCGGTGAATTCCTAACGAGCTCCCGCTACATCGTCCGAACCTCGGCTCGATGTCCGATCTTGACTCCGGCCCAATGACATATTCTTCTTTAATTATTTTATCTTTTCTCAGTCGTAGTTAATCCTACATCACTTGTCTCCAACATATGGGTTAGATCACAAACACACTAATTAGTTTCATCATCAAAATCCGAGATTCAACAAAAAAGATAATGCTCACGAAGTACAATCCATAAGTGTGATAAATGACTTTCAAAGGAAGGACTATATACTAGAATATCATCACAGAAAATCAGAACAAACTTACGGAGATAAGCCTGAAATATATCATTTAATAAACTTTATGGTGTATTGATTAGATCGAAAGACATTACCAGAAACTCGTAGTGTCCGTTGTGTGTTCTAAAGGCTGTCTTTTGAATATCATCCTCATGCACTCATATTTGGTGATAGCCGGACCATTGGTCCAATTTAGTAAAAATATGGGCTCTTTCCAATTCGTCAAGTAGTTCATCCACCACTATATGATACTTATCCTTGACGATGATGTTGTTGAGTACTCGTTAGTCTACACACATTCGTCACGAGCCATCATTCTTTCTTACTAACAAGACCGGTGAAGAATATAGGCTGACGTTGGGTCGTAGGATTCCTATTTCAAGCATCTCACTAGCAATTTTCTCTATTTCAGCCTTCTGAACATATGGGTATCGATAGGGCTGAATGTTGGTTGAAGCTCTCCCGGGGAATATAGGGATCCGGTGGTCTTGGAGTCGAAGGGATGGGAGCCCATGTTCAGCAAATACATATGCCAACTCACTGATTAAGGAATGTGCATACGGGTTATGATTGAGCACAATAGGTTCCTCTTTAAGGCCTTGTAATTGTACCAAAAATCCAACATGTGTCTTTTGAAGAACTCTCTCTATCCGTTGACTGGTGACGGTGGTGATCTTGTCTCCATGCTTTTCTCTTAGAATCACCTATTTCTCATTAATAAAAAACTTCATGATAAGTTTAGAAAAGTTTCATGAAACATCACATAAGGTTGATAACTATTCAATATCGAGCACTACTTCATAATCTTCCAAGGTAGCAAAAATAAATCCATAAGTACTTTCTGGCCTTGCATAATCAACTGAACACTTGTTGTCGTAAGTTAAAATTCATCCATCCTATCACAAATAAAAATATAAACAAGGTGTTCGATGAAATGCTCATGTTTGTCTGTGTCCTTCAGTTTGTGTACATATTGTGTACATCAAGTAGCGGGCTTGTATTAAGCTTAGCAGCCCTAGTTTGGTTTGCTTTGTGGTCGATTTTGGCTTATAAATATGAGTGTGTCTTATAAGCACTTATAGGGACTTCGATCTGTAATGGATCATTATCCTTTGTGTGCAACCGTTCAGAACTTGTGAAGTCCATAGTTATAATTTGCATTGGCTATATAAAGTGTTTGCTAAAGCTGTTGCTTGTGGATCCCGTGGGAAGTGCTTCTTTTAACCCGTTTTCTTTTTTGTAGGTCCTAAGGGACCCTACGAGATTTCGGGGAGGCTGACCTTTGCGGACGGACATGCAAGGGTGTCGCACGGCTTAGGCAAAACCAGCTAAGCCCATGACATTCTGGTATCAGAGCGGGACAAGTATATGCAAAAACACTTACCATACAAACGTGGGGGACCTAACTGGGCTATATGGAGGGCAGCTAGCACGTGCAACCATTTGGGGGTAAACGAACATTGAGATGTAGGAAAAGGAGTCGCTCAGAGGAGAGGATATCCAGGTTTGACATTCAGAGGAATGGTCAACCCTTTACGCGAGAGGCACCACGAGGACAAGCAAGCTAAGAAGATTGCATAGCACATAAAAGTTGGGATGGCTGAGTTCGAGCTATGGCTCGATGTTGGCAACCAAACTTAACGGTGTTCAAGGCAAGCGGGGCGCTTGGTAAAAGATGAGACCGTGTAAAGTGGGATGTGTTGCTCAATGATCGAAAGAGTTATGCAAAGCTCATAGAGGTGAGGGTAATTACTAACTCGAATAATTCAGTACTCATGCAAGGCCTTATATGCGAACGATGAAGTGTTCATGGCCATCCCAAGGCAATCGAAACTCGGCGCCATAGAGCATCAGAACTTTCTCTTCAGTATGGAAAGGATATGTCCATAGGAGGCTGAAGCGTGCAACAAGTTTAACACGTTGCTAGACCTTGAAGGGTGCAACAGAGACTGTATTGGCGAAGAGTCGTAATCTAGCAAGTGCATTTGCGGGGGCAGAACAAGACACAAGTTATTTAGTAAGACAGAGTAGTCTAAAGGGGATGGTGGTCTCTGAAACTTTCAGTGGAAAGAATGTAAAGAGGAAAGTTGCTCCAACATAACATATATCCATGAGGGATAGGTCCTGGTTCTCTAGAGGGAGAATCATGTGCAGCGGACTGCACATGTTGACGAAGAGTACCTCAAGACAGTATCTTCACAAAGCTCAATGAATTGAGCGAGCAGCGAGGAGTCGAGATCTCGAATGAAGTAATGCATTGGTGGATGCATTGCGAGATCAAGTAGGGGAGCGACCATGGCAACATCATACGAAGGCACACTTAGAGTGGATATGAAAATCAAACTCAATGGAGGGCTAACCCATGGAATAGTGGGCATGAGGTCCACCATCAACTTAATGCAAATCGAGAGGTGGAGTAACTTGGTAAAGTATCCAAGCCGCATGAAAGGAGTCGACGTAAAAGATGGAAACATGGAGCGGAAGCACGAAGCTTTCCTTGGATAAAGGTCAAGGATATGAACTCTTGTAGAGGCAACAGTGGGATTATGTCATTCCATGGGTTCTGCATTCTGATGGGGCGAACTCATTTTGCATAGTGCCAAAGACAAAGGGAGCTTCGAGGCACATGTACCTTATCTTAGAGAAGCATTTGATAGAGGAACTAAGATGATTCAACTTGCAAAGGTAAAGTTGGAATCAAACGACCTTAGCACGGGGCAAGAGGACGTAGAAGTAGATACTCTTGAAGAATATGCCATAGTGCTACAATTCGAGTTGTCATGAAGGAAGTGGTGCGCAGTAGAGATTGTGCTGGTGGGGGAAAGAGGCCCAGGATCTAGACAATAGTGCACCAATTTAGCCAAGTCTGAGGACTTCGAGAGCTACTTGGTGACGGACTGTCTTAGAGCTATGCTTCATCCGAGTGTGATCCGAGAATGGGTGGGCGAAGGTGAATTGCTAAAGGAGCGAACAAAAATCGAAGATGACGGAGGCCCTACGATGTGCTAGCAGAGGCCACACATGGAGAGATCGTAGTCCGAGTTCATCACATAAGAATATGAATGCAATGGAGATGTCACCAAGAGGCGACATGGTGCAGTGCAGCGGATCGTGATAGAATAGTTCACGACAATACAACACATGTGGAGATGTCCCGTGAGGGATGTGATCATGCGGAGGTATGATAAGGAGCTACTAGGAGCTCCACTTCGATGAATAATACAATAGAAAGAAGGGCTATGGATTCAAGGATTGAATGCCATGATACTGCAGCGGCGGGTCTTTCGTGTGTGCGCATTGAATCTTGCATCTGATGAATCCTTGGTTATCAGCATATGAGGGCTGTGTACCACCGAGGGAGAATTCTGAGTGTAAGTACCAAAGAGTCCCATAGAGGGGACTTGATCATACAGAGGTATGATCGAAGTGACTGGAGAGTTGGACTACTTCAGTGCTTATATTCACTTAAGGGAGCCCGCAAGTTAGAGGACAAAGCCGAGTAAGCGAACGTTGTTACCAAGGAAGCTAAGGAGAATAGAATCGGCACGAGCCCTGCAACAAGATGGCAGAGGCCATGCATGGGAGTTACTGTCTGTCTATCCATCGACCAAGAAGAACTGCTTAGAGACCATATAGGTGTTGAAGCATGTGGTTGAAAGGGGTGAGGAAGCGACGATGAGTCCAATGGGGCTCAGTTATCCAAAAATAAAGCATCAGTTAGAAATGAGATAGACTTAGAGCAGTGCAATAGTGCCGAAGAGGCAGATCTATTGATGGCAAGAAATGGATGCAAATACGAGACAACGATAGTAGGGCCATGGGCTTGGCAGTACCATGGTACCGCAAAGGCGGGATTTCCATGGAGGCATCGATCCCTTGCTCTCATGGAGGGAGAATGTTAGTTGCAAAAGGGGCCGGGGAAATGAAGAATGTAGAGGCAAACTCTAAGTACCAAGACAAAGGCCAAGGAACTTTATAAGACCGATGTCAACGGGTTTCTCATCAATATAGTAAAAAATGAGGAACTTCGGGTTGATGCAGAAATGCTCGACCAAGGAACAAAGTAGACAATATACGATACTATACCTTTTCTACTCTGAGGAGTAAGCAACAAAAATGATTGAGAAGACGGTGTAATCCTAGAGGCGACCAGAACTCTCAAAGACTTACTCCAAGTTCGAGTAAACTTTTTATTCTGTTCGAGCAAACTTCTTGCATTTCAAAAGTTCAATGGCAGTGGAAATGTGAATCACAGTAGCTAACTCAATGCAAGGAGTGCAAACACTTCAAGTGCTTCAGAAGTGTGAGCAAAGAGCGGCGAATGCTAGTAACCAACTCAATGCATGAAGTACATCCTCGAGGAGATAGCAAAATTGAGTAATCGTTGTCTTCTCAACTCTTAAGAGAATGGGTAAAGTCGAGTATCCCAGCTCTCTTACTTATCTAGCAGATGAGCTCTGCATAAGTTTAGTGACCCTTCAAGGAAAGCTTATAGAAGATGATAGTTGTTAAATCTTCACCATTAGTGATCAGTACTACTGAGAGTAGATTGTCAGCTTCATTTTCCAATTGAATGTCAATCGAAAGTGGGAGTGATGCGAACCTACTTGGAAGTGACAACTAAAAGTGGAAGAAGGATCAATGAGCAAATATCATGGAGAAAGAAACTTAAAAACTTTAAAGTCTGCGAGGTGATGCTCGTTAAAACTTAAATAAGTATCCATCCAATTTAAGCAACATAAGACCGTTTGCAACTCTAGCACATAAAAAAGGTCTTTTTCCTTCACTAAAAAGATCTACAGAAATCGACAAGGATCAGCACAGCTCAGCCAACCCCACACTAGAGTTAGTCACTGGCGAGTTGAAATAGTATGACGGATCGGAGTTCGACTACTCAACAACAGCAACAGAAAGCAGCTGGGAGCCAAGAGGCGTGTTGCAACTAAAGCAGAAGATTGAAGATCCAGCAAAAGGCGAGGAGATGTTGTATCTACAGTGGCTTCGACGTGGACGTCGAAGGAATAAGTGGGGGAGAATGTCACAGATAAAAATGAAAACAAGGTGTTCGATGAAATGCTCAAGTTTGTCTGTGTCCTTCAATTTATGTACATACCTTGTACAGCAAGTAGCAGGATTATAATAAGCTTGGCAGCCCTAGTTTGATTTGTTTTGTGGTCAATTTTGGCTTGCATATACAAGTGTGTCTTATAAGTACTTGTGGAAACTTTGGTCTATAATGAACCATTATTCTTTGCGTGCAACCGCTTAGAACTTGTACAGTCCATAGTTGTAATTTGCATTGGCTATATAAAGTGTTTGCTAAAACTGTTGCTTGTGGATCCCGTGAGAAGTGCTTCCTCTAACCTATTTTCTCTTTTGTAGATCCTAAGAGACCCTAGGAGGTTTTGGGGAGGTTGACCTTTGCGTACGGACATGCAAGGGTGCCGCACGACTTAGGCAAAACTAGCTAAGCCCGTGAATACGATAGGCTAATAAGACAACCACCTTCTTATCCATAAAGTTATTAGTGCTACCTGAATCGATTAAGATTGTCACCGGCTGGTGCTTCAAGAATCCTCCAACTTTCATGGTTTATGGATTGGTGTAACCAGACAGGGCATGTATGGTACTGGTGACTGGTTATACCTTCTCATATGTATCCACATCTTCAAAGTTGAGGTACAAATCTTTAGCTTCCGGTTCCTCCTCAATAGGTTCGATCATTAGAAACTTTCCTTGCTTGCAGTGGTGATCCTTACTCCAGTGTTCATCACAGTGCCAACACAACCCTTTGGCCGATCGTTCCCTAAGTTCCTCTCTAATGAGTCTTCTAGCGGTTGGGTTTTAACTAGTGGCAGGTAGGACTATCGGCTTGCTTGATGCTGGTTTGTTGATGTTTTTGTTTCTGCCATTGTCCATATTGAGTTTTTCTTCATGCACGCGGGCGAATGATATGACAGCCGTCATGGTACGGGATTGACGAGCTTTAACTTCGTACCAAATCTCAAGATTGAGCTCCTTGATGAATATTCCCGCCAGTTGTCTCTCGGACTAATCTCTGGCATGGTTCAATAGTCGTTCAAATTTGATATGATATTCCTGTACTATAGAGGTCTAACGGATTTTAGCGAGCTGTTTATCAACATTCTCATACTCCTACGGTCTAAAGCGAACAAGTAGTCTATTCTTGAACTGCTCCCATGAGGGAACCCCGAGACAGTTTTCATACCAATCATACCACTGGATTGTGTCTCCATCGAGTTGAATTGAAGCTATCTCCACCTTGGATTCCTCCGGAGTCTTGTGGAAATGAAAAAACTTTTCAGCTCGCGAGATCTAGCCGATCGAATCTCCATCTTCCCACTTTGGAAATTCCACTTTTATACGTGGGTATCTTGTCTCTTGCCTTTGATCACCTTGCCTTATGTTTTCAGATCTGTTCCCTTTGAGACTAGAACTTTCATCATGCTGAGATTTGTTAAGGCTCTCCAATTGGCTTCTTTTAAAATCATCGATGGTTTCTTGCAACTTATTCTCCTAAGGGCTTCGAAGGCTTCAATCTTACTTATATTAAACCATCAGTAGCCATCACATAAGATTGTAGATTAGTAATATTCAACTCTTTTTTCTAATGTCAAGTCAGGGGCATAAGTTTGTCCACACGGTGCAGTTGCTGTGAGCCTTGACTGCAATAGGGTTGTCGACGAAAGGATTATGAACTTGCCAAGTAGACTGATGGTGTTGGCGGTTGCGATCTAGGGTTGAGAGGAAGTAGTGGTGGTAGCACCATAGATGAGAGGAAGATAGGGGCAGCGAGATGCTATTGGCGATGGCAAGGGGGCGACGATGGCGAAGATGGCAAGGGAGGGCGGCAGCGTTGTATTTGTATGTGCGGCGACAATGAGGGTGGTGAGAAGTTACAGTGAGAGCGCCGAACATCATCGCTCTGATACCAATTGATAGAAACATTTATGTTTATATCGCAGAAGTAGATGGATAAACAATCATTATCGGGGATCGAGTCTCCTTGATCTTTATAAGGGATCGACCCTCCTATGGTTTCAGCCAATAGGCTATAACAAAAGTCTTTTATTGACCCCCAGAAGTACGTACATCTCAGTTATTTATAATGGTTTTATAACTCACAACTGACTCGACCTGACTAACCCGACTTATAATTGACTCTAATTGAATAAATCAAACATGAATTAAATGTGAACCCATGGATCTGATCCTATCACGGTCCTATTAGTAGGAGACGAAGTCTATTAAACGAGAAGAATAACTTTAACAAAGGCAATAAATAAATTCGTCAATGTTTCCGTTATAAGAAAATTAGATATATGGAAGAAGACTAGAAAAACATAAAAAATTAAATTTTTTTACTCTTATTGTGAACGAAATATGAGTGTAGAGTATCTAATGAGAAAATAATCTTATAAAGATTATTGGAATGAAAATAAAGTAACTTATCAGGAAGAACATAATAGTAAAAAAAAATAAAAAAATTATGACCTATACAACAACATCAAATTTGATAATAAATTTATCAATGATTTGATATTTATTTTAGATTAAAATAAAATCTTATTAGTGTAGAGTATCTAATGAGAAAATATTGTTATACTATTTTTTATGATGAAAATATTTGATTAATGATAATGAGAATGATGAAAAATATGCTATTTTATTTGTTATATTTTAATTTTTCTTGCATGCACTTTCTATTACAATTATTGATGAATCATCAACAAAAAATGTGATCATTTAAATTATGGACTAGAACTCAAAATTTTAAAACAAAAAATAATATTTATGAATCTTGAGTTTGTAGAAAATAGTAGTCATTCTCGGAGAACCAAGGAGCGATAGTCACTAATACAAATATTTGTGTGTCTATGTAGATTATATCTCAGATGGTATAAGTAAAGATTTTTTGTTATTTATAGATAATTAGTGTATTTTATAAAAAAAAGCTAAAGTTTCTCCTGTTTTCAAAAATATTAAAGCTTATGTAAAAGTAAGGTGGTTATTTTATTAAAACTCTACATATTGATGGAAGCGGTGAATTCACTTCCAAATATTAATTTTAAATTAATTTAAGATTATTATTATTTTAAATTAAGAAAGTATATTGTCTATGTGCGTCTATTATTTTAAACTAATTCAAAATGGTTCACCAGCTCCGAATAATTCAAAATGGATAAGCAGGTGAGTCGTTGAAATACCATACAACGTGGTTGTTTTTTACTTTTTAGAAAAAACTTATAATTATCTTCCTTATGTTCCTACAAATAAGTGCTATTAATGTATCTACCGTCGTCTCCTCTTTCTTACTGTGCCTTAAGCCAACACAATTACATTTATAGTATGATATTATGTTTTATAATTTTGATTTTTCTTTCTAATGGGTGCTTGTTGTCATAGCATGCTAGTTTAATGTGACACAACATAACATAATATGGTATAGGATAACCTGATATATCATAGAATAGTGTAATATATACATAAACATAATGTATCAGAAACTTTGATTCTCTTTTATGGGTAATGTAGTCTCTTCCATTCACATGGATGGTAGCATAAACATAACAAAGCATAATGTAACATATCGCTCGCTATATGCTATCCATCCATGTGAACGTGGCAGTGCTGACTACGCCGTCCGTTGATCATGGATAAGGCGCCACCTCAGTCATCTATCTACCTCCTCCTGATCCATATTACACTGCAATCGAATGACAAAGTTCTGCAGACGGAGCAGCCCAGTGTTCGCAAAAGCCAACCGTCGGCCACTCATGCCGTCCAAGGCGCCACTCTTGATCTTCCTGGCACCGCCGCGGCCGGTGGGCGCCACCATCCGCTCGCAGAAAGGGCACATGGTCGGCGTTGCTGCCTTCAGAAGCTGCACGTAGAGCGGCCGTCCCGGGCTCGCACACCTTTTAGCCTCTGGTTCTCATCACTCAGGCTCTCACAACACCTCTTGAGGCACACAAGACTCCACCTCGATCTGCTTCAGCTTCGTCCTGCATCCGTGCAGAGTAGTCACGGATGCAACGGATATCAATCTCACAAGCAATAACCTCTCGAAGATCATCGAGTGTCTTACACCCCGCTCTTCGGTTCTGGGACCAGAGTTCCACTTGCGGTGGCAGTATGTTTGGCCCGCCGGCCAGATCTTGCTTCTCGGTCTGCAAGCTGAATCTACATACATAGTTTCAAACGTGGTTAACTAAACACGAAGACACTAGATTTGCTAACCGTGTTAAGGGTGTTGTGCTCTCTGAAGCTGGTCCTCAAGCAGATATGCATCGATGAGCTTGAGCTTATTATTCCTTGCGCCAACTAGTTTCTCATTGCTGCAATTGCTGCTTCCTTCCTTGCCGCTCAAATCTTCCTCCTCCTTTTCTTCTTTCGGATGGTGAGGGAAGAGGCAAGGCTAGTATTGCTGAGAAGCTTTTTCCGTTGCCTGGTAGACTTGAGTCAGGTGGTTTCCCCGGCAGGAAGTAATGAGAGGAGGGAGGCAGTTTTGCTCGGAAGATTTTAATGTGGGAGAAGGCACTGAAAGCTCTTTTTTACGAGTATATGGAATTACGTCATTTCGTCGGACATTTGGAATTAGGTCAGCACATTTAAGCTTCCCGGCACTCTATAATATGGTGCATTTGGCACCATAACAAGCATCGCCATTACGTCAACTGAGAGCTTGTTATTCTGTGAGCACCATGATTGCCGCCCATTAAGTCCATCACTGCAGGACACGTCTCTTCCTGCCACAATTATTATCGTATGTCCACCGTTCTTGGTGAGATTAATTAGCTCCTACGTATGGGTTGCCATCTGATTCACTGCCATCGTTATGGCATCTGAGGCTACATACAATTTACCGCCGAATAGATCACCCAAAACAGTTCAGCATGAGGAATTGATTCCGTCTTATCAGCTCCACAAGTAAATATGTTAGAGAATCATATGCACTGGAGATTACCAGAGAGATTTTTGTCCTCTTCTACTCTTTTGTAAATTATTTTTTATTTTTATTTCTCCGCAGGAATAATTTTCCATGTTGCTGACAGTGAAGTAGAAGAAGGGAGGAGTCCCTTTCCAAGTTTAAGGAGGTCCCACTCGAGCTGACCTGATCATGGACTCATCATGATCTTAAGGGCCAAGAGAAACAAAAGCCGAAAAGCGTGGATTGATGTTACTACAAAAGTTAAGAGGAGTAATGAGTTGAGCTGTAGCATTGGATTACCATGACGCCAATCATATATGACAACCCCTTTAAGCAACGGATTAATGCATTATCCTTCTGATCTAGAAAATGAATGATGATACCTTGTAAACAACAACCAATTCAACTTAGAATTCAGATCTTCTCAGAAGAATGTAGGCACATCAATATATTAGGGTTGATAGGCATCTGATGAGCGGGCTGTGTTTGGTTAATTAATGAAGGTGATGGGAGCACTTTTGGCAGCATGTGTTTGTCCTGCAAAAGAATTACATGTAAGAATATAATATTCTTCCAGAGACTCTCTCTCTCTCTCTCTCTCTCTCTCTCTCTCTCTCTCTCTTGTATCTCTCTATGTGTGGAAGATGATCACAAAAACAGGACGCTACAATATTAATCTAAAGAGAGGTATAATTCTCGATAAAAAGGACATTTGCTTCCTTGTGCAAATCCATCAAAAGAAGGAAAGCACAGTTTCAGATCACTGAAAGCCAAGGAAAAGACAAGAGAACATAAGAGAGAGAAGAAACGGAGGAATAAATGTATATAACAAAAATAAGCCATCGTCGCAGTCTCAGAAGACGCAAATTGCTGTAATTCTAAGCAATTACTGTATTATTCTCACACAAAAGAAGAGAAAAAGGAAGCTGTTTTCATGGCCGTGGGCACAAGGAAATTACACGATCTGTGGGAGAGCTTCATCAACCTACTCGAGTTTTCTTGCTTGGGGGGCACGGCAGCGGGACGAAGACGGAGAGGAGGTCGCTGGGGACCGGGTAGTAACCCCTGGGAGGAGGCCCGAGCCGCCTCTTAGCCGGCCGCGGCTTCCTCGGCGCCGGCGGGCACACCAGTGCCCGTACGGGCTCTTGTGACTTGGGCGTAACGCACTCCACGTCTTCGGTGATGATAGACTTGGGCGGGTCGTCGTTCCCGGTGGTCCGGATGGGCGCCAGGGTTGGTAATTCATGGACGTCGAACTCTAAGCCCATAGTTCGATGCGAAAAGTGGATGGAGAAGGCGTGGCGACGAAGTTAAATAGTCATTGAAGCAGGAGAGGGAGCGACGCAAAAGGGCCGACGAAGGAAGGGAAGGGGAAAGCTTCGAAGACGTTAACGTAAGAAGCCGAAACAACGACTTGGCATTTCTAACCCGTAGCTCTGAGCTGCTTCATGTGCCTGTTGACCCACATGCGTGGGGCCCGCATGAGCCCCGCCCTCCTCAGTGGCTCTGCTTGTCGGGTGTGTCCCGCTAATTGATCGCGCCCCGTCCCTCAACGATGAGCCCCGAGACGGGCAACACGCAGGGTGCAATTCCACAAAAGGGAAGGGCCTCCCGGGACCCACCGTGAGACAGCCGATGTACGCCTCACCTCAGGCACAGGATGCCGTTTCTTCATGGCCACCCTAATCCGCCATTAAGAGGATTGAAGGCTAGGATATTAAGCCATTAATCTACTATCGGATACTGCCTTTTTTTTAACTCGACAAAGTAATTACTATATATATTATGTATGTCTCTTCAGATGGAATTTGGAGGGGTTTACTCCCCCTCGAGAAATCAATCCCATTAAATAGAAACAGCTGTCTCCTCCAGATGAGTGAGCTTGGAATTCCATCCTCCTGAAGAGCAGAATAGTTATTATGTGATCTCCAAGAGGGTGGCATCCTTCTTCCTCAAGCATCCGATACACCCATGCATCATATGAGTTCTGCATTTGCTGAGGTCGCTCGAGCCATCGCAAGATCTTTGACTGATCCGAGAACCACATGCTTAGGTATTAACTCGGCTTGGGTACCATGATCTCCCCAGCAGGGAGCTGTCGTGCAGAGCTCGATTCTTCCTCGCAGGAGGTCTTCAATGGAAGATCTTGGGCGGCATTGTGAAGGAACACCACAGCCTTCCTTCCTTCCTTCCTTCTTCGTGAAATAGATAATCGTTGCGTCCTGATGATGGAGGAGGAGGTGGTGGAACGAACCTTCAACGTGGAAGAGTGGGTGGTGGAAGCTGGTTGGTGGCGCTGCATCGGATACTTGGACCTACGACATGGTCCCGAACACCGCCCGCCTCGGTTAATTATCACGTAAATGCTGCCGCTGCGACAAAAGTGTAGTTGGAGTACAGAAGAGAGAACAGTCACATGAAGTGTAGAACTTGAAGTACTTTCACCAGAACTTGGAGGAGTCTTACGGGTCTAGTTGCTGTAGATTCCGTCCCTCCGTTTCGATCGAAGACACGTCCCACCCATCTCTCAGAGTTACTGCTCGTCCTCAGGAGACGAGGAGATTGACTCTGGGTTTGCAGGAGAAGAAACTAGACCACGGATTCCTCCTTCCTTTACGACTTGGAAGAAGATGACGGGCGCTGTTGTTTATGGTTCATCTTAGAGGATCGTCGAAGGAAACCCACCACATGCTCAACGCCATGAAGGCGCATGGTACGTACGCTCTACGCCATCATAAGTAATCTCACTAGGCGATACGGTTTGCTACGCTCCTAGGAAGAAGGCATCTATCTCCATCTCCACCTCCTTAAAACTTCACTTCAGTGAGCTCTTTGGAACCTCACGTGCTGAGTCAAGCGAAGAAGGGAGAGGAAGGTGGCTGAGCGATTGCAAAGAGATGGCATCGTCCTAGATACCAATTCCAACGATGGGGAAGAAGAACACAGGACCCGTAATTTCCTTGCACAAGTAACGTACGTTCATGGTCCAGATCGTTGTCCTAATTGTATGATGAAATGTTGCTTCAGTTAAGCATGTCTTGATGCAAGGGGACACGCTAAAATTTAAGGCCTAAGATCTCCGCCGCAAAGTTGCTAACCTATCTATAAGATAACCCAGAGACCTTTTCTTAATTCTGCTTCCAATACTCCCACGGTCCAAGAAAAGCTCACCACTTCCCAAGGGAACAACAAGAAACGGCTCCTACAAGGAAGACTGCATACATGCATAAAAGAGTAGGCATCATGTTGCATGTTATGCGTGCTTCAAACCAAACTTCACGCATGATTACATGATTGAGGTCGAATTGACGGCTAAGTCTTATTGGGCAGATGACCCATTAATAGCCCACATCAATCATTAAATTCTTTTTTTTAATATAATTTTTTTTTTTAATCTTGTCTGAGAACTTATGGCAACGCGTAAGATAAACCTTGTCTCCTTATTAGTCTTTTATGATTGTTGAACAGATTTTATATTTTTTATAAGAGACTTTAAAATTTGTACCTTCGTTATTTTTAACAGGCGATCAAAGAGATCCGGCATTGCATGAAGCCATTCATTATTTTTAACAGGCGATCAAAGAGGTTCGGCATTGCATGAAGCCACCCAAGAGGAGCAGCAACACATCAATAATCGACATGAAGTTATCCAACAGAACAGGTAGTGCATCAACAACCGACATCAAGGTACCAAAGAAAACAAGAATAGCATCAAGAAAAATACATGGAGCCACAAATGAAAAGAGTAATGGAATACATCGAGCTCACCGATTGTGGAGATCGTCGGCGATGAACGTCATAGAAGGAGGATAGAGAGAGAAGAGGGTGGGAAAGAGAGGGTTACGGTTGTTTCTGGAGGAGGAGATGTTGGGCAGATGGCCCAGATTTAGTTCATAATGGGCTTTAGAGAAGTCCACGGCTCAAAACCTTACTTATATTAACCTAAAACCTAGATTAGGTGCCTAGGGTTGAGATTAAGAGAGGAGCGACGACTTAAAACATAGGAGAGAGAAAGAAGACTGCAGATTGACAGTAGAGACCAGAAAATAAGAGATCCAGGAAAGAGAAGAAGACAATGGTAGGAAAAGACTATTCTCAATCATTCAAATCTCAGGTTAGATCAATTTGCAGTAGATTCTTACTGTGATCTTTTGGGAATGTTTTGGATATTGTGCTTAAGATTATAGTCTTTGTATCCCTGTGATTCTCTTGTAGCTATTGCTTTGGGCTTGGGCAAGAAGCCTTGAGATCTGTATATTCATTATTTTGATAGTGGATTTTCTCTAGCTTGTCCCGTGGTTTTTACCTTTCAAGTTAAAGGGGTTTTTCACGTAAATCTTGATGTTCATCTTATTTTAATTTCTGTTTGATTTCGCTGTGTGTGACGGTCTGCTAGTATTTGTTCGTATACAAAGATTATTCCTGTTTTATTCCCATCAACTGGTATCAGAGCAAGTTTTTTATGGTATTTAATCTTTTGTATAGGAACATGGAGGCCGGTAATATTTCTCGCATGATTAGTTTAAACAGAAATAATTGGATGATATGGAAACCAAGAATGAAAGATCTCTTGTATTGCAAAGATTTGTATGGACCTTTGCAAGGAGATAGTGCAAAGCCCACATCTATGACAGATGATGAGTGAAAGAGGTTAGATCGAAAAACAGTTGACTTTATTCGACAATAGCTAGATGATAGTGTCTTTCACCATGTTTCTACTGAATGTTCTGCATACTCTCTTTGGAAAAAGTTAGAAGGTCTTTATGAAAGAAAAACGGCTGGCAACAAAGCTTTTTTGATGAAAAAATTTGTGAACTTGAAATATAAAGAGGGTACTTCTATTCCTGAGCATTTAAATGAAATACAGAGTATTACTAACCAGTTATCCTCTATGAAAATATCTCTTGATGATGAGTTGAAGGCATTGTTACTTCTTAGTTCTTTGCTAGAAAGTTGGGAGACACTAGTGGTTTCTCTCAGTAATTCGGCACCAGATGGTATTGTCACCATGAGTCAAGTAACAAGCAATTTATTGAATGATGAGTTAAGTAGAAAGAATTCAGCAACTTCTCAGATTGATTCACAAGCACTTGTCTCAGAGAACAGAGGAAGGTCAAAGTCAAAGGATAGAAGTGGTTCACGTGTGGGTAGAAGCAAGTCAAGGTCAAGGAAAGATATTGTTTGCTACAATTGTGGTGAGAAAGGACATTACAATAATCAGTGCAAGCAACCTAAGAAGAACAAGAAAAGGGGGAAAGAAGTTGAGCATACAGAGTCAAAAGAGAATATCACAGCTATAGTACAAGGTAGTGATTATTTGATTTTGTCTACTTCCGATGATATTTTTTCTTGTGTGTGTCAGGATCTCGAGTGGATAATTGACACAGGTGCTTCTTATCATGCTACACCACGGAGAGAGTTCTTTGCTACTTACAGGTCTGAAAATTTTGGTGTTGTCAAGATGGGCAACTATGACACAACAAACATCATTGGCATGAGAGATATCCATATAAAGACTAACCTTGGTTGCAAGTTGGTGCTTAAGGATGTGAGGTATGTGATTGACTTAAGACTGAATTTAATTTCAGTTGGAAGGCTGGACGATGAAGACTTTGATGTCAGATTTCACAAAGGGCAATGGAAGCTCAGTAAGGGTTCTCTTATTGTAGCTAATGAGAAGAAATGTCATACATTGTACAGATTACAGGCTAAAGCTTGTGGTGAGCAATTGAATGCTACAGAGAAAGACTTCAGTATAGAGTTGTGGCATAGGCGACTGGGACACATGAGCGAGAAAGGACTGCAAGAACTTTCTAAGAGAGAGATATTGTCATACCTCAAAGGTACACATTTAAACTCTTGTATTGATTGTTTGGTTGGTAAACAACATAGAATTTTCTTTGTTAGTCCTGCCTTATCTAGAAAAATGCATGTCTTGGACCGTGTCTATACAAATGTGTGTGGTCCTTTGATGACAAAAACTTCTGATGGATCTATTAATGTTCCTAGTATCAGTGGTGCACTTTATTTTGTTACTTTTATAGATGACTTTTCTAGGAAAGTTTGGGTCTATACTTTGAAGAGTAAAGATCAGGTTATTAATGTCTTCAAAGAGTTTCATGCCAGAGTTGAAAGGGAGACAGAAAGACAATTGAAATGTATAAGATCATATAATGGTGGTGAGTACACAGGATTGTTTAATGATTATTGCAGGTCACATGACATCCAACATGAGTTAACAGTCTCTAGTACGCCTCGGCATAATGCAATTATAGAGAGGATGAACTGCACCATCATGGAAAAGATCAGATGTATACTTTCACAAGCCAAGCTACCCAAAAGGTTTTGGGATGAGGCTTTGAGAACTACAGTTGATGTAATCAATTTATCACCATGTACAGCTCTGGATGGTGATGTTGCAGAGCATGTATGGTCAGGAAAATATATCTCCTATAGGCATTTAAGAGTGTTTGGTTGTCGTGCATTTGTATATATTCCAAACAATGAAAGGTCCAAGCTGGATGGTAAAATAAAAGAGTGTATTTTTCTTGGTTACAGGCTTTGGGATCCAGAAAAGCAGAAGGTGTTCAGAAGCAGAGATGTTGTCTTCTTTGAGGATCAAACCATTGAGGATTTGAAGAAGGAGACACCAGCTAAGACTTTTGTAGAGGGATTGTAGACTGTGACCCAGTTATTCCTCCAATATATCAGGGTGATGGGGGAGATGTGCAGGAAGATGGTGCAGAGCCAGATGTTGATCTACCTGTAGGACATGTTGAGTAAGAAGAAGAAAGAGAGCAAGTTCCCATAGAACCTCAGTTAAGAAGATTTTCTAGACCACGTCAACCTTCCAGAAGATACTCTACAGATGAGTATGTGATGCTTACTAATGCAGGTGAACCAGAGAGTTACCAGGAAGCAGTTGAAAGTGAGCAGAAAAAGAAGTGGTTTATTGCTATGCAGGAAGAGATGGATTCTCTGCAGAAGAACCACACATATGATTTGGTGCAACTACCAGAGGGAAGTAAGGCCTTGAAGAACAAGTGGGTTTTCAGGTTGAAGACTCAAAAATATTGTTCTCAACCAAAGTATAAAGCTAGATTGGTTGTGAAAGACTTTGGTCAAAAGAAAGGTATTGACTTTGAAGAAATTTTTTCTCTTGTTGTTAAAATGTCTTCTATCTGTGGTATTGCTGCTAACCTAGACTTGGAGATTGAATAGTTAGATGTGAAAACAGCTTTCCTTCATGGGGATTTGGAGGAGAAAATTTATATGAAGCAACCAGAAGGCTTCAAAGTCAAAGGTAAAGAAAATCTTGTCTGCAAGTTGAAAAAGAGCTTGTATGGGCTAAAGCAAGCTCCAAGACAGTGGTATAAAAAGTTTGATTCATTTATGATTGAAAATAAATATAAAAGAACAGCTTCAGATCATTGTGTGTACATCAAACGGTTTGGTGATGATTTTATTATTCTCTTACTTTATGTTGATGATATGATTATCCTCGGAAAGATATGTCTATGATTGACAGGTTGAAGAAGGACCTGAGTGAGTCTTTTGGAATGAAGGACATGGGGCCAGCAAAGCAAATACTGGATATGTAGATTTCTCGTGACAAAAGAAAGAGAAAGATATGGTTATCATAGGAGAAATACATTGAGAAGGTATTGTATATGTTCAATATGAGTAATGCAAAGCCAGTTGGTTCTCCTCTTGTAGGTCACTTCAAGTTGTGCTCAGATCAGAGTTCGTCAAGTGATGAGGAGAAGGAGAAAATGTAAAAGGTTCCTTATGCTTCAGTAGTTGGAAGTTTAATATACCCAATGGTATGTACGAGGCCAGACATCGCATATGCAGTGGGTGTTACTAGTAGATTTCTTGCAAATCCAGATAAAGAGCATTGGGCAGCAGTGAAGTGAATTTTTAGATATCTCAGAGGAAGTTCTAAAGTTTGTTTAAGCTTTGGAGGTGGACCACCTGTATTGACAGGTTATAGAGATGCAGATATGACAAGAGATATTGACACAAGGAAGTCCACATCAGGTTTTATACTTACTTTTACAAGGGGAGCTGTGTCATGACAGTCCAGATTGCAAATGTGTATTGCTCTCTCCACCACAGAGGTAGAATATATTGCTGCTACAGAGGTTTGCAAAGAAATGTTATGGATGAAAGGATTCTTATAAGAATTGGGGCTGAAACAGGAAAACTATGTGGTGTATTGTGACAGTCAGAGTGTCATCCATTTATGCAAGAACCCAACATTTCATTCCAAATCAAAGCATATAGATGTCAGATATCACTGGATCAGAAATGTGCTTGAAGAGAAGCAGTTACAACTTTAGAAAATTCACACAGATGATAATGGGACAGACATGTTGACAAAGGCTTTACCGAAAGAGAGACAAGAGATGAGACGACAGTTGGTCGGCTTGACTTCACATTGAGGAGTCATGAAATAGCCTCCCTTATGGGTTGAAGGGGGAGGTTGTTGGGCAGATGGCCCAGATTCAGCCCATAATGGGCTTTAGTGAAGCCCACAGCCCAAAACCTCACTTATATTAACCTAAAACTTAGATTAGGTAGCTAAGATTGAGATTAAGAAAAGAGCGGTAGCTGAAAACGTGGGAGAGAGAAAGAAGACTGCAGATTGACAATAGAGGCCAGAAAATAAGAAATCCAGGAAAGGAAAGAAGACAAGGGCAGGAAAAGACTATTCTCAATCATTCAAATCTCAGGTTAGATCAGTTTACAGTGGATTCTTACTGTGATCTCTTGGGAAGGTTTTGGATATTGTGCTTAGGATTATAGTCCTCGTATCCC
This sequence comes from Ensete ventricosum, assembly GCA_029747655.1. Classification (NCBI taxonomy): domain Eukaryota; kingdom Viridiplantae; phylum Streptophyta; class Magnoliopsida; order Zingiberales; family Musaceae; genus Ensete; species Ensete ventricosum. Next base: position 57,844,287 of record JAQQAF010000009.1, read on the forward strand.
TGTGATTCTCTTGTGGCTATTGCTTTGGGCTTGGGCAAGAAGCATTGAGATCTGCATATTCATTATTTTGACAGTGGATTTTCTCTGGCTTGTCTCGTGATTTTTACCCCTCGAGTTGAAGGGGTTTTCCACGTAAATCTTGGTGTTCATCTGATTTTGATTTCTATTTGATTCCGCTGTGTGTGACGGTGTGCTAGTATTTGTTCGTATACAAAGATTATTCCTGTTTTATTCCCATCAGGAGAGAGAGAGGAAGAGGGATTGGTTTCGGTGATAACTTTGACGAAATCCGATGGGGGTAAGTGTGTGTTCACCATCAGTGGGGCTAATCCGTGCAACGGGTAGCCAATGTACATAGAGATAGCAGAAGGGGGGCGGGGTTTGGTTTTGGAGATGCGGGCAGGTAGCAACCGTTGTTCATCGAGGTAAACACTGCAACGACTAGACATCCGTAGAGGAAGGCACCGACGGCCGTTGCTTCCACGGTTCGGCGATGGCCGCCGTTTGTAGAGGAAACACCGCAGTCGTCGATTTCGGGCGGTGTCAGGCGTTGGCCGCGGGCGAAGAATAACCCGCGATTAGTCACCCGCGGTGATTTCTTGGCGCCCCGATTTGTTCTCCCCATGCGGGGAGAAGAAGGAGGCGACGTCAAGAATGAATGAACGAAACAGAAATAGGAACTTTGGCGGTTGGGGCTGACGGTACGAGACCGGCCTGTTCTTGAAGAAGGCGGAAGTCGGATTTGTCGCGCTCGTCCTGGATATGCTTTTGGAGGTCCTGGAGCTTGCGCTGCCGGGCATCATGCTTCTCCTCCGCCTTCCCCGTGTGGCATCCCTTGTCGTTGAGCCATCTCCTCCTCCAAGAACCCCTCGCGATTTCCTCTCCTTTTGTTTCCCTTCTTGATCTCTCGTTTCCTCTCTCGTCTTCGATTTAGAAATGGGTTAAGGAACGACGGACATATAAAAAAGAGAAAAGAAATTAAAGAGACAAAAGGGTAATTTAAAAAAACCAAATAAATACAAAAAGTTGATTAAAAAAAATAAATAAATACCTAAATAAATAAATATCTAAATAGAGACAATGGACATATTTTGGTAGATATGTACGTAGGGCGAAGAAAAAATGATAGAGTGAATAAACCAAAGGTACAAAGTAAAGCTTTCACATAGTTAACCGTTCAAGTTAAAATAGTGTTCACTGAGCCCGAAAATATAACCCTAAAATCTAGTAAAAAATAGTGTTAACATTTTGAGTGAAAAGTTAACTGAAAAATCAAATATCGAAACCCTAATAAAAATTAAAAAATCTGAAAAATAGGGGAAGGAAGCTATTTCATAAAATTATAAATGTTTGAAATTTATTTGAAACAAAAAACCCACTTTTGAGGGACTTATAGGGCGAATTTGGGATGGAAAAAGGGACAAAACAACGTTGTTGTTTTGTAACCAGATGCATCTTGTTGTGTCATTTCCGAAAAGGTATCGTGCGTCGAAAATGGACGATCCTACGCGAAGTTACGATCGTTTGAAGTTTCTTGCTTGTAGGAATTTTTTTCTCCATCTTGGGACATCCTTTTGAGGTGAAACTAAGGGCATTGGACCTTTGATTTCGAGGGGAATAGAGGAAAAAAATATGGCTGGGCTTGGGGTTCGAATTGTGGGGTTTTTGAGGGTCTAGGGTTTTGGGGTTGTTGTTGACTCGAGATTCAGCTCTAAAGTGCTAACGATTGAACCCAAAACCCTATAGAGTTGGGGGAAAGGATGTAATCTTCAGAAATTTTTGGGTTCTGAAACCTAATTTGAAAACCCTGTTAAGTAATTGCAAAACCCTAATCTCAACCCCTAGGATTGGTGTTCACTAAGCCCCAACAATCAACCCTAAGACCTTTAGGGTCGAAAGTGAGGGATGAGAGTGAACATGTGGGGTTGAGAGTAAACATTGGACCTTTGATGGCTAGGTTTGGGGTTAGGGTTGTTGTGAAGCTAGAATTCTATAGTTACCATTTAGGGTCAACTTAGTGTTCACTAAACCTGAGGAATCAACCGTAAGACACAGAGATTGGGGTTTATTGTGAAACTTGAGTCGTATTGTTAACATTTTGGGTTAAAAGAGTGTTCACTAAGCCCGAAGAATCAATCGTAGAACTTAGTTTTCCTATCCTATTGTTAACGGTTACGGTTAAACAAGTGTTCACTAAGCCCGAAGAATCAATCATAGAACCCAGATTTCTATTTCTATTGTTAACGTTTTGGGTTTAGGGTAAACTCAAAACCCTAATGGTCAAACCATAATAGCAAAACCCAAATCTTGAAACCCTAATGGGCAAACTCTAATACCCAAACCGTAATGGGCAAACCCTAATAGCCAAACCTAATTTAGGGTTTATGGTTTAAACCCTCAACCCTACGTTGCCGAGCCGAAGTTGGCTTCAATTGGGAATTTTTAGGGGTCGTAATTGGGCCTAAAATGGACTACGAATTGGACCTCCAATTTGGTCCGATTGGGCATTTATTTGGGTTCAAATTGGGCTTCAGATTTATTTTATAATTGGGCTTCAAATTAGACATGAAATTGGGCAAAAATTGGGCCTACAATTAGTCCAATCATCGGGCCCACATTAAGCCTGAAATTGGGTTAACCATTGGTGTTAAATTTGGTCCGAAATTGGGCTCTAAATTGGGGCTGAAATTGACTTCAAATTGGGCCTGCAATTTGGTCCGATTAGACATTTATTTGGGTTAAAATTGGGCCTCAGAATTGTTTGACAATTGGGCTTCAAATTGAACCTGAAATTGGGCAAACGTTGGACCTACAATTAGTCCAAAGGTCTGAATTTCGGTTCAACTTGGGTCTTTTATTTGGTTCGAAATTAGGCATCAATTTGGGTCCAAAATTGGGCTGAACTCGATTTGAATTGGGCCTCCATTTTGGTTCTGTTGGGCATCAATTTGGGTCCGAATTGAGCCTCATATTCGTTTGACAATTGAGCTTTTAATTGGACCTGAAATTGGGCAAATGTTGGGCCGACAATTAGTCCAATCATCGGGCTTATATTGGGCCTGAAATTGGGTTTCCTTGGGCCTTAAATTTGGTCAGAAATTAAGGTTAACTTGAGCCTGAAATTGACTCGGAATTGAGCCTCCAATTTAGTTTGAAATTGGGACCCAAGTTTCCATGAAATTGTGCAACATTCGGGCCTGAAATTAGGTATAAAATAGGTTCGAACATTGGGCCCAAATTGGGTCTAATAGTTGGTCCGAAATTGGACAACAAATTATTCCTCAAAATAGGTTCAAATTGGGACTAGATTTCGACAACAATTAAAACCTCAAATTTATCCTGAAATTGGTTTACAGTTGAGCCTTAATTTTTCTAATTTTTTATGAATTTTCGGATTTTCAATTTTGTAGAATTCTTGTTTTTTTCTCAAATTTATCAAATTGTTTATATTGTTTCAAAATTTGAATTTTTTGAATTTTCTGCTATTTAGGAGTTTAGGGTTTAGAGTTTGGGGTTTAGGGGCTTTCTAGCGTTTAGATGGCTTAGAGGGTTTAGGGTTTAGGGTTTAGAGTTTAGGGTGGATTTTTAGGGTTCAGATGGTTTAGAGGGTTGGGGGTTTGGGGTTTATGGTTTAGGGTTAAGGGTTTAGGGCTTAGGATTTAGGTTTTGCGTTTTGGGTTTAGGGTTTAGGGTTTAATAATTCAACTTTAAAGTCGTAAGGCCTGATTTCGACGGATGTAAGTCTATTAATTGTGCTATTAGGTACAAAATTGTGACAATGTTGGAACTTTAGTTCGAAACATATTAAACAAAAACCATTAGCTCAAGACATTTTAGACAATCTCCTAGTAGGCATTGAGATAAATTATTGATTAGTAATTCTCATTTAATGATTTGTACTAAATGTTCTTATACTTAGGGGCATATACAACTTCTTACTTTAGTTTTTTTAATAATGAAATAATCATAAATCAAAATGAATGTGATTTTAGATGGACATTAGAGATCAGGACAATAGATGGTAAAACTTTGAGCCACCATCACTTCTGCTGGGTTTGCTGCTTATGTGATGGAGTACCTTCAATAATAGGAAGGTGCAACTGTTGGGCTGTTTTTTTCAACTACACATGGATCCTCTTTGTCTAAAATATGGTGCCAGATAAAATATTGACAACCTTATGACATGTAAAAGGAAGGAGCTAGTATTTTTTGTTAGTATTAAAAGAATGTGTGAATTATAATTAACTGTTGATTTTCTAATGCTGGTTAGCATCAGGTTGAGTTCCCCATTTTAATTTTTTTTTGGTATGCCCTGAATATAACTTAGTCATGGTTTGTTACAAAGATTCACATCATTCATATCTTGTTTTCTTATTCAACTACCAAGAATTTTTTTTTTTTTTGTTGCTTCATCTGAATCCTGGACTTGATTGGCATGTCCATTTATGCCAAGGATACTTGAGTCGTCCTTAATGTTATTCCATCATCATAATAGTACGTCTTTTTGGTCTTAGGATATGATCTTCCTAATTAATGAAAAACAAGAAAGTCAATTGATGAGAGATGTCCAAGCAATCATGCTCGATATAAATTGCCAGATTTATTATGTGGATGTCTGTCAAGAGATGACATGGCTAATGTAGTGCCACAACAATTTCAAATTTAAACGATAAAATTTGTAACTTTTGTTGCAGAGTTGCTGTTCGTTCAAAGAGTCAACAGAGAGTTGCTGAGGAGGCTGTCATCATTCATGATGATTAAGTTATTATTTCTTGTTTTTGCGAGGAAGTCATTTTTTGAAATTATAGCAGTGCATTACTTTCGTCTCTTGCACAAAACGCTTTCAGTACTAGTTTGATTTTGGTGGAGTGCTTCGTGTAAGGGCTTATATTTTTTCTGGTGGTAATTCTTTGTATTAATAAAGTTCGTCCTTTTTTTTTGGCCTTTTCATTTTGCGACCGCCATGTGCAGTGGGAATGTGCAGACTGGAGCATGTCCTTTTCATTACTTTCGTCCGTCGTTGTGCTCCTGTGTACTCAAAAGTCAAATGTCTTTCTTCAGCTGAAACTAAGGAGACCAGTGTGCAGACTGGAGCATGTCGTGAGACGAAATTGACTGACATATACCAAATATCAAGTTAATTAAGAGTTTATTTAAATAAATAATTCAGTCCACTCAAGAGTTGGATTAGACTGAGTCTAAAAAAAAAAGTAAGATTTGAAGTAAAAATCTAAATAGGAGTTCAATTAGGAGTTAGACTCCCTATAAATAAGGGTGTAACACTTTTATTTTGATCAATAAAAACTATTTAATTTCATCCTTTAGTTAAAACCCTAGGAGGGTCGATCCTCTACAGCGATCGTTTATCTTCGATAAAAATCTTTTGGTTCCTATCATCTAGTATCAGAGCAGCGTTCTTTTTGTTGTTCATTCATTTTACCATCGCCCCTACCATCCTACTGTTATTACCATCTACAATCCCAGATTGCAGTCGTCGACTTCTACCTCTTGTTGCTACCACCACCGACAACAATTTGTTGTAGCCATCTAACCTAGATTGCTGTTGTTGTCACCAATTTCCTCTCTTGTTGCTGTCACCACCAGCAACAAATTGCTATAGCCATCTAACCTTACATTGCTGTTGCTGCCCCTCCATCTTTGCTGTTGTCGCCTCTACCACCTAGCCAAATCTCATGCCCCTGACTCGACAATAGAAGGAAGACATCACTGATATTCAATCTTACGCGATGGCTTTGGATGATGCACTCGATGTAAAGTTTGAGACTTTCAAGATTCGCATAGATGATAAATTTCAAACACTCTTCCATGAATTCAGAACAAGCTAATGAGAGAGCCCAAATAAATCTCAACGTGGAGAAAGTTCTAATTACAAGGAGAACCGATTTGAGAACTGTGATCAAGGGTAGGACATCAGATACTCGCGCATGAGGGTAGAGTTTCCTAGATGAAAAAATGGAGACCCAACCGACTAGCCCTAAAAGGATATAAGGTGGACATTGCTGCCATACAACTTGAAGGGGATGCAATTTAGTGGTAAGATTGGTTCGAGCATACACATAGCATACCCACGTGAGAGCAATTCAAAAGTAGGCTGCTGATCCATTTTAGGTCGTCGAAGTATAAGAATATGGATGGACAACTTGCGAAGATTCGTCAAACCTCTATCGTACAAGAATATCAAAGCAGGTTTGGACGTCTCTTAAATCAAACCCATGATTGATCCAAAAAATAATTGCTTAGTACATTCATCGTAGGACTCAAATCGGAGATCAGATGCAAAGTTAAGGCTCGCCAATCATACATCTTGATGGCTACCATATCCTTTGCCTGCATTCAAGAGGAAAGACTTAACATCGACACCCGAAGGGCCAAGATCAAACCACTGGCCTCCCCTACTACCAATCGAACCCCTATGCCAAAGAAGCTTACCTGAGATGAACTCCGAGAGAGATCGGCCAAGGGACTTTATTGGCACTGTGACAAACAATGGAGTAGAGATCACCACTGCAAAAGAGGAAAACTTTTGATGATCGAGTCGATTGAAGAACGAGAAGCTGAGGACATGGATCCAGAAGTCGAGGAGAAAGACACGGAGGAAGAAGCATAACCAGTCACCAGCACAGTTCAAGCCCTAGCCGGCTATGCCAACCCCCAGACGATGAAAATCAAAGGACTTCTCAAGCATCAATCGATAACAATTCTGATCGATACTGGTAGCACTAACAATTTCATGGATAATAAGGTCGCTGCTCGGTTAACCTAAATGATTGAAGATTGTATAAGTTCGACGTGATGGTGACATATGGTTGAATCCTAACATATAACAACAAGTGTCCGAGAGTGAAATTGATCATGGAGGGCAAAGAAATAATTATGGATTTCTTCTTGCTACCATTGGAAGATTATGAAGTGGTGTTCAGTATCGAATGGTTAGCCATTGATGATGTTTTATGAAACTTCTCTAAACTTATCATGAAGTTTTTCATTAATGAAAAACAAGTGATCCTAAGGGGCAAACGCGGAAGCAAGATTTCCGCCGTTATGAGTCTACCGATGGAAAGGGTACTTCAAAAGGTGCATACCAGTTTCTTAATCCATTTGCAAGGGCAAAAACTTGAAGAATCGACGGTGCAAGAGAAAAACCCTACACTCTCTTTCTTGCTTTCTGAATTTGTAGATATATTTGATAAACCGTAAGGACTTCCACCTATTCAACTGCATGCCATCGAATTCCCATCTTGTCAGGGAAGCTCCAACAAATGTTAGATTGTACCGGTATCCCCACTTCCAATGATAATATTTAGCTTGGACTGACATCTCTATGGACTTTTACCAGCAAATTTTAAACAGAGCTCTTTTAGTTGCAGGGTACACAATTGTGGGTGAATATAGCCTATCACCCACAAACTGATGGCTAAACAGTAGTAAATTGGTGCTTGAAAAATTACCTTAGGTGCTTTACCAGTGATAGGCCGAAGGAGTGGACTAAATGACTTCCCTGAGCTAAATGATGGTACAATACAATCTATCATTCATCTATCAAAAGTACCTCGTTTGAAGTTGGCTGGTCTCCACCAGCAATTACAAAATATATAGCCAACACATCAAAGGTGGATCAAGTAAATAAGAAGTTAATTGACAGGGATAAAACTTTGTAGCTCTTGAAAGGCAACCTTACAGCCGCCCAAGCAAGAACAAAACAATAAGCCGATAAGCACCAGAGAATTTATTGTAGGAGATTGGATCTTCCTTTGCCTTTAGCCATACAAGCAAACATCTATAAAGACCCGAGCCACTATGAAGTTGTCTCCCCACTTTTTCGGACCCTATAAAATTTTGGAGCGCATTGGAGTCGTTGCTTACCGATTGGATCTACGAGTGGACTCAAAGATACATCCAATCTTCCATGTTTCCTGCCTTAAATTGTAGCTAGGAGGAGATGAATTAATGCAAAATCACTTACCCGACATCTCTATTGATGGAGAAGTCCAGGTTCGACTAAAGACTGTTTTGGACCGCAAGATAGTGATACACAATGGATGCCCCTCAACTGAAGTATTGGTACAGTGGACCAATCTACCTACTGAGGATGCTACTTGGGAGTCCTATGATGAGAGAAAGATGAAGTGTTTGGAGTTTATGAAGGTACAACCTTGAGGACAAGACTGTTTTGAAGAGGTCAGGTTTGAAGGACCCCAACTAGGTTGAGTCCTAGTTTATTGAGTCATGTCTACCGTTGAGCCATGTTGACCGACCTAAATCAAATGTTAAGTCAATTAGGAGTCTATTCAAATAAGGAGTCCAAGTCTAATCAAGAGTTGAATTCAGCTAAGACTCTAAGGGAGTAAGAGTCTAAGTAGGAGTTCAATTAGAAGTTGGATTAAAGTCCCCATAAATAAGGGTGTAATACTTTTGTTTTGATTAATGAAAGCTATTTGATTTCAGTCTTTGGCCGAAACTCTAGGAGGGCCAAACCCCTACAACGATCATTTATCTTCGATAAAAACCTTTGGGTTCCTAATTATAACTATGTTTCTTTAGACCGCCCTACCATATGGCTCTACTTAAGTTCACAAAGCTTAAAAAATAGTTAGATGAACTGCTAATTAGTGGTCTCATCCATAATTCCAAAGCACTATTCAAAGCTCCAATTCTCTTTCAGAAGAAACAAAATGGGAGCCTCCAAGTATGGGTTAACTCCATGATAATGTTCTTCGCCATATTCTCTCCCAAACCCCAACACAACGAAAAGGATTTCTGCGGGGGAAGTGGGGGGGGGGGGGGGGGGGGGGGGGGGGGGGGTGGGGGGCGTGGGTGGTCGGGTTTGAGAGAGAATGTGGTGAAGAACACAACGTCTCCATCTCAGCCACGTCACAACTTAGCCACGTTGAGCCTGACCCTACCTCGGGGTATCCTTTGACGGTCCTGCGATCGACTAACTATTCCCCCCGATAATGGGCGACGCAAGAGTGCCGACGTGCCAGACCAGCCCCCTGACCCCTGACAACTGGTAACGGGCGACGTGCCAGGGTAGACGCAGCAGCCGACAGGCGAACGACACCCCTTGACCCCTGACAGCTGGTGACAGGCAACGTGTCAGGGTAGACGCAACAGCCGACCGACGAACAATACCCCTTGCCCCCTGACAGCAGGCGATGGACGACGTGCCAAGGCAGATGCAGCAGCCGACCGACGTACAACGCCCCCAACGACAGGCGGTTAGTGATTTGTCAGGTATTGTAGCGACAACGTGGCCCACGTACGACCAACTCGTCTATGCAGGTATAAATGTCCACTTACCACATCTGCAAAGAGGATCCGAACTCAATTAAACTGACCCATAACTTGATCATTGGAGGGACTCGACCGAGCCCAAACAGCTCAGCTCGAGTCTTTTGTAGGACTTACCGATCGATTGACCAAGGAAGCCACCCGAAGAAAGAAGTGGAGCTACCACGTCATCGGACCATGGAGGCAATCGAGCGCACGTGGGAATCCTCACCGGGGTGACATGCCATCCCACGTTATGGGACCACCCCAACAGTTGGTATAGACAATTAGGATATAATGATGTTAATTAAATAAGAGATTGACACAAACATTAAGCATAAATAAACGATGATTAGGATAAATTTGAGCAATCAAATAGCAGAAGCATATGGCAAAGTTCATATCAAGCAGCCAAAATTGCCAACAACCGATAAAGGTTGCTCAATTTTGATATTTTTTTATTAGTCAAGGCAAAAAAAAAGAAAATCAAGGTGATCAATAACCAAATTAAGCCAATTTGTTACAACAAAACAATGCAATTTTGGATTGCCCAAAATCAAACAAGGTTTGAACCAGACATTGTATCATATTCTAAAAGAATATGATACAACAAAAAATAGTAAATCATAGACCGATCCAATTAGTCAGATTTAACCATAATTAATAACTCCACGCTTCTTAAAAAATTAAGTTGTCATAATAAAGGTATTTGGGTATACAGAAAACCTACAATCTTTAATGATGGGACAACATGAAAGTTAGAAAAGATGATAGGAGGAATAAAACGAAAATAATAATAATAATAATATAAAAAACGGACAAAGCAAAATGACGATAATGAGAAAAGAAAATTGAAGAGAATAAAAAAATTTGAAGGAAATAATATAATAGTGTACCCTTGATATATTTTCTTGATATATGATTTAACCTACTGATTCACGGATCTAATCAATTATCCAGTAAAACTAATATTGGTCGAGTCAATGATCAATTGGTTTTTGGCAACTACGATTCCACAATTGGAACTGTAACTGTTACATCGGCACCATCGACAGAAAGAAAAATATATCGACTACGTGAACAATTGGTATTGTGTATAAGACTGCCCAAATCATTGGTCCAAATGGAAAAAGGCAAGATGCAAACAAATTTATATGGATGTGAAAATTATAAGCCAAATAACTTAAAAGTAACGAACATGTCACCAAATTGCATATGCGGACATGTTTTTTTACAGAGTATGTACACCCAAACAGTAACAATCAAGCAATTATCTTTTCTCCTAATGACTGAAGAAGAAAGCCAAAAAGAATTACCAGAAACTAAACTATATATATCAAAAGCTAACAATTTAAAGGTACATAAACATCCAATCAAACACACTAACAAAGCATGTAAATTATGTAGTATCACAGCATCACAACCTTTGCTACGAAGGCGTGCATGCTGAGGTGCTAAAACATGTTTGCCTAAGCCCAGATGAATATTCACATAAATTCCACGTATGTAATCATGCGATGCTCTTAAAAGAGAAGCAACTTCTTGAGAAAGGAACATTCAAAAAAATATCCAACAAAATAAAGAGGTGTTTGTACATTCCCTTGTATAACACAATTTTATAAGATCATTCACAAACACAATCTTATAAAGATATCCATAAAAATTATCATTATGGTCGGGCAGGAAAAAAACATATGAGCACCCTTCATATGCAACCATCAATATTGTCAACTGAATTAAATATAAATCTCAACTGGGAAATAAGAAATTAGAGAAAAATATATCATCTAAAGCAGACATTAAGTTTTAATCATCTAGCTCAACAAAACCACCAGTACAATCCCAAGCCCCAATAACTGTTGTTAACAAATGCGAAATCATACAAAGATGCATTTGATGGGTGACATACCATTCAAGCCTTTAATATATCATATCCAAAGCTAACCATTTAACAGTACACAATCATTCAAACAAACACAACCATTGCAACGAATACAGCATACTAAACTATGGTGACAAAACATATTTACACAAACACAATATAAAAATCATTCACATATATCCCACATTTGTACTTACGTGATTATAACTCATAAATTTGGTATAAGATCACCCCTAAATAAATAATAGACTATACCTAGTTTCATAGATACATTACAGGTTCACTACCATAAATGCTCTTTAAAGAGCAGCAACTCCATGAAAACAAAACATTCCGATAAATATTCAAACAAAATAAGTGGATGAATTCATCCCAATCCCTTATATACCACAATCCAATAATATCATTCATGAAAACAATCCTATCGATACCCATACAGATGATTCTTATGTTTGGGCAAGGAAAAAAAACATGTAAGCACCTTGATCGACACATTATAAAACAAAAAAATATAATTTAAGCAAAAAACTATATTTTCCATTATCAACAGCACAAACCCAAACCCTAAAATTTAAACAAACATATGACACATTATAAACAAAGATGCATTTGCTCGGTATGTGACATATCATTCAAGCAAACCTTATTAATTAAACAAACATATGACAAATTATAAAACAAAGATGCATTTGCTGGATATGGTGCATACCAGTGACGCCTTCAATAACAAACATATAAATCCCACATATGCAACTATGTAATTACAACTCATAAATTTAGGATAAGATCACCTTCAATAACAAACACAAATCCCACATATGCAGCCACGTGATTATAACTAGTAACTTTAGGATAAGATCGCCGCTATAGTAAATTAGTAATAATAGACTATACACAACTGCACATATACATAACAGGTTCACCACTGTAGGTGCTCTTAAAAGAGAGCATATAAATGATCCTTATGGTTGGGCCAGCGAAAAAACTCATGACCCTTCATTTGTAATCATCCACTTCTTTAACTAAATTAAATATGAATCTCATCTGAAAAACAAAAAATTAGAGAAAAAAATATAGTCTAGAGCAGACACTATGTTTTACGTCATCAAGCTCAACAGCATTACCAACACAATCCCAAGCCCTGATAACTAAAATAACATTTGTGCAAATTATACAAGATTGATTTGATGGGCATGGAGCATACCATTCAAGATTTCAATAACAAACACATAATATATCAAAAGCTAACAATTTAGAACTACCCAAACATTCAATCAAACACACCGATGGAGAATGTAAATCATGTAGTGTCACAAACATTGCAATGACTACAAGCACACTAAGGTGCCAAAACATATTTCACAAACTCAAGGTGAAAGACATTCACAAAAATCCCACATATAGCTAGGTGATGAAAATGACCAACACTTGTTTCGACAAAATGCACAAGTTATCATATTTTAGGTCTTTTAGATAAATACATAACACTCGGTTGCACATTTACATACCAATACAACACCACAAAGCATTTAGGTTGACACGCCAGTATGATCATATGAACTAAATTCTGAATTGTACATAAATTCCAAATACAATTTCTGTACAATGCCTTTGTAGACAGTGTAGATTACAAATACTAAAATTGTGTGCATCAAACCTTCACTCGAAGGGAATTATTTATTGCCAATTCCAAACAGAGTTGTCTTTTTTATATGATACCAATGCAACATTTACTCTCACCAAAACAACTATTGATAACTTGCATCAATATATTTTACTCACATATCAGTACAGATTATTTTAACAACTTCAACATTAAGGGAGAGGCAAATGGATCAAAAGAAAAGAATTAAGTAGCAAGATATCCAAAATTTAACACATGGATATATTTGGACCCACCATTATTGTAGGACAATTGAATATGATCATTGGAACAAAAGAAGTTCCTAGTAAATAACCATAGATATGTAACTACTCAATTAAAGATTTTCAACCTTACAACTAAAATGGAGCAATCTTCAAATGTAACCATCCACAATTTCTATTCATTTACATAAGGATTCAAATATACAGTTTGAAAAACTAGAGAAGAATATGTAGGCTAGAGCAGACAACATTCATCAGTTTACATCATCTAAGTCCAACCAACAAAAGGAAAGAGGTCAATGAGGCATCTAATGGAAGTGTGTATGTAATTGTTGGTTGCTTCTCTCATTTTTAAATAATCTGTTCTCTTTGCACACATACATCATAGCATCCTAGCATTTGGTTTCTCTTTGAAATGACACTTGACTGTATTGTCATCAAGCTCAACAGCATTACCAACACAATCCCAAGCCCTGATAACTAAAATAACATTTGTGCAAATTATACAAGATTGATTTGATGGGCATGGAGCATACCATTCAAGATTTCAATAACAAACACATAATATATCAAAAGCTAACAATTTAGAACTACCCAAACATTCAATCAAACACACCGATGGAGAATGTAAATCATGTAGTGTCACAAACATTGCAATGACTACAAGCACACTAAGGTGCCAAAACATATTTCACAAACTCAAGGTGAAAGACATTCACAAAAATCCCACATGTAGCTAGGTGATGAAAATGACCAACACTTGTTTCGACAAAATGCACAAGTTATCATATTTTAGGTCTTTTAGATAAATACATAACACTCGGTTGCACATTTACATACCAATACAACACCACAAAGCATTTAGGTTGACACGCCATTATGATCATATGAACTAAATTCTGAATTGTACATAAATTCCAAATACAATTTCTGTACAATGCCTTTGTAGACAGTGTAGATTACAAATACTAAAATTGTGTGCATCAAACCTTCACTCGAAGGGAATTATTTATTGCCAATTCCAAACAGAGTTGTCTTTTTTATATGATACCAATGCAACATTTACTCTCACCAAAACAACTATTGATAACTTGCATCAATATATCTTACTCACATATCAGTACAGATTATTTTAACAACTTCAACATTAAGGGAGAGGCAAATGGATCAAAAGAAAAGAATTAAGTAGCAAGATATCCAAAATTTAACACATGGATATATTTGGACCCACCATTATTGTAGGACAATTGAATATGATCATTGGAACAAAAGAAGTTCCTAGTAAATAACCATAGATATGTAACTACTCAATTAAAGATTTTCAACCTTACAACTAATGTATGGGTTAACTCCATGATAATGTTCTTCGCCATATTCTCTCCCAAACCCCAACACAACGAAAAGGATTTCTGCGGGGGAAGTGGGGGGGGGGGGGGGGGGGGGGGTGGGGGGCGTGGGTGGTCGGGTTTGAGAGAGAATGTGGTGAAGAACACAACGTCCCCATCTCAGCCACGTCACAACTTAGCCACGTTGAGCCTGACCCTACCTCGGGGTATCCTTTGACGGTCCTGCGATCGACTAACTATTCCCCCCGATAATGGGCGACGCAAGAGTGCCGACGTGCCAGACCAGCCCTCTGACCCCTGACAACTGGTAACGGGCGACGTGCCAGGGTAGACGCAGCAGCCGACAGGCGAACGACACCCCTTGACCCCTGACAGCTGGTGACAGGCAACGTGTCAGGGTAGACGCAACAGCCGACCGACGAACAATACCCCTTGCCCCCTGACAGCAGGCGATGGACGACGTGCCAAGGCAGATGCAGCAGCCGACCGACGTACAACGCCCCCAACGACAGGCGGTTAGTGATTTGTCAGGTATTGTAGCGACAACGTGGCCCACGTACGACCAACTCGTCTATGCAGGTATAAATGTCCACTTACCACATCTGCAAAGAGGATCCGAACTCAATTAAACTGACCCATAACTTGATCATTGGAGGGACTCGACCGAGCCCAAACAGCTCAGCTCGAGTCTTTTGTAGGACTTACCGATCGATTGACCAAGGAAGCCACCCGAAGAAAGAAGTGGAGCTACCACGTCATCGGACCATGGAGGCAATCGAGCGCACGTGGGAATCCTCACCGGGGTGACATGCCATCCCACGTTATGGGACCACCCCAACAGTTGGTATAGACAATTAGGATATAATGATGTTAATTAAATAAGAGATTGACACAAACATTAAGCATAAATAAACGATGATTAGGATAAATTTGAGCAATCAAATAGCAGAAGCATATGGCAAAGTTCATATCAAGCAGCCAAAATTGCCAACAACCGATAAAGGTTGCTCAATTTTGATATTTTTTTATTAGTCAAGGCAAAAAAAAAGAAAATCAAGGTGATCAATAACCAAATTAAGCCAATTTGTTACAACAAAACAATGCAATTTTGGATTGCCCAAAATCAAACAAGGTTTGAACCAGACATTGTATCATATTCTAAAAGAATATGATACAACAAAAAATAGTAAATCATAGACCGATCCAATTAGTCAGATTTAACCATAATTAATAACTCCACGCTTCTTAAAAAATTAAGTTGTCATAATAAAGGTATTTGGGTATACAGAAAACCTACAATCTTTAATGATGGGACAACATGAAAGTTAGAAAAGATGATAGGAGGAATAAAACGAAAATAATAATAATAATAATATAAAAAACGGACAAAGCAAAATGACGATAATGAGAAAAGAAAATTGAAGAGAATAAAAAAATTTGAAGGAAATAATATAATAGTGTACCCTTGATATATTTTCTTGATATATGATTTAACCTACTGATTCACGGATCTAATCAATTATCCAGTAAAACTAATATTGGTCGAGTCAATGATCAATTGGTTTTTGGCAACTACGATTCCACAATTGGAACTGTAACTGTTACATCGGCACCATCGACAGAAAGAAAAATATATCGACTACGTGAACAATTGGTATTGTGTATAAGACTGCCCAAATCATTGGTCCAAATGGAAAAAGGCAAGATGCAAACAAATTTATATGGATGTGAAAATTATAAGCCAAATAACTTAAAAGTAACGAACATGTCACCAAATTGCATATGCGGACATGTTTTTTTACAGAGTATGTACACCCAAACAGTAACAATCAAGCAATTATCTTTTCTCCTAATGACTGAAGAAGAAAGCCAAAAAGAATTACCAGAAACTAAACTATATATATCAAAAGCTAACAATTTAAAGGTACATAAACATCCAATCAAACACACTAACAAAGCATGTAAATTATGTAGTATCACAGCATCACAACCTTTGCTACGAAGGCGTGCATGCTGAGGTGCTAAAACATGTTTGCCTAAGCCCAGATGAATATTCACATAAATTCCACGTATGTAATCATGCGATGCTCTTAAAAGAGAAGCAACTTCTTGAGAAAGGAACATTCAAAAAAATATCCAACAAAATAAAGAGGTGTTTGTACATTCCCTTGTATAACACAATTTTATAAGATCATTCACAAACACAATCTTATAAAGATATCCATAAAAATTATCATTATGGTCGGGCAGGAAAAAAACATATGAGCACCCTTCATATGCAACCATCAATATTGTCAACTGAATTAAATATAAATCTCAACTGGGAAATAAGAAATTAGAGAAAAATATATCATCTAAAGCAGACATTAAGTTTTAATCATCTAGCTCAACAAAACCACCAGTACAATCCCAAGCCCCAATAACTGTTGTTAACAAATGCGAAATCATACAAAGATGCATTTGATGGGTGACATACCATTCAAGCCTTTAATATATCATATCCAAAGCTAACCATTTAACAGTACACAATCATTCAAACAAACACAACCATTGCAACGAATACAGCATACTAAACTATGGTGACAAAACATATTTACACAAACACAATATAAAAATCATTCACATATATCCCACATTTGTACTTACGTGATTATAACTCATAAATTTGGTATAAGATCACCCCTAAATAAATAATAGACTATACCTAGTTTCATAGATACATTACAGGTTCACTACCATAAATGCTCTTTAAAGAGCAGCAACTCCATGAAAACAAAACATTCCGATAAATATTCAAACAAAATAAGTGGATGAATTCATCCCAATCCCTTATATACCACAATCCAATAATATCATTCATGAAAACAATCCTATCGATACCCATACAGATGATTCTTATGTTTGGGCAAGGAAAAAAAACATGTAAGCACCTTGATCGACACATTATAAAACAAAAAAATATAATTTAAGCAAAAAACTATATTTTCCATTATCAACAGCACAAACCCAAACCCTAAAATTTAAACAAACATATGACACATTATAAACAAAGATGCATTTGCTCGGTATGTGACATATCATTCAAGCAAACCTTATTAATTAAACAAACATATGACAAATTATAAAACAAAGATGCATTTGCTGGATATGGTGCATACCAGTGACGCCTTCAATAACAAACATATAAATCCCACATATGCAACTATGTAATTACAACTCATAAATTTAGGATAAGATCACCTTCAATAACAAACACAAATCCCACATATGCAGCCACGTGATTATAACTAGTAACTTTAGGATAAGATCGCCGCTATAGTAAATTAGTAATAATAGACTATACACAACTGCACATATACATAACAGGTTCACCACTGTAGGTGCTCTTAAAAGAGAGCATATAAATGATCCTTATGGTTGGGCCAGCGAAAAAACTCATGACCCTTCATTTGTAATCATCCACTTCTTTAACTAAATTAAATATGAATCTCATCTGAAAAACAAAAAATTAGAGAAAAAAATATAGTCTAGAGCAGACACTATGTTTTACGTCATCAAGCTCAACAGCATTACCAACACAATCCCAAGCCCTGATAACTAAAATAACATTTGTGCAAATTATACAAGATTGATTTGATGGGCATGGAGCATACCATTCAAGATTTCAATAACAAACACATAATATATCAAAAGCTAACAATTTAGAACTACCCAAACATTCAATCAAACACACCGATGGAGAATGTAAATCATGTAGTGTCACAAACATTGCAATGACTACAAGCACACTAAGGTGCCAAAACATATTTCACAAACTCAAGGTGAAAGACATTCACAAAAATCCCACATATAGCTAGGTGATGAAAATGACCAACACTTGTTTCGACAAAATGCACAAGTTATCATATTTTAGGTCTTTTAGATAAATACATAACACTCGGTTGCACATTTACATACCAATACAACACCACAAAGCATTTAGGTTGACACGCCAGTATGATCATATGAACTAAATTCTGAATTGTACATAAATTCCAAATACAATTTCTGTACAATGCCTTTGTAGACAGTGTAGATTACAAATACTAAAATTGTGTGCATCAAACCTTCACTCGAAGGGAATTATTTATTGCCAATTCCAAACAGAGTTGTCTTTTTTATATGATACCAATGCAACATTTACTCTCACCAAAACAACTATTGATAACTTGCATCAATATATTTTACTCACATATCAGTACAGATTATTTTAACAACTTCAACATTAAGGGAGAGGCAAATGGATCAAAAGAAAAGAATTAAGTAGCAAGATATCCAAAATTTAACACATGGATATATTTGGACCCACCATTATTGTAGGACAATTGAATATGATCATTGGAACAAAAGAAGTTCCTAGTAAATAACCATAGATATGTAACTACTCAATTAAAGATTTTCAACCTTACAACTAAAATGGAGCAATCTTCAAATGTAACCATCCACAATTTCTATTCATTTACATAAGGATTCAAATATACAGTTTGAAAAACTAGAGAAGAATATGTAGGCTAGAGCAGACAACATTCATCAGTTTACATCATCTAAGTCCAACCAACAAAAGGAAAGAGGTCAATGAGGCATCTAATGGAAGTGTGTATGTAATTGTTGGTTGCTTCTCTCATTTTTAAATAATCTGTTCTCTTTGCACACATACATCATAGCATCCTAGCATTTGGTTTCTCTTTGAAATGACACTTGACTGTATTGTCATCAAGCTCAACAGCATTACCAACACAATCCCAAGCCCTGATAACTAAAATAACATTTGTGCAAATTATACAAGATTGATTTGATGGGCATGGAGCATACCATTCAAGATTTCAATAACAAACACATAATATATCAAAAGCTAACAATTTAGAACTACCCAAACATTCAATCAAACACACCGATGGAGAATGTAAATCATGTAGTGTCACAAACATTGCAATGACTACAAGCACACTAAGGTGCCAAAACATATTTCACAAACTCAAGGTGAAAGACATTCACAAAAATCCCACATGTAGCTAGGTGATGAAAATGACCAACACTTGTTTCGACAAAATGCACAAGTTATCATATTTTAGGTCTTTTAGATAAATACATAACACTCGGTTGCACATTTACATACCAATACAACACCACAAAGCATTTAGGTTGACACGCCATTATGATCATATGAACTAAATTCTGAATTGTACATAAATTCCAAATACAATTTCTGTACAATGCCTTTGTAGACAGTGTAGATTACAAATACTAAAATTGTGTGCATCAAACCTTCACTCGAAGGGAATTATTTATTGCCAATTCCAAACAGAGTTGTCTTTTTTATATGATACCAATGCAACATTTACTCTCACCAAAACAACTATTGATAACTTGCATCAATATATCTTACTCACATATCAGTACAGATTATTTTAACAACTTCAACATTAAGGGAGAGGCAAATGGATCAAAAGAAAAGAATTAAGTAGCAAGATATCCAAAATTTAACACATGGATATATTTGGACCCACCATTATTGTAGGACAATTGAATATGATCATTGGAACAAAAGAAGTTCCTAGTAAATAACCATAGATATGTAACTACTCAATTAAAGATTTTCAACCTTACAACTAAAATGGAGCAATCTTCAAATGTAACCATCCACAATTTCTATTCATTTACATAAGGATTCAAATATACAGTTTGAAAAACTAGAGAAGAATATGTAGGCTAGAGCAGACAACATTCATCAGTTTACATCATCTAAGTCCAACCAACAAAAGGAAAGAGGTCAATGAGGCATCTAATGGAAGTGTGTATGTAATTGTTGGTTGCTTCTCTCATTTTTAAATAATCTGTTCTCTTTGCACACATACATCATAGCATCCTAGCATTTGGTTTCTCTTTGAAATGACACTTTGACTGTATTGTCATCAAGCACAACAGCATTACCAACACAATCCCAAGCCCTGATAACTAAAATAACATTTGTGCAAATTATACAAGATTGATTTGATGGGCATGGAGCATACCATTCAAGATTTCAATAACAAACACATCATATATCAAAAGCTAACAATTTAGAACTACCCAAACATTCAATCAAACACACCGATGGAGAATGTAAATCATGTAGTGTCACAAACATTGCAATGACTACAAGCACACTAAGGTGCCAAAACATATTTCACAAACTCAAGGTGAAAGACATTCACAAAAATCCCACATGTAGCTAGGTGATGAAAATGACCAACACTTGTTTCGACAAAATGCACAAGTTATTATATTTTTAGGTCTTTTAGATAAATACAGAACACTCGGTTGCACATTTACATACCAATACAACACCACAAAGCATTAGGTTGACACGGCAGTATGATCATATGAACTAAATTCTGAATTGTACATAAATTCCAAATACAATTTCTGTACAATGCCTTTGTAGACAGTGTAGATTACAAATACTAAAATTGTGTGCATCAAACCTTCACTCGAAGGGAATTATTTATTGCCAATTCCAAACAGAGTTGTCTTTTTTATATGATACCAATGCAACATTTACTCTCACCAAAACAACTATTGATAACTTGCATCAATATATCTTACTCACATATCAGTACAGATTATTTTAACAACTTCAACATTGAGGGAGAGGCAAATGGATCAAAAGAAAAGAATTAAGTATCAAGATATCCAAACTTTAACACATGGATATATTTGGACCCACCATTATTGTAGGACAATTGAATATGATCATTGGAACAAAAGAAGTTCCTAGTAAATAACCATAGATATGTAACTACTCAATTAAAGATTTTCAACCTTACAACTAAAATGGAGCAATCTTCAAATGTAACCATCCACAATTTCCTTTTGTTGCCGAAAGTAGCTCTCATGGAGATCGTCATTGCTGCTTAAGTTTCTTTTGATGCTTCCATCGCAGTTGAGTTAGCAGCTGCAACCAAAGTAGCATCTGTTCCAAATTATGTAGAGCCATTCCAATTGAAATTACTCAGCCTCTCAATTAGAATAGTCAACTGCTAATAAGAGAAAAAGGAAAAAGGCAGAGTGAAGCTGATGGTATATCTCACTACACTTCTTCACTGATCCAGAACAAGAATACTTGCTACCTACTTCCTCCATGAATCAGCCACCAGGTCTCACTGATCTTGTACTGGAAAGAGAACCAAAACTACCAGAGAAGATGCCACAACACAAGCAGCAACTTGGTCTAATGAAGAGGAAAGGGTGGAAAGTGACTGGTGAACTCCAACCTTACAAAGGCAGAGAGAGACCATTGCAGATCCTGACCACCAACACCACCAGTGTTGGTGGCCTTTGGGAAGTCTTACAAGAACAATGAACATGGACTTGTTGATCAGAAATCAAACTTTCCCAACACCTGAAAACAATTTGTGTGTTGTCACTCTTTGATGCTTCTGAAATTTTTTTTACTTTGGCAGCAGCATGAGGTTCATGAGGTGGTTTTCTGACTCTATTATTGTTTCCTAATCTTGATGGATCATTTACTTGTCATCAGATCAACCACATATAGTTTATCAGCAGCATGCTTCAATGAGGGTCTCTTTCTTAGACTTTTCCTACTAAATATTTTATTAGTAGCAAGTCTATGAACTTGTTCATGGTCAACAAGATATAAAGTGGTTTTCACCAACTGTTCATGGTCAACAACTCAACTTTGTTTTCTCAATGCAAACATATCCAATTGGAACATCAAATAAATTAATTGTACCCTAGTTCATTCCAGTAAACATTTTATTTTCTTTTTGGATGACACCATGATGCATAATTCAACCATATCTCAGGAATCAACTGTAAAATTCTAGGAGACACAGAAACAGACAGCATAACTGAAACATTTAATGGCATTAATTGCTAAGTTTAGCTCACCCAATAAGATGGTTGGTCTGATCAAGCCAAATCTTGAATGGATTAAAGAAAAGCCTTTATTGATCTGCACAAATTTAAACTCGTTACGATGGAGCAGATATTATGGCTAGTTGTACAATGGAACAGACACCAGAACATCCAACAAATGATTACTAGACAAACCTCTTTTCTGGCAGTTCTTTTGGATATCCTGGCACTGTCCCTCGAATTGAGTCGAGTGTTCAAACAGATGCCTCGGCATGTCACGGTACAAACCTTATTCAGTCATATTAATTGATGCATTGCCCACAAAACCATTACCAAATTATTGAAAATGGTCTAAGCATCAAGGTTGGCGAGTGATTCCCCAAGTTGATGACCATCAACTGTTGGGTTAACAACAGGAATGGCCAAGCTGCCTCCTGCTTCAACGGAGATTTCACATACATCAGTTATCCTTGCATCAGCAGATCGGAAACCAAATCACTCAGCATCCCCGATTGAATGGATCTCCACTCCACCTTCTGCTAGCTGGACCATGCTGTCTACAGAAACTAGGACTAATCCTGGATCGTTTAAGCAAGCATTGTCCACATCATCCTTCGATGAGTCCACATGCTTTGTTAACGGAAGAGTGTCATCAGCACCAGAGCAGACTCGTATCTTTCTTCACAGACCTGCTTCATGTTGCTTTGCAATCTGTTAAGAAAAGATGTGATATGTAAAAGTTAAAAAGAAAACTATCAGTCTATTATAACTGCATAACAGTTTTAAGTAAGAAGCAAATAGAATCTGCAAGTGATCATAAAGCGAGGTTCCCGAAATTGCAGAATACCAGGTAAATCAATGCTTCTACAAGTACTGAACGAACAACATGCTCTTGTACCATCAATTACCAACTAAAACTTTAAAATCCAATTACTAAGTAAAACTATATACTGGAATTAAAATAGATGTAGATCTTCTGGCAATGATCTCACTATAGGAATGCTAATGAAAGCATCTGTAAACTCTTTTTCACGATTTACCAGAGACCTCCACTCTCCTATTTTGAAAGGGTTACTGCAACTCTTATCCTTTTCTGTTCTTAACGCATTTGTGATCATATACCATCTTGAGCAATTCACATTGTCTATCAAGAATTGGCCAGCCAATATGTTCATTTGCTAACTGGTTCTATAGTACAGGCTACCTGCCCCAATCACTCTAAATTCTAGCTTAACGACAAACTGGACTGTTTGTTCGAAAGTATGTCAAAAGCTCAGAACCATTCAACAGAATTTCGGACTCTAAATGCACCCTGTATTTACCGTCCTATTTTCCATGATGCATGCTACAAACTCTATCTGTTAGACTCTTGGCCTCCGAAACTTCCTGCAAGAATAACAAACATGGGATGAAAAGAATAATAGCAGCCATGTCATATTACAAGTACTTCTGTATTGAATAGCCACGCCAATGCCAATTCTCCAACATTTTAGGAATATGCATTAACGATAATGAACATTAACCACAATGAAAACCATATGCTTCGTAGTTTTAATTATTTGCATATCAACTCATAAAATCATCACATGCACTATTTTAATTATATGTTTCCATATGATCATTTGAGATATGCTGTAACAATTTAAACGAAACAAAGTCAAAATGAAACCAGTAGTGATAAATCCGGTAAATAAAGGCACTTGCTCTCCAATAAAACAAAGTCAAGTCTCACCAGTAAGGAACCTTTATAATTGTAAGATCATCAAGATGACCTTCATTTGGATTATTTTCACCAAGCCGAAAGTAGCTCTCATGGAGATCGTCATTGCTGCTTAAGTTTCTTTTGATGCTTCCATCGCAGTTGAGTTAGCAGCTGCAACCAAAGTAGCATCTGTTCCAAATTATGTAGAGCCATTCCAACCTTTTCATTACTTTCGTCCGTTGTTGTGCTCCTGTGTAATCAAAAGTCAAATGTCTTTCTTAAGGTGAAACTAAGGAGACCAGTGGGCAGACTGGAGCATGTCGTGAGGCCATGTTGACTGACATATACCAAATGTCAAGTCAATTAGGAGTTTATTTAAATAAATAATTCAGTCCACTCAAGAGTTGGATTGCACTATGAGTCTAAAAGAGTAATAGTTCAAGTAATAATCTAAATAAGAGTTCAATTACGAGTTAGACTGGATTCTTTATAAATAAGGGTATAATATTTTTGTTTTGATCAATAAAAGCTATTTAATTTTATCCTTTGGTTAAAATCCTAGGAGGGTTAATCTTCTATAATGATCGTTTATCTTCGATAGAAATCTTTTGGTTCCTATCATCTAGTATCAGAGCAGCGTTTTTGACGTTTTGTTGTTCATCCATTTCATCATCGCCCCTGCCATCCTACTGCTGTTGTCACCTACAATCCCAGATTGCAGTCGTCGACTTCCACCTCTTGTTGCTACCACCACCGGCAACAATTTGTTGTAGTCATCTAACCTAGATTGTTGTTGTCGTCGCCAATTTCCTCTCTTGTTGTTGTCGCCACCAGCAACAAATTGCTGCAGCCATCTAACCTTAGATTGCTGTTGCTGCCCCTCCATCTCTGCTGTTGTCGCCTTTACCACGTAGCCAAATCTCATGCCCCTGACTCGACAATAGAAGGAGTTAGACATCACTGATATTCATTCTTACGCGATGGCTTTGGATGATGCACTCGATGTAAAGTTTGAGACTTTCAAGATTCGCACAGAGGATAAATTGCAAGCACTCTTCCATGAATTCAGAACAAGCTGATCAGAGAGCCCAAATAAATCTCAACGTGGAGAAAGTTCTAATTACAAGGAGAACCGATCTGAGAACTGTGATCAAGGGTAGGACATCATATACTCACGCATGAGGGTCGAGTTTACTAGATGGAAAAATGGAGACCCAACCGACTAGATCTCATATGCTGAAAGATTTTTCTATTTTTATAGTA
Organism: Ensete ventricosum; assembly: GCA_029747655.1. Lineage (NCBI taxonomy): Eukaryota > Viridiplantae > Streptophyta > Magnoliopsida > Zingiberales > Musaceae > Ensete > Ensete ventricosum. The sequence continues at coordinate 57,869,533 of JAQQAF010000009.1, forward strand.
TCCTAAAAGGATCTAAGGTGGACATCGCTGCCATACAACTTGAAGGGGATGTAATTTAGTGGTATGATTGGTTCGAGCATACACATAGCATACCCACGTGAGAGCAATTCAAAAGCAGGCTGCTGATCCATTTTAGGTCGTCGAAGTATAAGAATATGGATGGACAACTTGCGAAGATTCGTCAAACCTCCATCGTACAAGAATATCAAAGCAGGTTTGGACGTCTCTTAAATCAAACCCATGATTGATCCAAAAAATAATTGCTTAGTACATTCATCGTAGGACTCAAATCGGAGATCAGATGCAAAGTTAAGGCTCGCCAACCATACATCTTGATGGCTACCATATCCTTTGCCTGCATTCAAGAGGAAAGACTTAACATCGACACCCGAAGGGCCAAGATCAAACCACTGGCCTCCCCTACTACCAATCGAACCCCTATGCCAAAGAAGCTTACCTGAGAAGAACTCCGAGAGAGATCGGCCAAGGGACTTTATTAGCACTGTGACAAACAATGGAGTAGAGATCACCACTGCAAAAGAGGAAAACTTTTGATGATCGAGCCGATTGAAGAACGAGAAGCTGAGGACATGGATCCGGAAGTCGAGGAGAAAGACACGGAGGAAGAAGCATAACCAGTCACCAACACAGTTCAAGCCCTAGTAGCCGACCGACGTACAACGCCCCCAGCGACAGGCGATTGGTGATTTGTCAAGTACTGTAGCGACAACGTGGCCCACGTACAACCAACTCGTCTATGCAGGTATAAATGTCCACTTACCACATCTGCAAAGAGGATCAGAACTCAATTAAACTAACCCCTAACTTGATCATTGGAGGGACTCGATCGAGCCCAAACAACTTGGCTCGGCTCTTTTGTAGGACTTACCGACCGATTGACCGAGGAAGCCACCCGAAGAAAGGAGTGGAGCTACCACATCATCGGACCATGGAGGTGATCTAGCGCACGTGGGAATCCTCACCGGGGTGACATGTCATCCCACGTTACGGGACCACCCCAACAGTTGTTATAGACAGTTAGGATATAGTGATGTTAATTAAATAAGAGATTGACACAAACATTAAGCATAAATGAACGATGATTAGGATATAGTTTGAGCAATAGAATAGCATAAGCATATGGCAAAGTTCAGATCAAGCAGCCAAAATTGCCAACAACCGATAAAGGTTGCTCAATTTTGATACTTTTTTATTAGTCAAGGCAAAAAAAAGAAAATCAAGGTGATCAATAACCAAGAGTCAACTAATTAAACGACCAAATTAAGCCAATTTGTTACAACAAAGCAATGCAATTTTGCATTGCCCATAATCAAACAAGGTTTGAACCAGACATTTTATTATAGATCATCTGTAACAGGAGGTTAAAATATTCTCCAAGTTCCTATTTTGGTACAACAAAAAAAAAATAATTTTTTAATAACTTCTAAAAAAGAATGATACAACAAAAAATAGTAAATCATAGACCGATCCAATTGGTCAGATTTAACCATAATTAATAACTCCACGCTTCTTAAAAAATTAAGTTGTCATAATAAAGGTATTTGGGTATACAGAAAACCTACAATCTTTAATGATGGGACAACATGAAAGTTAGAAAAGATGATGGGAGGAATAAAACGAAGATAATAATAATAATAATATAAAAAGGACCACGGGAAGTGTAAGACAACGGACAAAGCAAAATGACGATAATGAGAAAAGGAAATTGAAGAGAATAAAAAAATTTGAAGGAAATAATATAATAGTGTACCCTCGATATATTTTCTTGATATATGATTTAACCTACTGATTCACGGATCTAATCAATTATCCAATAAAACTAATATTGGTCGAGTCAATGATCAATCGGTTTTGGCAACTACGATTCCACAATTGGAACTGTAACTGTTACATCGGCACCATCGACAGAAAGAAAAATATATCGACTACGTGAACAATTGGTATTGTGTATAGGACTGCCCAAATCATTGGTCCAAATGGAAAAAGGCAAGATGCAAACAAATTTATATGGATGTGAAAACTATAAGCCAAATAACTTAAAAGTAACGAACATGTCACCAAATTGCATATGCGGACATGTTTTTTTACAGAGTATGTACACCCAAACAGTAACAATCTAGCAATTATCTTTTCTCCTAATGACTGAAGAAGAAAGCCAAAAAGAATTACCAGAAACTAAACTATATATATCAAAAGCTAACAATTTAAAGGTACATAAACATCCAATCAAACACACTAACAAAGCATGTAAATTATGTAGTGTCACAGCATCACAACCTTTGCTACGAAGGCGTGGATGCTGAGGTGCTAAAACATGTTTGCCTAAGCCCAGATGAATGGCATTCACATAAATTCCACGTATGTAATCATGCGATGCTCTTAAAAGAGAAGCAACTTCTTGAGAAAGGAACATTCAAAAAAATATCCAACAAAATAAAGAGGTGTTTGTACATTCCCTTGTATAACACAATTTAATAAGATCATTCACAAACACAATCTTATAAAGATATCCATAAAAATTATCATTATGGTCGGGGCAGGAAAAAAACATATGAGCACCCTTCATATGCAACCATCAATATTGTCAACTGAATTAAATATAAATCTCAACTGGGAAATAAGAAATTAGAGAAAAATATATCATCTAAAGCAGACATTAAGTTTTAATCATCTAGCTCAACAAAACCACCAGTACAATCCCAAGCCCCAATAACTGTTGTTAACAAATGCGAAATCATACAAAGATGCATTTGATGGGTGACATACCATTCAAGCCTTTAATATATCATATCCAAAGCTAACCATTTAACAGTACACAAACATTCAATCAAACACAACCATTGCAACGAATACAACATACTAAACTATGGTGGCAAAACATATTTACACAAACACAATATAAAAATCATCCACATATATCCCACATTTGTACTTACGTGATTATAACTCATAAATTTGGTATAAGATCACCCCTAAATAAATAATAGACTATACCCAGTTTCATAGATACATTATAGGTTCACTACCATAAATGTTCTTAAAAGAGCAGCAACTCCATGAAAACAAAACATTCCGATAAATATTCAAACAAAATAAGTGGATGAATTCATCCCAATCCCTTATATACCACAATCCAATAATATCATTCATGAAAACAATCCTATCGATACCCATACAGATGATTCTTATGTTTGGGCAAGGAAAAAAAACATGTAAGCACCTTGATCGACACATTATAAAACAAAAAAATATAATTTAAGCAAAAAACTATATTTTGCATCATTTAGCTCACCATTATCAACAGCACAAACCCAAACCCTAAAATTTAAACAAACATATGACACATTATAAACAAAGATGCATTTGCTCGGTATGTGACATATCATTCAAGCAAACCCTATTAATTAAACAAACATATGATAAATTATAAAACAAAGATGCATTTGCTGGGTATGGCGCATACCAGTGACGCCTTCAAGAACAAACATATAAATCCCACATATGCAACTATGTAATTACAACTCATAAATTTAGGATAAGATCACCTTCAATAACAAACACAAATCCCACATATGCAGCCACGTGATTATAACTCGTAACTTTAGGATAAGATCACCGCTATAGTAAATTAGTAATAATAGACTATACACAACTGCACATATACATAACAGGTTCACCACTGTAGGTGCTCTTAAAAGAGAGAATATAAATGATCCTTATGCTTGGGCCAGCGAAAAAACTCATGACCCTTCATTTGTAATCATCCACTTCTTTAACTAAATTAAATATGAATCTCATCTGAAAAACAAAAAATTAGAGAAAAAAATATAGTCTAGAGCAGACACTATGTTTTTGATGGTCATCAAGCTCAACAGCATTACCAACACAATCCCAAGCCCTGATAACTAAAACAACATTTGTGCAAATTATACAAGATTGATTTGATGGGCATGGAGCATACCATTCAAGATTTCAATAACAAACACATCATATATCAAAAGCTAACAATTTAGAACTACCCAAACATTCAATCAAACACACCGATGGAGAATGTAAATCATGTAGTGTCACAAACATTGCAATGACTACAAGCATACTAAGGTGCCAAAACATATTTCACAAACTCAATGTGAAAGACATTCACAAAAATCCCACATGTAGCTAGGTGATGAAAATGACCAACACTTGTTACGACAAAATGCACATGTTATTATATTTTTAGGTCTTTTAGATAAATACAGAACACTCGGTTGCACATTTACATACCAATACAACACCACAAAGCATTAGGTTGACACGGCAGTATGATCATATGAACTAAATTCTGAATTGTACATAAATTCCAAATACAATTTCTGTACAATGCCTTTGTAGACAGTGTAGATTACAAATACTAAAATTGTGTGCATCAAACCTTCACTCGAAGGGAATTATTTATTGCCAATTCCAAACAGAGTTGTCTTTTTTATATGATACCAATGCAACATTTACTCTCACCAAAACAACTATTGATAACTTGCATCAATATATCTTACTCACATATCAGTACAGATTATTTTAACAACTTCAACATTGAGGGAGAGGCAAATGGATCAAAAGAAAAGAATTAAGTATCAATATATCCAAACTTTAACACATGGATATATTTGGACCCACCATTATTGTAGGACAATTGAATATGATCATTGGAACAAAAGAAGTTCCTAGTAAATAACCATAGATATGTAACTACTCAATTAAAGATTTTCAACCTTACAACTAAAATGGAGCAATCTTCAAATGTAACCATCCACAATTTCTATTCATTTACATAAGGATTCAATATACAGTTTGAAAAACTAGAGAAGAATATGTAGGCTAGAGCAGACAACATTCATCAGTTTACATCATCGAAGTCCAACCAATAAAAGGAAAGAGGTCAATGAGGCATCTAATGGAAGTGTGTATGTAATTGTTGGTTGCTTCTCTCATGTTTAAATAATCTGTTCTCTTTGCACACATACATCATAGCATCCTAGCATTTGGTTTCTCTTTGAAATGACACTTGACTGTATTGTGTGACATTATCAGTATATTATACTACCTTGAATTATTCAATGTACATATGTTTGGCACAGGTTCGTGTCACTTGTTTGATAAGAATTAGTGTTATTTTAATTTCACTGTTAGAACTTGGGTGTCTGATACATTGCTAGTTCGGTTCTTCGCTGCTTTGGCTATATGTTATGAAGCTTGGTCTTTGTTATTTGTTTGGAATGCAAATAAGTTGAGACTTATGACTTGAGTCTAGCTTTATATTCTCCCTAGTTGGTACTCAATATGCAAAATATGTGACGTGCTGTGACGTAATAGGGTTTCTTGTTTGAATGAACTATCATTTGAAGTATTTTGGTACAACTTAAAAAAAATAATTTTTTAATAACTTCTAAAAAAGAATGATACAACAAAAAATAGTAAATCATAGACCGATCCAATTGGTCAGATTTAACCATAATTAATAACTCCACGCTTCTTAAAAAATTAAGTTGTCATAATAAAGGTATTTGGGTATACAGAAAACCTACAATCTTTAATGATGGGACAACATGAAAGTTAGAAAAGATGATGGGAGGAATAAAACGAAGATAATAATAATAATAATATAAAAAGGACCACGGGAAGTGTAAGACAACGGACAAAGCAAAATGACGATAATGAGAAAAGGAAATTGAAGAGAATAAAAAAATTTGAAGGAAATAATATAATAGTGTACCCTCGATATATTTTCTTGATATATGATTTAACCTACTGATTCACGGATCTAATCAATTATCCAATAAAACTAATATTGGTCGAGTCAATGATCAATCGGTTTTGGCAACTACGATTCCACAATTGGAACTGTAACTGTTACATCGGCACCATCGACAGAAAGAAAAATATATCGACTACGTGAACAATTGGTATTGTGTATAGGACTGCCCAAATCATTGGTCCAAATGGAAAAAGGCAAGATGCAAACAAATTTATATGGATGTGAAAACTATAAGCCAAATAACTTAAAAGTAACGAACATGTCACCAAATTGCATATGCGGACATGTTTTTTTACAGAGTATGTACACCCAAACAGTAACAATCTAGCAATTATCTTTTCTCCTAATGACTGAAGAAGAAAGCCAAAAAGAATTACCAGAAACTAAACTATATATATCAAAAGCTAACAATTTAAAGGTACATAAACATCCAATCAAACACACTAACAAAGCATGTAAATTATGTAGTGTCACAGCATCACAACCTTTGCTACGAAGGCGTGGATGCTGAGGTGCTAAAACATGTTTGCCTAAGCCCAGATGAATGGCATTCACATAAATTCCACGTATGTAATCATGCGATGCTCTTAAAAGAGAAGCAACTTCTTGAGAAAGGAACATTCAAAAAAATATCCAACAAAATAAAGAGGTGTTTGTACATTCCCTTGTATAACACAATTTAATAAGATCATTCACAAACACAATCTTATAAAGATATCCATAAAAATTATCATTATGGTCGGGGCAGGAAAAAAACATATGAGCACCCTTCATATGCAACCATCAATATTGTCAACTGAATTAAATATAAATCTCAACTGGGAAATAAGAAATTAGAGAAAAATATATCATCTAAAGCAGACATTAAGTTTTAATCATCTAGCTCAACAAAACCACCAGTACAATCCCAAGCCCCAATAACTGTTGTTAACAAATGCGAAATCATACAAAGATGCATTTGATGGGTGACATACCATTCAAGCCTTTAATATATCATATCCAAAGCTAACCATTTAACAGTACACAAACATTCAATCAAACACAACCATTGCAACGAATACAACATACTAAACTATGGTGGCAAAACATATTTACACAAACACAATATAAAAATCATCCACATATATCCCACATTTGTACTTACGTGATTATAACTCATAAATTTGGTATAAGATCACCCCTAAATAAATAATAGACTATACCCAGTTTCATAGATACATTATAGGTTCACTACCATAAATGTTCTTAAAAGAGCAGCAACTCCATGAAAACAAAACATTCCGATAAATATTCAAACAAAATAAGTGGATGAATTCATCACAATCCCTTATATACCACAATCCAATAATATCATTCATGAAAACAATCCTATCGATACCCATACAGATGATTCTTATGTTTGGGCAAGGAAAAAAAACATGTAAGCACCTTGATCGACACATTATAAAACAAAAAAATATAATTTAAGCAAAAAACTATATTTTGCATCATTTAGCTCACCATTATCAACAGCACAAACCCAAACCCTAAAATTTAAACAAACATATGACACATTATAAACAAAGATGCATTTGCTCGGTATGTGACATATCATTCAAGCAAACCCTATTAATTAAACAAACATATGATAAATTATAAAACAAAGATGCATTTGCTGGGTATGGCGCATACCAGTGACGCCTTCAAGAACAAACATATAAATCCCACATATGCAACTATGTAATTACAACTCATAAATTTAGGATAAGATCACCTTCAATAACAAACACAAATCCCACATATGCAGCCACGTGATTATAACTCGTAACTTTAGGATAAGATCACCGCTATAGTAAATTAGTAATAATAGACTATACACAACTGCACATATACATAACAGGTTCACCACTGTAGGTGCTCTTAAAAGAGAGAATATAAATGATCCTTATGCTTGGGCCAGCGAAAAAACTCATGACCCTTCATTTGTAATCATCCACTTCTTTAACTAAATTAAATATGAATCTCATCTGAAAAACAAAAAATTAGAGAAAAAAATATAGTCTAGAGCAGACACTATGTTTTTGATGGTCATCAAGCTCAACAGCATTACCAACACAATCCCAAGCCCAGATAACTAAAATAACATTTGTGCAAATTATACAAGATTGATTTGATGGGCATGGAGCATACCATTCAAGATTTCAATAACAAACACATCATATATCAAAAGCTAACAATTTAGAACTACCCAAACATTCAATCAAACACACCGATGGAGAATGTAAATCATGTAGTGTCACAAACATTGCAATGACTACAAGCACACTAAGGTGCCAAAACATATTTCACAAACTCAAGGTGAAAGACATTCACAAAAATCCCACATGGAGCTAGGTGATGAAAATGACCAACACTTGTTTCGACAAAATGCACAAGTTATCATATTTTAGGTCTTTTAGATAAATACATAACACTCGGTTGCACATTTACATACCAATACAACACCACAAAGCATTTAGGTTGACACGCCAGTATGATCATATGAACTAAATTCTGAATTGTACATAAATTCCAAATACAATTTCTGTACAATGCCTTTGTAGACAGTGTAGATTACAAATACTAAAATTGTGTGCATCAAACCTTCACTCGAAGGGAATTTTTTATTGCCAATTCCAAACAGAGTTGTCTTTTTTATATGATACCAATGCAACATTTACTCTCACCAAAACAACTATTGATAACTTGCATCAATATATCTTACTCACATATCAGTACAGATTATTTTAACAACTTCAACATTAAGGGAGAGGCAAATGGATCAAAAGAAAAGAATTAAGTAGCAAGATATCCAAAATTTAACACATGGATATATTTGGACCCACCATTATTGTAGGACAATTGAATATGATCATTGGAACAAAAGAAGTTCCTAGTAAATAACCATAGATATGTAACTACTCAATTAAAGATTTTCAACCTTACAACTAAAATGGAGCAATCTTCAAATGTAACCATCCACAATTTCTATTCATTTACATAAGGATTCAAATATACAGTTTGAAAAACTAGAGAAGAATATGTAGGCTAGAGCAGACAACATTCATCAGTTTACATCATCTAAGTCCAACCAACAAAAGGAAAGAGGTCAATGAGGCATCTAATGGAAGTGTGTATGTAATTGTTGGTTGCTTCTCTCATTTTTAAATAATCTGTTCTCTTTGCACACATACATCATAGCATCCTAGCATTTGGTTTCTCTTTGAAATGACACTTGACTGTATTGTCATCAAGCTCAACAGCATTACCAACACAATCCCAAGCCCTGATAACTAAAATAACATTTGTGCAAATTATACAAGATTGATTTGATGGGCATGGAGCATACCATTCAAGATTTCAATAACAAACACATAATATATCAAAAGCTAACAATTTAGAACTACCCAAACATTCAATCAAACACACCGATAGAGAATGTAAATCATGTAGTGTCACAAACATTGCAATGACTACAAGCACACTAAGGTGCCAAAACATATTTCACAAACTCAAGGTGAAAGACATTCACAAAAATCCCACATGTAGCTAGGTGATGAAAATGACCAACACTTGTTTCGACAAAATGCACAAGTTATCATATTTTAGGTCTTTTAGATAAATACATAACACTCGGTTGCACATTTACATACCAATACAACACCACAAAGCATTTAGGTTGACACGCCAGTATGATCATATGAACTAAATTCTGAATTGTACATAAATTCCAAATACAATTTCTGTACAATGCCTTTGTAGACAGTGTAGATTACAAATACTAAAATTGTGTGCATCAAACCTTCACTCGAAGGGAATTTTTTATTGCCAATTCCAAACAGAGTTGTCTTTTTTATATGATACCAATGCAACATTTACTCTCACCAAAACAACTATTGATAACTTGCATCAATATATCTTACTCACATATCAGTACAGATTATTTTAACAACTTCAACATTAAGGGAGAGGCAAATGGATCAAAAGAAAAGAATTAAGTAGCAAGATATCCAAAATTTAACACATGGATATATTTGGACCCACCATTATTGTAGGACAATTGAATATGATCATTGGAACAAAAGAAGTTCCTAGTAAATAACCATAGATATGTAACTACTCAATTAAAGATTTTCAACCTTACAACTAAAATGGAGCAATCTTCAAATGTAACCATCCACAATTTCTATTCATTTACATAAGGATTCAAATATACAGTTTGAAAAACTACAGAAGAATATGTAGGCTAGAGCAGACAACATTCATCAGTTTACATCATCTAAGTCCAACCAACAAAAGGAAAGAGGTCAATGAGGCATCTAATGGAAGTGTGTATGTAATTGTTGGTTGCTTCTCTCATTTTTAAATAATCTGTTCTCTTTGCACACATACATCATAGCATCCTAGCATTTGGTTTCTCTTTGAAATGACACTTTGACTGTATTGTCATCAAGCACAACAGCATTACCAACACAATCCCAAGCCCTGATAACTAAAATAACATTTGTGCAAATTATACAAGATTGATTTGATGGGCATGGAGCATACCATTCAAGATTTCAATAACAAACACATCATATATCAAAAGCTAACAATTTAGAACTACCCAAACATTCAATCAAACACACCGATGGAGAATGTAAATCATGTAGTGTCACAAACATTGCAATGACTACAAGCACACTAAGGTGCCAAAACATATTTCACAAACTCAAGGTGAAAGACATTCACAAAAATCCCACATGTAGCTAGGTGATGAAAATGACCAACACTTGTTTCGACAAAATGCACAAGTTATCATATTTTAGGTCTTTTAGATAAATACATAACACTCGGTTGCACATTTACATACCAATACAACACCACAAAGCATTTAGGTTGACATGCCAGTATGATCATATGAAGTAAATTCTGAATTGTACATAAATTCCAAATATAATTTCTGTACAATGCCTTTGTAGACAGTGTAGATTACAAATACTAAAATTGTGTGCATCAAACCTTCACTCGAAGGGAATTATTTATTGCCAATTCCAAACAGAGTTGTCTTTTTTATATGATACCAATGCAACATTTACTCTCACCAAAACAACTATTGATAACTTGCATCAATATATCTTACTCACATATCAGTACAGATTATTTTAACAACTTCAACATTAAGGGAGAGGCAAATGGATCAAAAGAAAAGAATTAAGTAGCAAGATATCCAAAATTTAACACATGGATATATTTGGACCCACCATTATTGTAGGACAATTGAATATGATCATTGGAACAAAAGAAGTTCCTAGTAAATAACCATAGATATGTAACTACTCAATTAAAGATTTTCAACCTTACAACTAAAATGGAGCAATCTTCAAATGTAACCATCCACAATTTCTATTCATTTACATAAGGATTCAAATATACAGTTTGAAAAACTAGAGAAGAATATGTAGGCTAGAGCAGACAACATTCATCAGTTTACATTATCTAAGTCCAACCAACAAAAGGAAAGAGGTCAATGAGGCATCTAATGGAAGTGTGTATGTAATTGTTAGTTGCTTCTCTCATTTTTAAATAATCTGTTCTCTTTGCACACATACATCATAGCATCCTAGCATTTGGTTTCTCTTTGAAATGACACTTGACTGTATTGTCATCAAGCTCAACAGCATTACCAACACAATCCCAAGCCCTGATAACTAAAATAACATTTGTGCAAATTATACAAGATTGATTTGATGGGCATGGAGCATACCATTCAAGATTTCAATAACAAACACATAATATATCAAAAGCTAACAATTTAGAACTACCCAAACATTCAATCAAACACACCGATGGAGAAGGTACTTGTACACAAACCGCTACTTGCTGTACAAGGTATATACACAAACCGAATGAGTGTAATATCCCTCATTCCGAAATATTTGTAATGATCTATTTTAAATTATTTATAAGGACCTATTTATAAATATGAGATTGTTTAATAATTCTCTTGATTAAATAATTTTATATTAAAAATTTATTGCTAGGGGCCTAAATGTAAATCTTAAAAATTTGATATGAATTATGAAAGATTCACATTAAGTTAAAAAGAAATAAAAAAAGGAAGACATGTCACTAGATAGCCTAAAGATGGTAACACTTATGCTTCTCTCATGTTTACGCCTTTGAATTGTTCCGAAATATTTCATAAACTTTTATATGCTCCAAAAACATGTTTATGCCTTTGATTTACCTTGCAATATTTCATATATCATTGATATACTCTAAAACAAGTTTATGCCTTTGATATCTTTCGAAATATTTCATAAACCATTGATATGCTCCGAAAACAGGTTAACACATTTGATTTGCCATGAAATATTTTATATACCATTGATATGCTCTGAAATATTTAATACGCCTTTGATATGTTTCGAAAATATGTTCAACCAAAAAATATTTCATATATCAATATCATTGATATACTCCAAAACAAGGTATGAATCAACGAGTTATGAGGCGTATGATTATAAATTACATAGGTTTTATGGATGGATGTGATTGATATTTTAATATTTTTTTGACATCTACAAATGTCAGTTTGAATTTTTGATTTGAAATATGGATGAATTATAATATTATTAATTTATGATAGGTTCACGTCTCTTGAATGCGAATATTCGATGGCATAACAAAGGTGACATCAGAGTATGATTTGACGATTACTGAGATATTTGATATGTTTGATGTGCAAAGTATATTGAGGCTTAATTAATAATGTAATGATCGATAAAAAATTTATTTGATGTCTTTTAGAAATCTAGAATGACAAGGATATTTAATTTTCATACTTTTTCTGATTAATCTAGTAGGAGAAAAATGATTGATCGAGAATATCGATCATATTTTACTATTAATATAACAAATTCGGAAGCTTAGTCCTCCTTGTTTCAGGGGTGAATTGATTATTTGATAGTCAAATAATGAATGATACTAATGGCGAGAATATTTGATGTCATAAATTACTTTAATGATCCAAGGATTTCATTTCCCACCTTTATATTAAAAGGAAAGGTTAAGTTCTAATGAGACACAATAAAGAGAATTTCTGGATATTAGAGATTGGAATAACATTGACAAGTTTACTAATAAATGTAAGAGAGAATAAAATAGAAAGTACTAAAGAAGGATCGAGATATCTAGATTTGAGAAAGAAAAATCAAGAAAAAAGACTCAATTATGTGTAAAATACGGGTTAAATCATGACAAAAGTAAATATGTTTGGGTGACAAGAGCTTGTTTTGTCCGCGGGAAACAGGATCATAAATTAAAAGAGTGCTCTTTAAACAAGATGAATGAACCACTATCTCCTATATCATCGGCTCATGCCAGAGTGTAAGCTATCACTAAAAAAGATATTAGGGCTCCTAAACCAGTGGTTGATAATATCATTTATGTTTATAATAGAAATGCAAAAATTTTGTTTGACCTGAGTTTAAATCTATCATTTATTTCGAGATGTTTTACTTACCAAAGTGGCAAATAAAACATTACGAAATAAATGATAGATTTCAACTCGAGTGAAACAAAACTTTTATTTTTTTATTAGAATCATTAATGATATTGTCAACCACTAGTTTAGGAAGTCTAATATCTTGTTCAGTGATATCTTACACTCTAGATTGAGCCAATGATCTAGGAGATAGCAGTTCTTTCTTCTTGTTCAAAAGACAATCTTTTACTTTATAATCCAGTTTCCCACAAACAAAAAACAAGCTATAGTCACCCAAAAAACATCGACTTGTTTCATGATTTATCCCGTATTTTGCATATAATTGAGTCTTTTGTAATGACTTTACTTTCTGATTCATTTTCTATTTTACATTTGTTGTTAAACTTGTCAATGTTATTCTAACCTCTAATCGCTATAAATTCTTTTTATTGTTTTCCACTCTAACATAATCTTTCCTTCTAATATAATGATGACAAAAGAAATCCTTAGATCATTAGAACAATTTAAGACATCAAATATTCTCTCCATTTGTATCATTCACTACTCGACCACCATTGAATTAGTTCACCCTTAAAACAGGGAGGACTAACCTTCTTAAATTGTTCTATTCATAGTCAATTTAAGCGATATCCTCGATCGATCTTTTTGTTCCACTAGATTAATGAAAAAAAATAAAGATCAAATGTCCTTGTCATCCTAGATTCCTAAAAGATATCTAAGAAAATTTTTATCGATCACTACATAATTAACTAAGCCTCAATATAATTTACATATCAAACATATCAAATATCTCAATAATTTCAAATCATGCTTTGACACCACATATATCACGCCCTATGAATATTCATACTCAAAGAGATGTGAACCTATCATAAATCAATAATATTATAATTCATCGACAATCCAAATCCAGGATCCAAGCTAACATTTGAGGATACTAAAAAGAACATTCAAATAGGCGTGAACCAGTCATAAATCACCCGTTGATTCACAAAATCCAAGTCAACTAAACTAAACAATAACTATATCACAAATCCACTAGTTTGAAAATCTATATGATCACTTGGGCATTAAACCTTGTCCAATGGATTACATACTATATGTAACAATTATTGTTGGAAATTTCATATATTAGCTTCTTGGGCTTGACTAGTTATTACGAGAGATTCTTGGAGGGTTTTATCTCTCTCGGATTACTAGCTTACACTTTGAGATGGGCCGATGATTTAAGAGAATAGTGGTTCTTTCTTCTTGTTAAAGGACCATCTTTTACTTTATGATCTAGCTTCCCATAGACAAAAAACAAGCTCTAGTCACCCAAAAAACATTGACTTATTTTATGATTTATCTTGTATTTTAAACATAATTAAAACTTTTGTACTGACTTTTCTTTCCAAAATATAGATAGCTTAACCCTTTTGTTATTACTTACACATCAAATATATCAACTATCTCAATAATCCTCAAATCCTCAAATCATGCTCTGATACCACCAATATCACGCCCCTCAAATATTTGTACTCAAGAGACATGAACTTATCATAACAACTAGATTATATATTACATATAGCAACTGTTGTTGGGAATTCTTTAACAACAAACGTGATTTATCCATCTTATTTGATCATTATTGGAGGACCTAACTCCTTGCTAATTTGATTTTCCTAAAGATCCAAAGAATTGAGATCATGCTTGGCTTGAATTGACTATTTGTCTATCATGTTAATATTGATTGCTATAAAAAATTATCACTTTTTGGATACACGATCAACCTATCTTTTATCGCCTTATGCGGAAAGATTGTAGATGCTATATTGTAAGTATAAGGGAGCAATCAGATCAAGAAACTCATGTAAATAAAATTTCGATAGTCAAGGAGTTCTCGAATGCATTTCCAGATGACTTGATTGGACTTCCTCTAAACAGGGAGGTAAATTTTGCTATTGATTTGGTCCCAAAGACGACTCTAATATCTAAGCCTCCCTATAGAATAGCATTACTCGAGCCCGTGGAATTGAAGAAACAACTGCAAGAACTATTAGAACATCGACTAGGAATCTCGCCGTAAATGAAAGTTTAGAGAGGATGACTCAGTCCAAATCCATCCACCCGACACCCAAGTCCATGAGGAGGCCCAATTCCAACTGTAGATTACATGGCATGGCAGGATCATGACGCATCACCATCCAAACACAACCACCGATGAAGAGATATAAGACAAAGCAAAATCGTGGGATCGTGATGCACCTACTTCCTCATTATACTTTGCACATCGGACATATCAAATATCTCGATAATCCTCATATCCTTAAATATTCAAATCATGCTCTGATACCATCTATATCACGCTCCCCGAATATTCATACTTAAGAGGCGCGAACCAATCATAAATCAATAATATTATAATTCATCCACAGATTTGAAGATACTGAAAAGATATTCAAAAATCAATCACATCCCTCCATAAATCCTGTGCATTTTATAATTATACATCATATCACTTGTGGATTCATAGAATAGCACTTCTTTAGCAAGTGGAATTAAAGAAACAACTACAAAAACAATTAGATAAGGGTTTCATTCGAACCGTCTTATTATGGGGGTGCTTCGATATAGTCAGTTAACAAGAATGACAGAACGTTAAGGCTTCATATAGATTATATACAATTGAATCAAGTGACCATCAAAAATAAAAATCTACTATCTAGAATTAATGATTTGTTTAATCACGCAAGTATTCTCCAATATCGATCTAAAGCAGGGTTAGAATTAATTGAAGAGATTCAAGACAAAGCTGAACCGTGGGACCGTGAAGCGCCTACCTACTCAATACTTTCCATATCACACATAACAAATATCCTCAAATCCTCAAATCATGCTCTGATACCACCTATATCACACTCATTGAATATTTGTAGTCAAGAGGCATTAACCTTTCATTAATATTTTTGTATTACTAGATTAATCAGAATAAGATAAAGTAGGAGGATCAACTATCCTTGTCATCCTAGATTCCTAAAGGACATCAGAGAAAATTTTTATCAATCCTTACATAATTCGCTAAGCCTCAATATACTTTGCATATCAAACATATCAAATATCTCAATAATCTTCAAATCATGCTCTGACACCACCGACGTCACGCTACTCGAATATTCTTTCTCAAGAGGCTTAAACCTATCATAAATCAATAACATTGTAATTCATCCACAATCAAAATCCGAGATCCAATCCATCATTTGAGGATCCTAAAAAGAACATTCAAATACCAATCACATCCATCCATATACAGTTTATAATCATACACTAAATCACTCATTGATTCGTAAAATCCAAGCCAACTCAATTAAATAATAACTATATCATAAATCCATTAATGTGAAAATCTGTATGATCACTTGGGCATTCAACCTATACCACTGGAGTACATGCTATATTTAACGGGCTACTCAAGTGGATGATAATGGATAAGAGAAGAACTTCGTGACAGATCAGCAAGGGTCTTTGTTGGCATTGCGACGAACTGTGGAGCCACGACCTTAGCTACAAGAGGATACACCTTCTTCTGATTGAACCCTTCCATGATTCAGAGGTGCATGAGCATGAGGAAGAGGTCACAGAGGAAGAACCACAGCCAACCAATTGTACGATATATGCTCTTGCCGGCTACGCGAACCCACAGACAATGAAAGTAGGAGGACTACTCAAATAGCAATCGATCACGTTCAGATGATCACTAGAGCAACGTGAAGATAATTCTAAAGATAGGTGTGGCAAGTTTGATGAAGACCCAAGCTCAACAATAAGTTAGCTGCGAAAGTGTATCTGTAACAATATTTTCTCTCCATTCGTATCATTCACTACTCAACCACCGATGGATCAATTCACCCTTGAAACAGGGAGGACTAAGCTTATTAAATTTTTCTATTCATAATCATCCTCGATTAATTATTTTTGTCCCACTAGATTAATCAGAAAAAGATAACGTAGAAGGATCAAATGTCCTTGTCATCTTAGATTCTTAAAGGTTATGAATGAAAAATTTTATCCATCACGACATAATTCACTAAGCCACGTTATACTTTACACATCAAGCATATCAAATATCTCAATAATTCTCAAATCCTTAAATTATGCTCTAACACCACCAATGTTACACTCCCTGAATATTTGTACTTAAGAGGCGTTAACCAATCATAAATCAATAATATTGTAATTCATCAAGTCTAAATCCAGGATCCAAACTATCATTTGAGGATATTGAAAAGAACAGTCAAATATCAATCACATCCGTCTATAAATCCTGTGCAGTTTATAAGCATACAGCACATCAATCGTTGATTTATAGAATCGAAGGCAACTCAACTAAACAACAACCACATCATAGATCCACTAATATGAAAATCTGCATGATCACTTGGACATTCAACCTCGACCACTGAATTACATGCTACATGTAACGGGCTATTCAAGCGAACGATCAAGGATAAGGGAAGAACTTCACGATTGATCCACGAAGCATCTTTGTTAGCATCGCGACGAACCGTAGAGCCATGACCATCGCTGCAAGAGGGGACTCCTTCTGATTGAACCCATTGATTATTCTGAGGTCCATGAGGATGAGGAGGAGGTCATGGAGGAAGAACAACAGCCGATCGATTGTACGATGTATGCTCTTGCCGGCTACGCGAACCCGTAGACAATGAAAGTAGGACTACTCAAACAACAACCAATCACGTTCGGATGATCAGTCGATCAACGTGAAGAGAATTCCAAAGATAGGTGTGGTCAGTTTAACGAAGCGTTTAACGAAGATCCAAGCTCAGTAGCAAGTTAGCAAAAGCGCAACTGCAAAAATATTCCCTCCATTCGTATCATCCACTACTCGACTATCGTTAGATCAATTCACCCACGAAATAGCAAGGACTAAGCTTCTTAAATTATTCTATTCATAATCAATTCTAATCGATATTCCCCATCAATATTCTTGTCCTAAAAGATTAACCAGAAAAGGATAAAGTAGGAGGATTGAATGTTCTTGTCATCCTAGATTCCTAAAGGATATCAAAATTTTTTTTATCAATCACCACATAATTCACTAAGCCTCAATATACTTTGCAAATCAAACTTATCAATTATTTCAATAATTCTCAAATCCTCAAGTCATGCTCTGACACCACTTACGTCACGCTCCTCGAATATTCTTACTCAAGAGGCACAAACCTATCATAATCAATAATATTATAATTCATCCATTGTTAAAATCAGAGGTCCAATCTAACATTTGAGGATACTGAAAAGAACATTCAAATATCAATCAAATCCATCCATCAATCATATACAGTTTGTAATCATACACCACATCACTCGTTGATTCATAGAATCTAAGCCAACTCAACTAAACAATAACCACATCATAAATCCACTAGTGTAAAAACCTATATGATCACTAGGGCATTCAATCTAGACCACTAGATTTCATGCTATATATAACGGGATATTTAAGTGGATGATGATGGACAAGAGAAGAACTTCGTGATAGATCTATGAAGTGCCTTTGTTGGCATTGTTATGAACCGTGGAGCCGTGCCCATCGATGCAAGAGGGGACACCTTCTTATTGAACCCTTTGATGATAAAGAGGTCCATTAGCATGAGGCGTCCCATCTTGATTGAACCCTTTGATATTAAGAGGTCCATGAGCACGAGGTCACGGAGGAAGAACCATAGCCGACCAATTGTACGATGTATGCTCTTGCCGGCTATGTGAACCCACAGACGATGAAAGTAGGACTACTCAAATATCAACTAATCACGTTCGGATGATCACTAGACGTGAAGAGAATTCCAAAGATAGGTATGGTAGTTTGACGAAGATCCAATCTTAATAGTAAGTTAGTTGTCAAAGCACATCTGTAACAATATTTTCTCTCCGTTCGTATCATCCACTACTCGACCACCATTGGGTCAGTTCACCCTTGAAATAGGGAGGACTAAGCTTCTTAAATTGTTATATTCATAATTAATTATGATCAATATCCTCGATTAATCATTTTTGTCCCACTAGATTAATCAGAAAAAGATAACGTAGAAGGATCAAATGTCCTTGTCATCATAGATTCCTGAAGGACATCAACGAAAATTTTTATCCATCACTACATAATTCAATATGCCTTGATATACTTTGCACGTCAAACATATCAAATATCTCAATAATTCTCAAATCCTCAAATCATGCTCTGACACCACCGTCACGCTCCTCGAATATTCGTACTCAAAAGATGTGAACCAATCATAAATCAATAATATTGTAATTCATCCACAGTCTAAATCCAGGATCCAAACTTTCATTTGAGGATATTAAAAAAAATATTCAAATATCAATTACATCCATACATTAAATCCTGTGCAGTTTATAATTATATATATTACTCGTTTCATAGAATCTAAGTCAACACAACTAAATAATAACCACATCATAAATCCACTAGTGGGAAAATATATAATATCACTTGGACATTCAACCTAGACAACTGATTTACAAGCTATATGTAACAACCATTATTGAAAATTCTTTGACAACAAACGTGATTTATCCATCTTGTTTGATCTCTATTGGAGGACATGAGCTCCTTGCTAATTTGGTTCTCCTAAAGATCTAAAAGGATTAATATTATGCTTGACCTGAATTGGCTATCTATCTATCATATTAGTATTGATTGCTACAAAAAAAATGATCACTTTTTGCATACCCAATCAGCCTATCTTTTATTTTGAGGGTATTAGGCATGATTTATCCCCTTGTCTGATATTGGCACTTTAAGCTCGCAGAAGAGTTGTGGATGCTATATTATAATTATAAAAGAGAAATCAGATCAAGAAACTCATATAAATAAAATTTTGGTGGTCAGGGAGTTCTCGGATGTATTTCCAGATGACTTGATTGGACTTCCTCCAAACAAGGAGGTGAATTTTACTATTGATTTAGTCCTAGTGATAACTCTAATATCTAAACCTCCCTAAAGAATAGAACTACTCGAGCAAGAGGATGACCACTTTGTTTACCATATTTCAGTAGTGGTATGCTGAAATAGAGAGGATTGTAAATGAGATGCTTGAAACAGAGGTCATTCGACCAAGTAGTAGCCCTACTCTTCGTCGATGCTCCTAGTACGAAAAAACGAATGACAGCCTATCTTTTATTTTGAGAGTATTAGGCATGATTTACCCCCTTGTCTGATATTGGCACTTCAAGCTTGCAGAAGAGTTATAGATGCTATATTATAATTATAAAAGATAAATCAGATCAAGAAACTCATATAAATAAAATTTCGGTGATCAGGGATTTCTCGAATGTATTTCCAGTTGACTTGATTGGACTTCCTCCGAACAAGGAGGTGAATTTTACTATTGATTTGGTCCTAGGGACGACTCTAATATCTAAGCCACCCTAAAGAATAGAACTCGAGTAAACGGATAATCACTTTGTTTACCATATTTCAGTAGTGGTATGCTGAAATAGAGAGGATTGTAAATGAGATGCTTGAAACAGAGGTCATTCGACCAAGTTGTAGCCCTACTCTTCGTCGATGCTCCTAGTACGAAAGAACGACTGACAGCCTATCTTTTATTTTGAGGGTATTAGGCATGATTTATCCCCTTGTCTGATATTAGCACTTCAAGCTTGCAGAAGGGTTGTAGATGCTATATTATAATTATAAAAGAGAAATCAGATCAAGAAACTCATACAAATAAAATTTCGGTGGTCAGGGAGTTCTCATATATATTTCCAGATGACCTGATTGAACTTCCTCTAAATAAGGAGGTGAATTTTACTATTAATTTGGTCCCAAGGACGACTCTAATATCTAAGCCTCCCTAAAGAATAGAACTACTCGAGCAAGTGTAAATGAGATGCTTGAAACAGAGGTCATTCGACCAAGTTGCAGCCCTACTCTTCGTCGATGCTCCTAGTACGAAAGAACGACTGGCTACTACTAAAGATCAATCACATGGTAGCGCATGCAAAGAAAAAACGACCACTTGACAAACTTCAGAGCGGAAAAAAATTTGAAGATCGAGCTTTTCTACACTTCCAGCCCCACCAACAAGAAATTTGAACCTCAAGGAAGTGGTCTTCCCATTACTTTAGAGGCGTGCACCTCAAGGAAGTGAACGTCAAACATATAAAAAATCTCAATAATCCAAAGGTCCTTAAATCATGCTTTGATACCACCTATGTCATGCTCCCCCGAATATTAGTGCTCAAGAGGCGTGAACCAAGCATAAATCAAAATATTATAATTCATCCACAATCTAAATCCAGGATCCAAACTAACATTTGAGAATAATGAAAAGAACATTCAAATATCAATCACATCCATCCATAAATCCTGTGCAGATTACAATCATACACCACATCACTCGTTGATTTATAGAATCCAAGGCAACTCAACTAAATCAGAACCACATCATAGATCCACTAGTGTGGAAATCTATATGATCACTTGGGCATTCAACCTAGACCACTGGATTACATGCTATATGTAACAGGCTATTCAAGCGGATAATCATGGACAAGGGAAGAACTTCGTGGCAAATCCGCGAAGGGTTTTTGTTGGCATTATGATGAACCATTGCTGCAAGAAGGGACTTCTTCTGATTGAATCCATTGATGATTTTGAGGTGCATGAGTATGAGGAGGTCACGGAGGAAGAACCACAGCCGGTCAAGTGTACCATGTATGCTCTTGTCGGCTACGCGAACTCACCGACGATGAAAGTAAGAGCATTACTCAAACAACAACCAATCACGTTCGAATGATCACTCGATCATCCACTACTCGACTACCGTTGGATCAATTCACCCTCGAAAAAGGGAGGTCTAAGCTTCTTATATTGTGCTATTCATAGTCAATTTTAATCGAATATCCCCGATCAATATTTTTATCTTACGAGATTAATTAGAAAAATATAAAGTAGAAGGATTGAATGTTCTTATCATCCTAGATTACTAAAGGACATAAATTTTTTTTTTATCAATCACTACATAATTATTTAAGCCTCAATACACTTTACACATCAAACATATCAAATATCTCAATAAACCTCAAATCCTGCTCTGACACCACCTACGTCATGCTCCTCGAAAATACTTTCCCACTCCTCGAATATACTTCCCAAGAGGCACGAACCTATCATAAATCAATAATATTATAATTCAACCATAGTCAAAATCCAAGATCCAATCTAACATTTGAGAATATCGAAAAGAACATTCAATTATCAATCACATCCATCTATAAATCATACACCACATCACTCGTTGATTCATAGAATCCAAGTCAACTCAACTAAACAATAACCACATCATAAATCCACTAGTGTGAAACCCTATATGATCACTTCGACATTCAACCTAGACCACTAGATTGCATGCTATATGTAACGGGCTATTCAAGAGGACGACCATGGACAAGAGAAGAACTTCGTGACAGATATGCGAAGGACATTTGTTGGCATTGTGATAAACCATGGAGCCATGACCATCGCTGCAAAAGGGGACGACTTCTTCTGATTCAACCCTAATGATGATTAAGAGGTCCATGAGCATGAGGAGGAGGTTACAGAGGAAGAACCATAGCCGATCGATTGTACGATGTATGCTCTTGCCGGCTATGCGAACCCGTAGACGATAAAAGTATGAGGACTACTAAACAACAACCAATAATGTTCGGATAATCACTAAAGCAACGTGAAGAGAATTCTAAAGATAGGTGTCGTCAGTTTGACAAAGATCCAAGCTCAACAGTAAGTTAGACGCGAAAGCGCATCTGTAACAATATTTTCTCTCCGTTCGCATCGTCCACTACTCGATCACCGTTGGATCAATTCACCCTTGAAACAAGTAGGACTAAGCTTCTTAAATTGTTCTATTCATAATCAATTATGATTGATATCATCGATTAATCATTTTTGTCCTACTAGATTAAAAAAAAAAGATAACGTAGAAGGATTAAATGTCCTTATCATTCTAGATTCCTGAAGGACATCAACGAAAATTTTTATCCATCACTACATAATTCACTAAATCTCAATATATTTTGCACATCAAGCATATCAGATATCTAAATAATTCTCAAATCCCCAAATCATGCTCTGACATCACCAACATAACGCTCCCCGAATATTCGTAGGCAAGAGACATGAACCAATCATAAATCAATAATACTGTAATTCGTCCATAGTCTAAATCCAGGATCCAAACTATCATTTGAGAAAACTGAAAAGAACATTCAAATATTGAACCGAAAATCCAAACTATCATTTTTTACATTTCCAGCCCCACCAACAAGAAATTTAAACCTCAAGGAAGTAATCTTCTCATTACTTTAGAGGCATGCACCTCAAACATATCAAAAATCTTAATAATCCAAAGAACCTCAAATCATGATATAATACCACCTATGGCATGCTCCCCGAATATTAGTACTCAAGAGACGTGAACCTAGCATAAATCAAAATATTAAAATTCATCCACAGTCTAAACCCTAGATCCAAACTATCATTTGAGGATACTAAAAAGAATATTCAAATATCAATCACATCCATCCATAAATCCTGTGCAGCATACACCACATCATTCGTTGATTCATAGAATCCAAGCTAACTCAACTAAATAATAACCACAACATAAATCCACTATATGTAACAACCATTGTTAGGAATTCTTTGATAACAAACGTGATTCATCCATCTTATTTGATCTCTATTGGAGGACATGAGCTCCTTGCTAATTTGATTCTCTTAAAGGTCTAAAGGATTGATATTATGCTTGGCCTGAATTAGCTATCTGCCTGCATATTAATATTGATTGCTATAAAAATATGATCACTTTTTGCATACCCGATTAGCCAATCTTTTATTTTGAGGGTATTAGGCATAATTTACCCACTTGTTTGATATTGACACTTCATATCACCTTACGCAAAAGGGTTATAGATGTTATATTGTAAGTATCAATGAGCAATCAGATCAAGAAACTCATATAAATAAAATTTCGATGGTTAGGGAGTTCCTGAATGTATTGTTAAACAACTTGACTGGACTTCCTCCAAACAGGGAGGTGAATTTTGCTATTGGTTTGGTCCCAGGAACGAATCAAATATCTAAGCCTCCTACAGAATAGCACCACTCAAGCAAGTGGAATTGAAGAAAAAACTACATGAACTACTATATAAGGGATTCGTTCGACCCAACATCTCATCATGGGGTGTTACGACGCTATTAGTTAAGAAGAATGATGGATCGTTAATGCTTTGTATTGATTATAGACAGATGAATCAAGTGACCATCAAAAATAAAAATCCATTGCCAGAATTAATAATTTGTTTGATCAATTACAAGGTGAGCAAATATTCTTCAAGCTTATTCTGAGGCAGGGTTACTACTATTAATTTAACAATTAGATAAGGGTTTCATTCGAACCAACGTCTCATTATGGGGTGCTCCGATACAGTATGTTAAGAAGAATGAATGAACTTATGGCTTTGCATAGATTATAGACAGTTGAATCAGGTGACCATCAAAAATAAAAATCCACTACTTAGAATTAATGATTTATTTGATCACGCAAGTATTCTCCAAGATCGATCTGACGAAGGGTTAGGATTAATTGGACGGATACAAGACAAAGCTAAACCGTGGGATAGTGATACGCCCAACTACTCAATACTTGGCTCATTAAACATACTAAATATCTCAATAATCCTTAAATTCTCAAATCATGCTTTGATACCACCTATATCACGCTCCCCGAATATTCATATTCAAGAGGAGTAAACCTATCATAAATCAATAATATTATAATTCATTCATAATCTAAATCCGGGATCCAAACTAACATTTAAGGATACGAAAAAAAAAATTCAAATATCAATCACATCCATCCATAAATCCTGTGCAGTTTATAATCATACACCACATCACTCGTTGATTCATAGAATACAATCCAAGTCAACTAAACATTAGTCACATCATAAATCTACTAGTGCAGAAACCTATATGATTAATTTGGCATTCAACCTAGACAGATCGGCGAAGGGCCTTTGGTGGCATTGCGACGAACCGTAGAGCAGCGACCATCACTGGAAGAGGGGATGCATTCTTCTGATTGAACCCATTGATGGTTCAAAGGAGTTCCATGAGCACGAGGAGGTCAAAGAGGATTAACCACCGTCGATCGATAGTGTGATATATGCTCTTGCCGGCTACACGAACCCGCAGACGATGGAAGTAGAAGGACTGATAAAATAATCAATCAAGTTCGGATGATCACTCGAGCAACGTGGAGAGAATTCCAAAGATAAATGTGGTCAATTTGATAAAGATCCAAGCTCAGGACTAAGTTAGTTGCGAAAGCGCATCTGCAACAATATTTTCTATCAATTTGTATAATCCGACCACCGTTGGATCAGTTCTATTCATAGTCAATTATGATTGATATCCCCAATAATCTTTTTGTCCCACTAGATTAATCAGAAAAAGATAAAGTAAGAAGATCAAATGTCCTTATCATCCTGGATTCCTTAAGGACATCAAAATTTTTTTTTATAAATAACTACATAATTCACTAAGCCTCAATATACTTTGCACATTAATCCTCAAATCATGCTCTAACACCACTTATGTCACGTTCCTCGAATATTCGTATTTAAGAGGCGTGAACCTATAATAAATCAATAATATTGTAATTCATCCATCGTATAAATCCTGGATACAAACTAACATTTAAGAATATTGAAAAGAATATTCAAATATCAACCACATCCATTCATAAATCTTATGCTGCAGTTTATAATCGTACACTATATCACTTGTTAATTCAAAGAATCCAAGTCATCTCAACTAATAATAATCACATCATAAATCCAATAGAGTGAAAATTTAGATGATCATTTGGGCATTTAACCTAGACCACTGGATTAGATGCTATATGTAACAACTATTGTTGAGAATTCTTTGATAACAAACGTGATTCATCCATCTTGTTTGATCTCTATTGGAGGACATGAACTCCTTGCTAATTTGATTCTCCTAAAGACTGGCTACTACTAAAGATCAACCATATGACAACGTTTGCAAAGAAGAAACGACCTTCTGACAAACTTCAGAGTGGAGAAAATTTGAAGATCAAGTTTTCCTACACTTCCAGCCCAACCAGCTGAAAATTCGAATCTCAAAGAAGTGGTCTTCCCATTACTTTGGACCTTACAAATTGAGGATCACATTGGACTCGTGACCTATGGATCGGATTTGCGCCATAACACAAAATTACAACTGATCCACCAGGAATCTCATCGCAAATGGAAGTTTAGAGTGGATGACTCAGTCTAGATCCATCCACCCGACACCTAAGTCAATGAGGAGGCCCAATCCCAACTGGATATTGCGTGGCATCGCAAGATCACGATGCATTCACCATCCAAACACGTCCACTGATGAAGAGATATAAGACAAAGTTGAATTGTCGGATCGTGATGTGCCTATTTCCTCAATATACTTTGTACATTAAACATATCAAATATTTCAATAATCCTCATATCCTCAAATCATGCTATGATATCACATACATCACGCTCCCCGAATATTCGTACTAAAGAGACATGAACATATCATAAATCAATAATATTATAATTCATCCATAAATTTAAGGATACTAAAAAGAACATTCAAAAATCAATCACATCCATCCATAAATTCTGTGCAGTTTATAATTATACACCACATCACTTGTTGATTCATAGAATCCAAGGTAACTCAATTAAACAATAACCACATCATAAATCCACTAGTGTGAAAATCTATATGATCACTTGGGCATTCAACCAAGACCATTGCACTACAAGCAATATGTATCTGGGTATTCAAGTGGATAATCATCAACAAGGGAAGAACATCGCGATAGATCTGCTAACAACAACCAATCACGTTCAGATTATCACTCGAGCAACGTGGAGAGAATTGCAAAGATAGGTGCGGTCAATTTGTTGAAGATCCAAGCTCAACAGTAAGTTAGTCGCAAAAACGCATCTGCAACAATATTTTCTTGGCTTTCGTATAATCCACTACTTGACCACAGTTAGATCAGTTCACACTTGAAACAGGGAGGACTAATCTTATTAAATTTTTTATTTAATAATTAGATTGATAAAAAAATAAAGTAGCAGGATAAAATGTCCTTGTAATCCTAGATTCCTAAAGGGCATCAAAGAAAAGTTTTATCAATAACAAAATAATTCACTAAGCCTCAATATACTTTACATATCAAACAAATCAAATATCAAAATAATACTCAAACCATGCTTTGACACCACCTACGTCACGCTCCTCGAATATTCGTACTAAAGAGGCGTGAACCTATCATAAATCAAAATATTTTAATTCATCCACAGTTAAAATCCAGGATCCAAAGTAACATTCGAGGATACTGAAAAGAACATTCAAATATCTATCACATTCATTCATAAATCCTACGTAATTTATAATTATACACCATATCACTCGTTGATTCATAGAATCCAAGTCAACTCAACTATACAATAACCACATCACAAATCCACTAGTATGAAAATCCATATGATCACTTGGGCATTTAACCTAGACCATTGGATTACATATTATATGTAACAACTATTGTTGGGGATTCTATGACAACAAACGTTAATCATCCATCTTGTTTGATCTCTATGGGCGGACATGAACTCCTTGCTAATTTGATTCTCCTAAATATCCAAAGGATTGATATTATGTTTGATCACTTTTTGCATACCCGATCAACCTATCTTTTATTTTGAGGTTATTAGGTATAATTTACCCCCTTGTTTGATATTGGCACTTCAAGCTTATCGCATTACGCAAAAGGGTTGTATATGTTATATTGTAAGTATAAAGGAGCAATCAGATAAAGAAACTCATAAAAATAAAATTCCGATGATCAGGGAGTTCTTTAATGTATTGCCAAATGACTTAATTGGACTTCCTCCAAACAGGGAGGTGAATTTTGCTATCGATTTGGTCCTAGAGACGAATCTAATATCTAAGCCTCCTTATAGAATAGTACCACTCGAGCAAGTGGAATTAAAGAAATAACTACAAGAACTGATATCTAAATGATTCGTTCGATTCGAGGCAGGGTTAGGATTAATTGAAGAGATATAAGACAAAGCTGAACCGTGGGATCGTGATTCGCCTACCTACTCAATACTTGGCTCATCATGCATATCAAATATCTTAATAATCATCAAATCATGCTCTGATACCACCTACGTCACGCTCCCTGAATATTCATACTCAAGATACGTGAACCTATCATAAATAAATAATATTATAATTCATCCACAATCTAAATCTAGAATCCAAACTAACATTTATAGATACTGAAAAAAACATTCAAATATCAATCACATCCATCCATTATTTGTTGGGATGACTCTATTATCTAAGCCTTCTTATAGAATAGCACCACTCGAGCAAGTGGAATTGGAGAAATGCAAGAACTACCTACTCAATACTTGGCTTATCATGCATATCAAATATCTCAATAATCATCAAATCATGCTCTGATACCACCTACGTCACGCTCCCTGAATATTCATACTCAAGAGACGTGAACCTATCATAAATAAATAATATTATAATTCATCCACAATCTAAATCTAGAATCCAAACTAACATTTATAGATACTGAAAAAAACATTCAAATATCAATCACATCCATCCATTATTTGTCGGGATGACTCTATTATCTAAGCCTCCTTATAGACTAGCACCACTCGAGAAAGTGGAATTGAAGAAATGCAAGAACTACTAGATAAGGGATTCCTTCGATCCAACGTCTTATCATGGGATGCACAGACACTGTTAGTTAAGAAGAATGATGGAACGTGAAGACTATGTATTGATTATAGATAGTTGAGTCAGGTAACCATAAAAAATAAATCCACTATACAGAATTAATGATTTGGTTGATCAATTAGAAGGTGAACAAATATTCTCCATGATTAATCTAACGCAGGGCTACGATTAATTGAAGATCAAGAAAGAAGATATGTTTTAGAAAAAAAACAATGAACAAGATATTAGAGCTTCTAAACCATTGGTTGAAGCAATGATTCACGTTTCCAATTGTCTGGAATTCCTCCAAACAGGGAGGTGAATTTTGCTATTGATTTGGTTCAGGGATGACACTAATATCCAAGCCTCCCTATAGAATAGCACCACTCTGGCAAGTGGAATTGAAGAAACAGCAACAAGACCAATTAGATAAGGGTTTCATTCGAACCAACCTCTCATTATGGGGTGCTCCGATACTCTCAGTTAAGAAGAATTACAGAACGTTAAGGCTTTATATAGATTAAAGACAGTTGAATCAGGTGATCTTCAAAAATAAGATTCCACTAACAAGAATTAATGATTTGTTTGATCACGCAAGTATTCTCCAAGATCGATCTAAAGCAGGGTTAGGATTAATTGAAGAGATACAAGACAAAACAGAACTGTGGGATCGTGATGCGCCTATCTACTATATACTTTACATATCAAACATATCAAATATTGAAATAATCCTCAAATCATGCTCCGACACTACCTACGTCACACTCCTCGAATATTCATACTCAAGAGGCGTAAACCTATCATAAATCAATATTGAATTTCATCCACAGTCTAAATCTAGGATCCAAACTAACATTTGAGGATATTGAAAAAACTTCAAATATCAATCACATTCATCCATAAATCATATGCAATTTATAATCATACACCACATCAAGTGTATCCAAGCCAACTCAACTAAACAATCAAATCATAGAACCACTAGTGTGAAAATTTATATGACCACTTAGGCATTCAACCTAGGCCACTAGATTACATGCTAAATGTAATAACCATTGTTGGGAATTCTTTGACAACAAATATGATTTATCCATCTTGTTTGATCACTATTGGAGGGCATGAACTCCTTGATAATTTGATTCTCCTAAAGATCCAAAGATTTGATATTATGCTTGGCCTGAATTGCAATCTGTCTATCATATTAGTATTAATTGCCATCAAAAAATGATCACGTTTTGAATACCCGATCAACATATCTTTCATTTTGAGGGTATTAGGCATGATTTACCCCATTGTTTGATATCGAAACTTCAAACTTATCGCTTTATGCAAAAAAGTTGTAGATGCCATATTATAATTAGAAAGGAGCAATCAGATCAAAAAACTCATATAAATAAAATTT
Organism: Ensete ventricosum; assembly: GCA_029747655.1. Classification (NCBI taxonomy): domain Eukaryota; kingdom Viridiplantae; phylum Streptophyta; class Magnoliopsida; order Zingiberales; family Musaceae; genus Ensete; species Ensete ventricosum. The sequence goes on from JAQQAF010000009.1 coordinate 57,900,149, forward strand.
CGATGGTCAGGGAGTCCTCGAATGTATTTCCAGATAACCTAATTGGACTTCCTCCAAATAGAGAGTTGAATTTTGTTATTGATTTGGTCCCAGGGACGACTCTAATATCTAAGCCTACCTATAGAAGCAAGTGGATGACCATTTCGTTTGCCCTATTTCAGCAGTGGTATGCTGAAATAGAGAGGATTATAAATGAGATGCTTGAAACAGGGGTCATTCGACCAAGTTACAACCCCTACTCTTCGCTGATGCTCCTAATACGAAAGAAAGACTGGCTAACGATCAACCACGTGACAGCGCATGTAAAGAAGAAACGACTTAACTTTAGAGCGAAAAAAATTTGAACATCGACTAAGAATCTCGCTGTAAATGAAAGTTTAGAGAGGATGGCTCAATCCAAATCTATCCACCCGACACCCGAGTCGATGAGGTGGCCCAGTTCCAACTATAGATTACATGGCATTGCAGGATCACGACGCATCACCATCTAGACATAACCACCGATGAAGAGATATAAGACAAAGTTAAATCGTGGGATCGTGATGCGTCTACTTCCTCAATATACTTTGCACATCAGACATATCAAATGTCTCGATAATCCTCATATCCTTAAATATTCAAATCATGCTCTGATACTATCAATATCATGCTCCCCGAATATTCATACTTAAGAGGCGCGAACCAATCATAAATCAATAATATTATAATTCATCCACAGATTTGAAGATACTGAAAAGAACATTCAAATATCAATCACATCCTTCCATAAATCTTGTGCAGTTTACAATTATACACCATATCACTTGTTGATTCATAGAGTAGCACCTCTCTAGCAACTGGAATTGAAGAAACAACTATAAAAACAATTAGATAAGGGTTTCATTCGAACTAACATCTCATTACGGGGTGCTCCGATATAGTTAGTTAAGACGAATTACGAAACGTTAAGGCTTCATATAGATTATATACAGTTCAATCAGGTGGCCTTCAAAAATAAAAATCAACTATCCAGAATTAATGATTTGTTTGATCACGCAAGTATTCTCCAAGGTCGATATAAAGCAGGGTTAGAATTAATTGAAGAGATTCAAGACAACCGAACAGTGGGACTGTGATGCGCCTACCTACTCAATACTTTCCATATCAAACATAACAAATATCCTCAAATCCTCAAATCTTGCTCTGATACCACCTATGTCACGCTCCCTGAATATTCGTAGTCAAGAGGCATTAACCTTTCATATATATATCAATAATATTATAATTCATCCACAGTCTAAATCTAGGATCCAAACTAACATTTGAGGATACTAAAAAAAATATTCAAATATCAACCACAACCATTCATAAATCCTGTCCAGTTTATAATCATACACTACATCAGTCGTTGATTCATATAATCCAAGCCAGCTAAACTAAAGAATAACCACATCATAAATCCACAAGTGTGAAAATATATATGATTACTTAGAAATTCAACCTAGACCACTAGATTAGATGCTAAATGTAATGGGTTATTCAAGCAGATGATTACATCACGACGAATCGGCGAAGGGCCTTTGTTGGCATTGCGACGAACCGTGGAGCCGCGACCATCGTTGCAAGAGGGGACGCTTTCTTTTGATTGAACCCATTGATGATTCAGAGGAGGTCCATGAACATGAGGAGGTCACGGAGAAAAATCCACAACCGGCCGATTGTACGATGTATGCTCTTGTCGGCACGCAAACCAGCAGACGATGAAAGTAGGACTACTCAAACAACAACCAATTACATTCGGATGATCACTCGATCAACGTGGAGAGAATTCCAAAGATAGGTGTGGTCAGTTTGACTAAGATCATAGCTCAACAGTAAGTTCGCGAAAGAGCATCTGCAACAATATTTTCTCTACATTTGTATCATCCACTACTCGACTACCGCTGGATCAGTTCACCATTAAAACAGGGAGAAATCAACTTCTTAAATTATTCCATTAATAGTCAAATCTAATCGATATCCCCGATTAATATTTTTTTTACTAGATTAATCAGAATAAGATAAAGTAGGAGGATCAACTGTCCTTGTTATCATAGATTCCTAAAGGACATCAGAGAAAATTTTTATCAATCCCAACATAATTTGCTAAGCCTCAATATACTTTGCAAATCAAACATATCAAATATCTCAATAATCCTCAAATCATGCTCTGACACCACCAACGTCACGCTTCACGAATATTCTTACTCAAGAGGCTTGAACCTATCATAAATCAATAACATTGTAATTCATCCACAATCAAAATCCAAGATCCAATCCAACATTGGAGGATCCTAAAAAGAACATTCAAATACCAATCACATCCATCCATATACAGTTTATAATCATACACTATGGCACTCGTTGATTCATAGAATCCAAGCCAACTCAATTAAACAATAACCATATCATAAATCCATTAATGTGAAAATCTGTATGATCACTTAGGCATTCAACCTATGGCACTGGAGTACATACTATATTTAACGGGCTACTCAAGCGAATGATAATGGATAAGAGAAGAACTTCGTGACAGATCTGCGAATGGTCTTTATTAGCATTGCGACGAACCGTGGAGCCACGACCTTCCCTGCAAGAGGGGACGCCTTCTTCTGATTAAACCCTTCTATGATGCAGATCCGCGAAGCATTTTTATTAGCATTACGACGAACCGTAGAGCCGCGACCATCGCTGCAAGAGGAGACGCCTTCTTCTGATTGAACCCATTGATTATTCTGAGGTCCACGAGGATGAGGTCATGGAGGAAGAATCACAACCGATCAATTGTACGATGTATGCTCTTGCCGGCTACGCGAACCCGCAAATGATAAAAGTAAGAGGACTACTCAAACAACAACCAATCACGTTTGAATGATCACTCGATCAACGTGAAGAGAATTCCAAAGATAGGTGTCGTCAGTTTAACGAAGCCTTTAACGAAGATCCAAGCTCAGTAGTAAGTTGGCAAAAGCGCAACTGCAAAAATATTTTCTCTTCATTCGTATCACCCACTACTCGACTACCATTAGATCAATTCACCCATAAAATAGCGAGGACTAAGCTTCTTAAATTGTTCTATTAATACTCAATTCTAATCGATATCCCCAACCCATATTCTTGTCCTAAGAGATTAACCAGAAAAGGATAAAGTAGGAGGATTGAATATCTTTGTCATCCTAGATTCCTAAAGGACATATCAAATATCTCAATAATCCTCAAATCCTTAAGTCATGCTTTGACACCACCTACGTCACGCTCCTTGAATATTCTTACTAAAGGACATAAAAGTTTTTTTATCAATCACTACAAAATTAACTAAGCCTCAATATACTTTACACATCAAACATATCAAATATCTCAATAAAACTCAAATTATGCTCTGACACCACCAACGTCATGCTTCTCGAATATACTTTCCCACTACTCGAATATACTTCCCAAGAGGCACGAACCTATCATAAATCAATAATATTGTAATTAATCCATAGTCAAAATCCAAGATCCAATCTAACGTTTGAGGATACTGAAAAGAATATTCAATTATCAATTACATCCATCCATAAATTACACCACATCACTCGTTGATTCATAGAATCCAAGCCAACTCAACTAAACAATAACCACTTCATAAATCCACTAGTGTGAAAACCTATATGATCACTTCGGCATTCAACCTAGACCACTAGATTGCATGCTATATGTAACGGGCTATTCAAGAGGACGATCATGGACAAGAGAAGAACAATGCGACAAATCTGTAAAGGGCCTTGGTTGGCATTGCGATGAACCGTGGAGCCGTGACTATCGGTGCAAGAGGGGACGCCTTCTTCTGATTCAACCCTAATGATGATTAAGAGGTCCATGAGCACGAGGAGGTTACAGAGGATGAACCATAGCCGACCGGTTGTACTATGTATGCTCTTGCCGGCTACGCGAACCCGTAGACGATGAAAGGGCCTTAGTTGGCATTACGATGAACCGTGGAGCCATGACCATGGCTGCAAGAGGGGACACCTTCTTCTGATTCAACCCTAATAATGATTAAGATGTCAATGAGCACGAGGAGGTTACAGAGGACGAACCATAGCCGACCGATTGTACTATGTATGCTCTTGTCGACTACGCGAACCCGTAGACGATGAAAGTATGAGGACTACCCAAACAGCAACCAATCATGTTCGGATAATCATTAGAGCAACGTGAAGAGAATTCTAAAGATAGGTGTCATCAGTTTGACGAAGATCCAAGCTCAACAGTAAGTTAGCCGCGAAAGCGCATAACAATATTTTCTCTCCGTTCGCATCGTCCACTACTCGATCACCGTTGGATCAATTCACCCTTGAAATAAGTAGGACTAAGCTTCATAAATTATTCTATTCATAATCAATTATGATTGATATCATCAATTAATCATTTTTGTCCTACTAGATTAATAAAAAAAAGATAACGTAGAAGGATCAAATGTCCTTTTCATTCTAGATTCCTAAAGGACATCAACGAAAATTTTTATCCATCACTACATAATTCACTAAACCTCAATATATTTTGCACATCAAGCATATTAGATATCTCAATAATTCTCAAATCCCCAAATCATGCTCTGACACCATCAACATAACGCTCCCCGAATATTCGTAGTCAACAGGCATGAACCAATCATAAATCAATAATACTGTAATTCATCCATAGTCTAAATCCAGGAACCAAACTATCATTTGAGAATACTGAAAAGAACATTCAAATATCGAACCGGAAATCCAAACTATCATTTCCTACATTTCCAGCCCTACTAACAAAAAATTTAAACCTCAAGGAAGTGGTCTTCTCATTACTTCAGAGGCGTGCACCTTAAGGAAGTGCACCTCAAACATATTAAAAATCTCAATAATCCAAAGATCCTCAAATTATGCTCTAATACCACCTATGTCATGCTCCCCAAATATTAGTACTCAAGAGGTGTGAACCTAGCATAAATCAAAATATTGTAATTCATCCACAGTCTAAACCTAGGATCCAAACTATCATTTGAGGATACTAAAAAGAATATTCAAATATTAATCACATCCATCCATAAATCCTGTGTAGTTTACAATCATACACCACATCACTCGTTGATTCACATAATCTAAGCCAACTCAACTAAATAATAATCACATCATAAATCCACTAAATGTAACAACCATCGTTGGGAATTCTTTGACAACAAACGTGATTCATCCATCTTGTTTGATCTCTATTGGAGGACATGAGCTCCTTGCTAATATGATTCTCCTAAAGATCTAAAGGATTAATATAATGCTTGGCCTGAATTGGCTATCTGCCTATCATATTAGTATTGATTGCTATAAAAATATGATCACTTTTTATATACCCGATTAGCCTATCTTTTATTTTGAGGGTATTAGGTGTAATTTGCCCACTTGTTTGATATTGGCACTTCATATCACCTTACGCAAAAGCGTTATAGATGTTATATTGTAAGTATAAAGGAGCAATTAGATCAAGAAACTCATATAAATAAAATTTCGATGGTTAGGGAGTTTCTGAATTTATTGCCAAACAACTTGACTAGACTTCCTCCAAATAGGAAGGGGAATTTTACTATTGATTTGGTCCAGGAACGAATCAAATATCTAAGCCTCCTACAGAATAGCACCACTCAAGCAAGTGGAATTGAAGAAAAAACTACAAGAACTACTATATAAGGGATTCGTTCGACCCAACATCTTATCATGGGGTGTTACGACACTATTAGTTAAGAAGAATGATGGAACGTTAAAACTTTGTATTGATTATAGGTAGATGAATCAATTGGAAATGGTGATATTCTATAGGGAGGCTTGGATATTAGTGTCATCCATGAACCAAATCAATAGCAAAATTCACCTCCCTGTTTGGAGAAAGTCTAGACAATTGGAAATGTGAATGATAACTTCAACCAATGGTTTAGAAGCTTTAATATCTTATTCATTGCTATTTTTTTAAAGATATCTTCTTTCTTGATCTTCAACTAATCGTAACCCTGCCTCAGATTATTCTTGGACAATATTTACGCACCTTATAATTGATCAACCAAATCATTAATTCTGTGTAGTGGATTCTTATTTTTGATGGTTACCTCACTCAACTATCTATAATCAATACAAAGTCTTAACGTTCCAACATTCTTCTTAACTAATAGTGTCTGTGCACCCAATGATGAGACGTTGGATCGGACGAATCTCTTATCTAGTAGTTCCTTCATTTCTTCAATTTCACTTGCTCGAGTGGTGCTATTCTATAAGGAGGCTTAGATAATAGAGTCATCCCAACTAATAATGGATGGATGTGATTGATATTTGAATGTTCTTTTCAGTATCCGCAAATGTTAGTTTGGATTCTAAATTTAGATTGTAGATGAATTACAATATTATTTATTTATGGTAGGTTCTTACCTCTTAAGTATGAATATTCGGGGAGCGTGACATAGGTGGTCTCAAAGCATGATTTGAGGATTTATAGATTATTGATATATTTGGTATGCTTGATGAGCAAAGTACTGAGTAGGTAGGCGAATCACGATCCCACGGTTCAGCTTTGTCTTATATCTCTTCAATTAATCTTAACCCTGCCTCGGATCGATCTTAGAGAATATTTGCGTGATCAAACAAATCATTATTTCTGGGTAGTGGATTTTTATTTTTGATAGTCATTGACTCACCTATCTATAATCTATATAAAGCCTTAACATTCCGTAATTCTTCTTAGCTGACAGTATCGGAGCGCCTCATAATGAGACGGTTCGAATGAAACCCTTATCTAATTGTTCTTGCAGTTGTTTCTTATTGTGCTATTGTATAGGGAGAATTGGATATTAGGGTCATCCCTATACCAAATCAATAGCAAAATTCACCTCTCTGTTTAGAGGAAGTCCAGACAATAGGAAACGTGAATGATACCTTGAACCAATGGCTTAGAAGCTATAATGTCTTGTTTGTAGCTAATTTTTAAAGATATCTTCTTTCTTGATCTTCAATTAATCATAATCCTACCTCAGATTAATCTTGGAGAATACTTGCGCACCTTGTAATTGATCAAATAAATTATTAATTTTGGGCAGTGGGTTCTTATTTTTGATGGTCACCTGATTCGACTGTCTATAATCAATACAAAGGTTTAACATTCCATCATTCTTCTTTACTAACAATGTCGGAGCACCCCATGATGAGACATTAGATCGAACGAATCCCTTATATAGTAGTTCTTGTAGTTATTTCTTCAATTCCACTTACTCGAGTGGTGCTATTCTATAGGGAGGCTTAGATATTATATTCGTCCCTAGGACCAAGTCGATAGCAAAATTCACCTCCCTGTTTGGAGGAAGTCCAATCAAGTTATTTGGCAATACATTCAAGAACTTCCTGACCATTGGAATTTTATTTTTATGAGTTTCTTAATCTGATACTTACAATATAACATCTACAACCCTTTTGCATAAGGCGATAAGCTTGGTGCTAATATCAAACAAGGGGGTAAATTATACCTAATAACCTCAAAATAAAAGATAGGTTAATTGGGTACGCAAAAAGTGATCAAACATAATATCAATCCTTTGGATATTTAAGAGAATCAAATTAGCAAGGAGTTCATGTCCGCCAATAGAGATCAAACAAGATGAATGAATCACGTTTGTTGTCATAGAATCCCCAACAATAGTTGTTACATATAATATGTAATCAAATGGTCTAGGTTAAATGCCCAAGTGATCATATGGATTTTCATACTAGTGAATTTATGATGTGGTTATTGTTTAGTTGAGTTGACTTGGATTCTATGAATCAATGAGTGATTTGGTGTATAATTATAAGTTATGCAGGATTTATCATTGAACGTGATAGATATGTGAATGTTCTTTTCAGTATCCTCGAATGTTACTTTGGATCCTGGATTTTGACTGTAGATGAATTAAAATATTATTGATTTATGATAGGTTCACGTCTCTTTAGTATGAATATTCGAGGAGCGTGACGTAGGTGGTGTTAATGCATGATTTGAGGATTATTTTGATATTTGATTTGTTTGATATGTAAAGTATATTGAGGCTTAATAAATTATTTTGTTATTGATTAAAATTTTCTTTGATGTCCTTTTGGAATCTAGGATTACAAGGATATTTTATCCTGCTAATTTATTTTTTTATTAATATAGTTATTAAATAAAAAAATTTAATAAGCTTAGTCATCCCTGTTTCAAGCGTGAATTGATCTAACGGTGGTCAAGTAGTGGATCATACGAAAGAAGAGAAAATATTATTGCAGATGCGCTTTCGCGGCTAACTTACTGCTGAGCATGGATCTTTGTCAAACTGACCACATTTATTTTTGGAATTCTCTCCACGTTGCTCGAGTGATCATCCGAACTTGATTGATTATTTTAGTAGTCCTACTTTTATCGTCTACGGGTTCGCGTAGCCGGCAAGAGCATATATTACACAATCGGTCGGCGGTAGTTGATCCTCTGTGACCTCCTTATGCTCATGGACCTTCTTTGAATCATTGATGGGTTCAATCAGAAGAATGCATCCCGTCTTGTAGTGATGGTCGTAGCTCTACGGTTTGTCGAAATGCCACCAAAGGCCCTTCACTGATCTGTCTAGGTTGAATGCCAAATTGATCATATAGATTTCCGCATTAGTGGATTTATAATGTGGCTAATGTTTAGTTGACTTGGATTGTATTCTATGAATCAACGTATGATGTGGTTTATGATTATAAATTGCACATGATTTATGGATGGATATGATTGATATTTGAATATTATTTTTTGTATTCTTAAATGTTAGTTTGGATCCTGGATTTAGATTATGGATGAATTATAATATTATTGATTTATGATAGGTTTACTCCTCTTGAGTACGAATATTCGAGGAGCGTGATATAGGTGGTATCAGAGTATGATTTGAGAATTTAAGGATTATTGAGATATTTGGATGTTTAATGAGCCAAGTATTGAGTAGGTGGGCGCATCACGTTCCCATGGTTCAACTTTGTCTTGTATCCGTTCAATTAATCCTAACCCTGCCTCAGATCGATCTTGGAGAATACTTGTGTGATCAAATTAATCATTAATTCTGAATAGTGGATTTTTATTTTTGATGGTCAGCTGATTCAACTGTCTATAATCTATGCAAAGCCTTAAGTTCATTCATTCTTCTTAACACACTGTATCGGAGCACCCCATAATGAGACGTTGGTTCGAATGAAACCCTTATCTAATTGTTAAATTAATAGTAACCCTGTCTTATTATAGGGTGCTCCGATACTCTCAGTTAAGAAGAATTACAGAATGTTAAGGCTTTATATAGATTAAAGACAGTTGAATCATGTGATCTTCAAAAATAAGATTCCACTACCTAGAATTAATGATTTGTTTGATCACGCAAGTATTCTCCAAGGTCGATCAAAAGCAAGGTTAGGATTAATTAAAGAGATACAAGACAAAGCTGAACTGTGGGATCGTGATGCGCCTATCTACTCTACACTTTACATATCAAACATATTAAATATTTAAATAATCCTCAAATCCTCAAATCATGCTCTGACACTACCTACGTCACTCCTCAAATATTCATACTTAAGAGGCGTAAACCTATCATAAATCAATAATATTGTAATTCATCCACAGTCTAAATCTAAGATCCAAACTAATATTTGAGGATATTGAAAATTTTTTCAAATATCAATCGTATTCATCCATAAATCGTATGCAGTTTATAATCATACACCACATCAAGTATATCCAAGCCAACTCAACTAAACAATCACATCATAAAACCACTAGTGTGAAAATTTATATAACCACTTAGGCATTCAACCTAGGCCATTAGATTACATGCTATATGTAATAACCATTGTTGGGAATTCTTTGATAGCAAATATGATTTATCCATCTTGTTTGATCGCTATTGGAGGGCATGAACTCGCTAATTTGATTCTCCTAAAGATCCAAAGATTTCATATTATGCTTGGCCTGAATTGGCAATCTGCCTATCATATTAGTATTGATTGTCATAAAAAAAGATCACGTTTTGAATACCAAATCGACCTATCTTTCATTTTGAGGGTATTAGGCATGATTTACCCTGTTGTTTGATATCGAAACTTAAAACTTATCGCTTTATGCAGAAAAGTTGTAGATGCCATATTATAATTAGAAAGGAGCAATCAGATCAAGAAACTCATATAAATAAAATTTCGATGGTCAGGGAGTTCTCGGATGTATTTCCAGATGACCTAACTAGACTTCCTCCAAACAGAGAGTTGAATTTTGCTATTGATTTGGTCCCAGGGACGACTCTAATATCTAAGCCTACCTATAGAATAGAACCACTCGAGCAAGTGAATGACCATTTTGTTTGCCATATTTCAACAGTGGTATGCTGAAATAGAGAGGATTATAAATGAGATGCTTGAAACAGGGGGTCATTCGACCAAGTTACAGCCCCTACTCTTCGTCGATGCTCCTTATACGAAAGAAAGACTGGCTAACGATCAACCACGCGACAGCGCATGTAAAGAAGAAACGACTTAACTTTAGAGCGAAAAAAAATTTGAACATCGACTAGGAATCTCGCCGTAAATGAAAGTTTAAAGAGGATGACTCAATCCAAATCCATCCACCTGACACCCAAGTCGATAAGGAGGCCCAGTTCCAATTGTAGATTACATGGCATTGCAGGATCACGACGCATCACCATCCAGACAACCATCAATGAAGAAATATAAGACAAAGCTACAACGTGGGATCATGATGCGTCTACTTCCTCACTATACTTTGCACATCAGACATATCAAATATCTCGATAATCCTCATATCATTAAATATTCAAATCATGCTCTGATACCATCTATATCACGCTCCCCAAATATTCGTACTTAAGAGGCGGGAACCAATCATAAATTAATAATATTATAATTCATCCACAGATTTGAAGATACTGAAAAGAGCATTCAAATATCAATCACATCCTTCCATAAATCTTGTGCAGTTTATAATTATACACGATATCACTTGTTGATTCATAGAGTAGCACCTCTCTAGCAAGTGGAATTGAAGAAACAACTACAAAAACAATTAGATAAGGGTTTCATTCGAACAAACATCTTATTATGGGGTGCTCCGATATAGTTAGTTAAGAAGAATTCTGGATATAGTTAGTTAAGGCTTCATATAGATTATATACAGTTCAATCAGGTGACCATAAAAAATAAAAATCTACTATCCAGAATTAATGATTTGTTTGATCACGCAAGTATTATCTAAAGCAGAATTAATGATTTGTTTGATCGATCTAAAGCAGGGTTTGAATTAATTGAAGAGATTCAAGACAACCGAACCATGGGACCGTGATGCGCTTACCTACTCAATATTTTTCATATCAAACATAACAAATATCCTCAAATCCTTAAATCATGCTCTGATACCACCTATATCCGCTTCCTGAATATTCGTAGTCAAGAGGCATTTATAATTCATCCACAGTCTAAATCTAGGATCCAAACTAACATTTGAGGAAACTAAAAAATATTCAAATATCAACCACATCCATTTATAAATCCTGAACAGTTTATAATCATACATCACATCAGTCGTTGATTCATATAATCCAAGCCAACTTAACTAAAGAATAACCATATCATAAATCCACTAATGTGAAAATATATATGATTACTTAGAAATTCAACCTAGACCACTAGATTAGATGCTATATGTAATGGGCTATTTAAGCAGATGATTACTTCACGACAAATCAACGAAAGGCCTTTGTTGGCATTGCGCCGAACCGTGGAGCCGCGACCATCGCTGTAAGAGGGGACGCCTTCTTTTGATTGAACACATTGATGATTCAGAGGAGGAGGTCCATAAACATGAGGAGGTCACGGAGGAAAGTAGAAAGACGATGAAACTAGGAGGACTACTCAAACAACAATCAGTTACATTCGGATGATCACTCGATCAACGTGGAGAGAATTCTAAAGATAGGTTTGGTCAGTTTGACTAAGATCATAGCTCAACAGTAAGTTCGCGAAAGAGCATCTGCAGTAATATTTTCTCTACATTCGTATCATCCACTACTCGACTACCGTTGGATCAGTTCACCCTTGAAACAGGGAGGAATTAGCTTCTTAAATTATTCCATTAATAGTCATATCTAATCGATATCCCCGATTAATATTTTTTTTACTAGATTAATCAGAATAAGATAAAGTAGGAGGATCAACTGTCCTTGTCATCTTAGATTCCTAAAGGACATCAGTGAAAATTTTTATCAACCCCAACATAATTCACTAAGCCTCAATATACTTTGCACATCAAACATATCAAATATCTCAATAATCCTTAAATCATGTTCTGACACCACCGACGTCACGCTTCTCGAATATTCTTACTCTAGAGGCTTGAACCTATCATAAATCAATAAAATTATAATTCATCCACAATCAAAATCCGAGATCCAATCCAACATTTGAGGATCCTAAAAAGAACATTCAAATACCAATCACATCTATCCATATATAGTTTATAATCAAACGCTAAATCACTCGTTGATTCGTAGAATCCCAGCCAACTCAATTAAATAATAAACATATTATAAATCCATTAATGTGAAAATCTGTATGATCACTTGGGCATTCAACATAGACCACTGGTGTACATGTTATATTTAACGGGCAACTCAAGCGAATGATTTATGGATAAGAGAAGAACTTCGTGACAGATCCGCGAAGGGTCTTTGTTGGCATTGCGACGAACCGTGGAGCCACGAACTTCGCTGCAAGAGGGGACGCCTTCTTCTAATTGAACCCTTCTATGATTTAGAGGTGCATGAGCATGAGGAAGAGGTCACGAAGGAAGAATCACTGCCGACCAATTGTACGATGTATGCTCTTGCTGGATACACGAACCTGCAGACGACGAAAGTAGGAGGACTACTCAAATAGCAACCGATCACGTTCAGATAATCAAATATCTCAATAATCCTCAAATCCTAGATTCCTAAAAGACATATCAAATATCTCAATAATCCTCAAATCCTCAAGTCATGCTCTGACACCACCTACGTCACGCTCCTCGAATATTCTTACTCAAGAGGCACGAACTTATCATAATCAATAATATTGTAATTCATCCATTGACAAAATCAGAGGTCCAATCTAACATTTGAGGATACTGAAAAAGAATATTCAAATTTCAATCAAATCCATCCATCAATCATGTACAGTTTATAATATACACCACATCACTCATTGATTCATAGAATCCAAGCCAACTCAACTAAACAATAACTACATCATAAATCCACTAGTGTAAAAACCTATATGATCACTAGGGCATTCAATCTAGACCATTAAATTTCATACTATATGTAACGGGCTATTTAAGTGGATGATGATGGACAAGAGAAGAACTTCGTGATAGATCTGTGAAGAGCCTTTGTTGGCATTGTTATGAACCGTGGAGCCGTGACCATCGATGCAAGAGGGGACGCCTTCTTCTGATTGAACCCTTTGATGATTAAGACAACCATGAGCATGAGGCATCCCCTCTCGATTGAACCCTTTGATGATTAAGAGGTCTATGAGCATGAGGAGGTCATGGAGGAAGAACCATAGTCGACCAATTGTACGATGTATGCTCTTGTCGGCTACGCGAATCCGTAGACGATGAAAGTAGGACTACTCAAATAGCAACTAATCGCGTTCGGTTGATCACTAAACGTGAAGAGAATTCCAAAGATAGGTATGGTCAGTTTGACGAAAATCCAATCTTAATAGTAAGTTAGTCGTCAAAGCGTATCTGTAACAATATTTTCTCTCCGTTTGTATCATCCACTACTCGACCATCGTTGGATCAGTTCACCATTGAATAGGGAGGACTAAGCTTCTTAAATTGTTATATTCGTAATCAATTATGATCGATATCCTCGATTAATCATTTTTGTCCCACTAGATTAATAAGAAAAATATAACGTAAAAAAGATCAAATGTCCTTGTCATCATGGATTCCATAAGGATATCAACGAAATTTTTTATCCATCAATACATAATTCATTAAGCCTCAATATACTTTGCACATCAAGCATATCAAATATCTTAATAATTTTCAAATCCTCAAATCATGCTCTGACACCACCAATGTCACGCTCCCCGAAAATTCGTACTCAAGAGACGTGAACCAATCATAAATCAATAATATCGTAATTCATCGACATTCTAAATCGAGGATCCAAACTTTTATTTGAGGATACTAAAAAGAACATTCAAATATCAATCACATCCATCCATAAATCCTATGCAGTTTATAATCATACACATCACTCATTGTTTCATAGAATCTAAGTACACAACTAAATAATAACCACATCATAAATCCACTAGTGTGAAAATCTATAATATCACTTGGGCATTTAACCTAGACAACCGATTTACAAGCTATATGTAACAACCATTATTGGGAATTCTTTGACAACAAACGTGATTCATCCATCTTGTTTGATCTCTATTGGAGGACATGAGCTCCTTGTAAATTTGATTCTCCTAAAGATCCAAAGGATTAATATTATGCTTGGCCTGAATTGGCTATCTGCCTATCATATTAGTATTGATTGCTATAAAAAAAGATCACCTTTTGCATACCCAATCAGCCTATCTTTTATTTTGAGGGTATTAGGCATGATTTGCCCCGTTGTCTGATATTGGCACCTCAAGCTTACAGAAGAGATGTAGATGTTATATTATAATTATAAAAGAGAAATCAGATCAAGAAACTCATACAAATAAAATTTCAATGGTCAGGAAGTTCTCGGATGTATTTCCAGATGACTTGATTGGACTTCCTCCAAACAAGGAGGTAATCACCTTGTTTACCATAGGTCTGGTCTCGGATATATTTTACTATTGATTTGGTCCCAAGTACGACTATAATATCTAAGCCTCCCTAAAGAATAAAACTACTCGAGCAAGCGGATGATCACCTTGTTTACCATATTTCAGTAGTGGTATGCTGAAAAAGAGAGGATTATAAAAGAGATGCTTGAAACAGAGGTCATTCGACCAGCGACCAAGTAGCAGCCCTACTCTCGTCGATGCTCCAAGTACGAAAGAACGACTGGCAGCCTATCTTTTATTTTGAGGGTATTAGACATGATTTACCCCCTTGCCTGATATTGACACTTCAAGCTTGCAGAAGAGTTATAGATGCTATATTATAATTATAGAAGAGAAATCATATCAAGAAACTCATACAAATAAAATTTCAGTGGTCAGGGAGTTCTCGGATGTATTTCCAGATGACTTGATTGGATTTCCTCCAAACAAAGAGGTGAATTTTACTATGATTTGGTCCCAAGGACGACTCTAATATCTAAGCCTCCCTAAAGAATTGAACTAGTCGAGTAAGCGGACGATCACTTTGTTTGCCATATTTCAATAGTGGCATGCATGCTATATGTAATGGGCTATTCAAGAGGCCTCAATATACTTTATACATCAAACATATCAAATATCTCAATAAACCTCAAATCATGCTCTGACACCACCTACGTCACGCTTCTCGAATATACTTTCCCACTCCTCGAATATACTTCCCAAGAGGCACGAACCTATCATAAATCAATAATATTGTAATTCATCGATAGTCAAAATCCAAGATCCAATCTAACATTTGAGGATACCGAAAAGAACATTTAATTATCAATCACATCCATCCATAAATCATGTACAGTTTATAATCATACACCACATCACCCGCTGATTAATAGAATCCAAGACAACTCAACTAAACAATAACCACATCATAAATCCACTAGTGTAAAAACCTATATGATCACTTCAGCATTTAAAGTAGACAACTAGATTGCATACTATATGTAACGGGCTATTCAAGAGGACGATCATGGACAAGAGAAGAACTTCGCGACAGATCTGTGAAGGGCCTTTGTTGGCATTTGCGATGAACCGTGGAGCCATGACCATCGCTGCAACCCTAATGATTCAACCCTAATGATGATTCAACCCTAATTCTGATTCAACCCTAATGATGATTAAGAGGTCCATGAACATGAGGAGGTTACAGAGGAAGAACCATAGCCGACCGGTTATACGATGTATGCTCTTACCGGCTACGCGAACCCGTAGACGATGAAAGTATGAGGACTACTCAAACAGCAACCAATCATGTTCGGATAATCACTAGAGCAACGTGAAGAGAATTATAAAGATAGGTGTCGTCAGATTGACGAAGATCTAAGCTCAACAGTAAGTTAGCCGCAAAAGCGCATTTATAACAATATTTTCTCTCCATTCGCATCATCCACTACTCGATCACCGTTGGATCAGTTCACCCTTGAAACAAGTAGGACTAAACTTCTTAAAGTGTTTTATTCATAATCAATTATGATCGATCGATTAATGATTTTTGTCCTACTAGATTATTCAAAAAAAGATAACGTAGAAGGATCAAATGTCCTTGTCATTCCAGATTCCTAAAGGACGTCAATGAAAATTTTTATCCATCACTACATAATTCATTAAACCTCAATATATTTTACACATCAAGCTTATCAGATATCTAAATAATTCTCAAATCCCCGAATCATGCTCTGATACCACCAACATAACTCTCCCCGAATATTCGTAGTCAAGAGGCATGAATTAATCATAAATCAATAATACTGTAATTCATCCATAGTCTAAATCCAGGATTCAAACTATTATTTGATAATACTGAAAAGAACATTCAAATATCGAACCAGAAATCCAAACTATCATTTCCTACATTTCCAGCCCCCCACCAATATGAAATTAAACCTCAAGGATGTGATCTTCTCATTACTTTCGAGGCCTGCACCTTAAGGAAGTGCACCTCAAACATATAAAAAATCTCAATAATCCAAAGATTCTCAAATCATGCTCTAATACTACCTATATCATGCTCCCCGAATATTAGTACTCAAGAGGCATGAACCTAGCATAAATCAAAATATTGTAATTCATCCACAGTCTAAACCCAGGATCCAAACTATCATTTGAGGATACTAAAAAAGAATTCAAATATCAATCACATCCATCCATAAATCCTGTGCAGTTTACAATCATACACCACATCACTCGTTGATTCATATAATCCAAGCTAACTCAATTAAATAATAACCACATCATAAATCCACTATATGTAACAACCATTATTGGGAATTCTTTGACAACAAACATGATTCATCCATCTTGTTTGATCTCTATTGGAGAACTTGAGCTCCTTGCTAATATGATTCTTATAAAGATCTAAAGGAATGATATTATGCTTGGCCTGAATTGGCTATCTGCCTATCATATTAGTATTGATTGCTATAAAAATATGATCACTTTTTACATAACCAATTAGCCTATCTTTTATTTTGAGAGTATAAGACATAATTTACCCACTTGTTTGATATTAGCACTTCATATCACCTTACGCAAAAGGGTTATAGATGTTATATTGTAAGTATAAAGAAGCAATCAGATCAAAAAACTCATATAAATAAAATTTCAATGATCAGGGAGTTCCTCAATGTATTGCCACACAACTTGACTAGACTTCCTCCAAATAGGGAGGTGAATTTTGCTATTGATTTGGTCCTAGGAACGAATCAAATATCTAAGCCTCCTACATAATTGCACCACTCAAGCAAGTGGAATTGAAGAAAAAACTACAAGAACTTTTATATAAGGGATTCGTTCGACCCAACATCTCATCAAAGGGTGTTAGGACACTATTAGTTAAGAAGAATGATTGAACGTTAAAGCTTTATCCATCTTGTTTGATCTTTATTGGAGGACATGAACTCACTAATTTGATTCTCCTAAAGATTGGCTACTACTAAAGATCAACCACATGACAACGTATACAAAGAAGAAACGACCTTCTGACAAACTTCAGAGTGGAAGAAAATTTGAAGATCGAGTTTTCCTACACTTCCAGCCCAACCAGCTGAAAATTCGAACCTCAAAGAAGTGGCATTCCCATTACTTTGGACCTTACAAATTGGGGATCACATTGGAATCGTGACCTATGGATCAGATATATGCCATAACACAAAATTACAACTGATCCACCAGGAATCTCATCGTAAATGGAAGTTTAGAGTGAATGACTCAGTCCAGATCCATCCACCCGACACCTAAGCCAATGAGGAGGCCCAGTCCCAATTGGATATTGCGTGGCATCATAAGATCCCGATGCATTCACCATCCAAATACGTCCATTGATGAAGAGATATAAGACAAAACTGAACTGTGGGATCGTGATGCGCCTACTTCTTCAATATATTTTTTACATTAAACATATCAAATATCTCAATAATCCTCATATCCTCAAATCATGCTATGATATCACCTACGCCATGCTCCTCGAATATTCGTACTAAAGAGGCGTGAACATATCATAAATCAATAATATTGTAATTCATCCATAAATTTGAGGATACTAAAAAGAGCATTCAAATATCAATCACGTCCATCCATAAATTCTATGCAGTTTATAATTAATTATATACCACATCACTTCTTGATTCATAGAATCCAAGGCAACTCAATTAAACAATAACCACATCATAAATCCACTAGTGTGAAAATCTATATGATCACTTGGGCAATCAACCAAAACCACTTGACTACAAGCAATATGTAATTGGGTATCCAAGCGGATAATCATCAACAAGGGAAGAACTTCACGACAGATCTGCGAACAACAACCAACCACATTCGGATTATCACTCGAGCAGCATGGAGAGAATTGCAAAGATAGGTGTGGTCAGTTTGTCGAAGATCTAAGCTCAGTAGTAAGTTAGTCGCAAAAATGCATCTGCAATAATATTTTCTCTGCTTTCGTATGATCCACTACTTGACCACCGTTAGATCAGTTCACGCTTGAAACAGGAAGGACTAAGCTTACTAATTTTTTTATTTAATAACTAGATGAATAAAAAAATAAAATAGCAGAATAAAATGTCCTTGTAATCCTAGATTCCAAAAAGACATCAAAGAAAATTTTTATCAATAACTAAATAATTCATTAAGCCTCAATATACTTTACATATCAAACAAATCAAATACCAAAATAATCCTCAAATCATGCTTTGACACCCCCTACGTCACGCTCCTCGAATATTCATATTAAAGAGACATGAACCTATCATAAATCAATAATATTTTAATTCATCCACCGTCAAAATCCAGGATTCAAATATCAATCACATCCATCCATAAATCCTGTGCAATTTACAATCATACACCACATCATTCGTTGATTTATGGAATCCAAACCAACTCAACTAAATAATAACCACATCATAAATCCTCTATATGTAACAACTATTGTTGGGAATTGTTTGACAACAAACGTGATTCATCCCTTTTGTTTGATCTCTATTAGAGGACATGAGCTCCTTGCTAATTTGATTCTCCTAAAGATCTATATCACCTATCAATCTTTTTGTCCGATTAGATTAATCAAAAAAAGATAAAATAGGAGGATCAAGTGGTCATCCTAGATTCCTAAAGAAAATCAAAGAAAATTTTTATCGATCACTATATCATTTAATAAGCCTCAATATACTTTGTATATCAAATATATCAATAAACCTTAAATCATGCTCTGATACCACCTATGTCACAAGCCCCAAATATTCGTACTCGAGGAGTGAACCTATCATAAACCAATAATACTATAATTCATTCAGTCTAAATCTAAAAGCTAAATGAACATTTAAAACACTGAAAAGAACATTTAAATATCAGTTACATCCATCCATAAATCCTATGCAATTTACAATCAAACACATCACTCGTTGATTCATAGAATCCGAGCCAACTGAACAAAGCAATAACCACATCATAAATCCACCAGTGTGAAAATCTATATGATCACTTGGGCATCCAAACTAGACCACTAGATTACATGCTATATGTAACAACTATTGAAAGAAATTCTTTGACAACAAACATTATTTATCCATCTTATTTAATCTCTATTGGAGGACACGAACTCTTTGCTAATTTGATTCTCCTAGAGATCATAGGATTGATATTATGCTTATCCTAAATTGGCTATCTACCGATCATATTAGTATTGATTGCCATAAAAAAATGATCATTTTTTACAAACCCGATCAACCTATCTTTTATTTTGAGGGTATAAGACATGATTTACCGCCTTATCTGATATTGGCACTTCAAGCTTATCGCCTTATGCAGAAGGGCTGTAGATGCTTTATTTTAAGTATAAACGACTAATCAGATCAAGAAACTCATATAAATCAAATTTCGATGGTTAGTGAGTTCTCGGATATATTTCCAGATGAATTGACTGGACTTCCTCTAAACAGGGAGGTGAATTTTCTATTCATTTGGTCTCAGGGACGACTCTAATATCTAAGCCTCCTCATAGAATAAAACCACTCGAGCAAATGGAATTGAAGAAACAACTGCAAGAACTATTTTAGAAGGGATTTAAATTATTTTATCCATTGTCAATTTTGGTATACATCCCTGATCAATCTTTTTGTCCAACTAGATTAATCAAAAAAGTAGAAGGATCAAGTGTCTTTGTCATCCAAGATTCCTGAAGGACATCAAGGAAATTTTTATCAATTACTACATAATTAAGGCTCAATACACTTCGTACATCAAACATATCAAATATTTTCATAATTCTCAAATCTTTAAATTATACTCTGATACCACCAATGTCACACCCTCTGAATATTCGTACTCGAGACGTGAACCTATCATAAATCAATAATATTATAATTTATCAACAGTCCAAATCCAGAATCTAAACTAACATTTGAGGATACAAAAAAGAATATTCAAATATCAATCACATCCATCTATAAATCCTATACAATTTATAATCATACACCATTCCACTCATTGATAAATAGAATCCAAGCCAACTAAGCAAACAATAATCAAATCTATATGGTCACTTAGGCATTCAACCTAGTCCACTGGATTACATGCTATATGTAACAACGATTGTTCGAAATTCTATGACAACAAACGTAATTGATCCATCTTGTTTGATCTCTATTGGATGACACGAACTCCTTGCTAATTTGATTCTCCTAAAGATCCAAAGGATTGATATTAAGCTTGGCCTGAATTGGTTATCTGCCTATGATATTAGTAATGATTGCTATAAAAGAAATAATCACGTTTTGCATACCCGAATAGGCTATCTTTTAATTTGAGAATATTCGGCATGATTTACCTCTTTATCTGATATTGGCACTTCAAGAATATCGCTTTATGCAAAAGGGTTATAACCAATGCTATGTTGTAAGTATAACGGAGCAATCAAATCAAGAAACTCATATAAAAAAAATTTCTATGGTCAAGGAGTTCTCAGATGTATTTCCAAATGACTTAACTGAACTTCCTCCAAACAAGGAGGTGAATTTTGCTATTCATTTGGTTTCAGGGACGACCCTAATATTTAAGCCTCCCTATAAAATAGCACCACTCGAGCAAATGGAATAGAAGAAACAACTACAATAACTATTAGATAAGGGATTTAAATTGTTCTATTCATAGTCAACTCTGATCGATGTCCCCTATCAATCTTTTTCTATCATTAAATTAATCAGAAAAAGATAAAGTACGAGGATCAAGTGTCCTTGTCATCCTAGATATCGAAAAGAAATCAAAGAAAATTTTTATCGATCACTACATCATTAACTAAGCCTCAATATACTTTGTATGTCAAATATATCAATAATTCTCAAATCCTCAAATTATGCTCTGATACCACTAATGTCACAACCCCCGAATATTTGTACTTGAGGAGAAAATCTATCATAAACTAATAATACTGTAATTCATCAACAATCCAAATCTAAGAGCCAAACGAACATTTGACGCACTGAAAAGAACAGTTAAATATCAGTCACATCCATCCATAAATCCTGTGCAACTTATAATCATACACCACATCACTCGTTGATTCAAAGAATCCAAGCCAACTGAACAAAACAATAACCACATCATAAATCCACTAGTGTGAAAATCTATATGATCACTTGGGGATTCAACGTAGACCACTAGATTATATGCTATATGTAACAACTATTGTTAGGAATTCTTTGACAACAAACGTGATTTATTCATCTTGTTTGATCTATATTGGAGGACATGAACTCCTAACTACTTTGATTCTCCTAGAAGATCCATAGGATTGATATTATGGTTGGCCTGAATTGGTTATCTGCCTATCATTTTAGTGTTGATTGTTATAAAAAAAATAATGACTTTTTGCATACTCGAGCAGCCTATCTTCTATTTTGAGGGTATTAGACATGATTTACCCCTTTATCTGATATTGATACTTCAAGCTTATCGCCTTATGCAGAAGGGCTATAGATGTTTTATTGTAAGTTTAAAGGAGAAATCAGATAAAAAAACTCATATAAATCAAATTTCGATGGTTAAAGAGTTCTTGGATGTATTTCCAGATGAATTGACTATAGTTCCTCAAAACAGGGGGGTGAATTTTCTATTAATTTGGTCCCAGGGATGACTCTAATATCTAAGCCTCCCTATAGAATAAAACCACTCGAGCAAATGGAATTGCAGAAACAACTGCCAGAACGTTTATATAAGGGATTTAAATTATTCTATTCCTTATCATCCAAGATTCCTAAAGGACGTCAAGAGAATTTTTATCAATCACTACATAATTAACCAAGGCTCGATATACTTCGTAGTTCCCACATCAAACATATCAAATATTTCAATAATCCTCAAATCTTTAAATTATACTCTGTTACCACTAATGTCATACCCTCCGAATATTCGTACTCGAGGCGTGAACCAATCAAAAATCAATAATATTATAATTCATCAATAGTCCAAATCCAGAATCCAAACTAACATTTAAGGATACAGAAAAGAATATTCAAATATCAATCACATCCATCCATAAAATCCTGTACAGTTTATAATCATACACCACATCACTCATTGATACATAGAATCCGAGCCAACTCAACAAACAATAACCACATCATAAATCCACTAGTATGAAAATCTATATGGTCACTTACGCATTCAACCAAGACCACGGAATTACATGCTATATGTAACAACGATTGTTCGAAATTCCAAGACAACAAACGTGATTGATCCATCTTGTTTGATCTCTATTGGATGACATGAACTCCTTGCTAATTTGATTCTCCTAAAGATCCAACGGATTGATATTAGGCTTGGCCTGAATTGTTTATCTACCTATCATTTTAGTGTTGATTGCTATAAAAAAATGATCACTTTTTACATACCCGATCAACCTATCTTATATTTTGAGGGTATTAAACATGATTTACCCACTTTTCTGATATTGGCACTTCAAGCTTATGGCCTTATGCAAAAGGGTTGTACATGCTTTATTATAAGTATAAAGGAGCAATCAGATCAAGAAACTTATATAAATCAAATTTCGATGGTTAGTGAGTTCTCGAATATATTTCCGGATGAATTGACTAGACTTCCTCTAAACAAGGAGGTGAATTTTCTATTCATTTGGTCTCAGGGATGACTCTAATATCTAAGCCTCCCTATAGAATAAAACCACTCAAGCAAATAGAATTGAAAAGGAAACTGCAATAGCTATTATAAAAGGGATTTAAATTATTCTATTCATTGTCAATTCTAATAGACATCCTTGATCAATCTTTTTGTCCAACTAGATTAATCAGAAAAAGATAAAGTAGAAGGATCAAGTGTCCTTGTCATCCAAGATTCCTAAAGGACATCAAGGAAAACTCGATATGATCCCCATAAATTCTCAGGAATAGAGAAAAGTATTGTCCATACCGAGGTTTGCAATTTCGACCTGTACCACCCAGTACGGGTACCGATCAGTCAGGTTACCGGTACATGGACCGCCCGTTACCTGGCGGTTCCGCCAAAAATCGACCGTCGACGATCGATTTCAACCATCAGCGGTCAATTTCGACCGTCGACGATCTATTGAAGAAGAATCGACCGTCAGCGATCGATTGAGGAAGAAAAAGGGAAGAAGAGGAAAAGAAGAAAAAAAAAAAGAGGAGAAAAAAGAATACCTCGCTCGCGCGCCGTCCTCGCCCGCGCACCGTCGCTGCCCGCGGGTCGCCCGCGGTCACTTTTTCTCCCACGCGAGGAGAAAGATCGAGGTAACATCGCCCCTTTTCTTTTTTTAAAAAAAATATTTTTAATATTTTAATATTATATTATATAATATTATATTATAAAAATATTATATTATATTTTAATACCGGATGGTACGCACTATACATACCGCCCAATATCGATACCAACAATATGTCGATACATCGATACAGACCGATAAGTCAAACCTTGGTCTATACTAAGAGAAAAAAAGTTATATGTAAAGTTCAACAAGTGTGAGTTCTAGCTAAATGAAATTACTTTCTTAGGTCATATGATTTCAGGTGAGGTCATCTTTGTTGACCCAAAGTAAGTGGAAGCGATAACTAAATGAGAAGTACTAATGGATGTGACAGAAATTAGAAATTTCTTGGGTATGGCTAGTTATTACAAGAGAATCGTGGAGGGATTCTAATTCTCTCGGATTGCTAGTCTGGTTGTGAAGCAATGGAGGCTATTAGAAGAAAATATTTGTATTGATTTATTTTTAAATTATTTATTCAAATCATTTATACAATATCTATCTTAAAATAATTTATTTTAAATTATTCAAATAATTTATTCAAATAAAGCTAGCAGTTGCTAGTTTTGTGTTCTCAACAATTGCCTCCATTCCTGGAATATTATATGGAAATATCATAGCCACCAAGGTTTGCAATTTCGAACTATACCGCTCGGTACAGGCGGTACATATCGATCCTAGATGTTGAGGAATCCGATTCAACAGAAACAGAAAGACGTGTTTCTTCTTCTATGACAATCATGCAAGTAGCATGAGGCTTATTCTCCAATGACAAACACAAGGTTTACTACAGTTTGACGACCATATTCTAGACTTAGCACACAATAAATCTCTAACATAAATAATAACTAAAGTTTGCAGATCAAATGTATTGGATACCCTTCCTGATTTGGACACCATGTGACACCAAAGGTTCTGGTTAAGTTGGACATCGGTATGCTTGTAACAGTGTTCTCAGTTTACCCCTTAGCTATCTGCAAGTTCTTGCCTATTAAATTAATTGTACATGCTAAATGTAAACTTAGATATATAACCTTGACATTGCTCTTAAATCTTCATGTTGTACTCAATTACAAGAACAATAAGAGGCTCAATGAAGAAATTTTTAGGAGAAACTAAAAAGTTCACATTATAGTGACACAGATCATTATTATCCATCACAATTGGTATATGAGAAGCCAAATGATTCAACTGCAAATGATGCAAATATTTACTCTCGAAAAGTATGATTAATACAGTTTAAAATCATGATCCAACTCATATCCTCTTAAAGCAAAAAAATATGATCAATCATAAGATATGATCAAAACCAGAAATTAGTCAAAATAATTGTCAACTCCTACTTACCAGTGGCTCCACTAGAATGAGATAAGTCGTAAAGAGAGTCCATGCTAGAAAGCTTTGTTGATGTCTAATATAGCATTTAGAAGCTAATAAGAACCTAAACTTATATAAAGAAAAATTAATAACTTCATCTCCGACATTGAAAGGCAACTTGCCTGTTCCTTTGACTCGGCAACATTGAGTCGCACGTCAATGTCACCACTTTGCACACATTCTCCATCTCCAGATGTCTTTAAAAGGATTCATTGTTCAGTCTGAAATGGTTGTTGAGCTACATTTATTTCAGAGTGAGTAGCCTCTGCTTGGTTGCAGCAAGAGCAGAGGGTTGAGGCACAAAATGATTCATCGACTCCAAGTTCTTTGTCATCATGTTGTGAATTAGCTTTTGGCCTGAAGCTATCAACAGGTCCTACTGACATGAAAATTTACATTTAAAGAGCAGGGTGTCAAAAAAAATTAATCTTAATATTTAAAAGTTAATCCAATTTATAACACAACTAGGATTACTAGTCATCTTCAAGTGACCATTAGGAAAATCCAAGCTAAAGCACATATCTACATCCTGAAGCAATAAGATTTTACTAACAGTGTTTATCCACCATAGAAGTGACAACTTAACAAAAGGTTCACCTTTACCGGATCTATGTTTCCTTTTTTTTGCTGGAAATTCTCCATATATTTACCTACAGATTCTACGGGTTTTGCAAGTGTGGATTTCGGTTGCCCAACAGATTCTTGCATGGAATGGTGGTCACAAGCTATAGTATAGGAATTGGAAACACAAGGTTAGAGATAGGGGCACTCCATCTCAAGGTTTTTATCAGCATCTGGAGCCACAGGCTTGAGAGGAGCATGCAGGGTAGCATCAGAAGTTGTGGGGGCAACGGAGGTAACGTTAACAGGTTTTGCACGAGCTTTAGGTCTGAATTTACTTTATTTTCGATCTGCTAGGATCCACAGTAACACTTCAGCATTGAAAATAACAAGAAAATTTTGAGCAAATAAGTAAGTTTGGAGATAGCAATAACCTGGGGAAGAAGCTGGGTGATGAAAAATGTCATCGGCAAGATCCAATTCATCAAACATAGCTTCTGCATGAAGGTAGTCCCAAATCATACCATAAGGAATTCTTATAACATCATAAACTACGTAATTAATTGGGATAAAACTTTTATTCTGCAAACAAATTATTGATCATAAAGCCTCAACCAAATGTAAGACGAGTATTTGCTAAGCCCTAACCCATTAAACAAAGATTGAGAAACAAAGAATATTGCTGCACTATTGAGCGAAAAAAAGGCAAATAAAGAAACCCAAAATGGAGGTAAAACAGGACCATAAGTGTTTCAAATACTGGTCGTATCAACACAAAGCAGCCAACCTTTTACTAGTGCAATCATGCATCTTGTGAGACCTGATACCAGTCAGAATTTTTAATAATGTTGTGATACCGCCAATACATGTTGATATATGCTTAGTATACTAAAATCACACCGTTCCAGCAAGATCCGAACTGGTAGTGAGTTGAGATTTTACGCCTTGATATCAACATCTTCCAATCTTAATTGTGAATGAATCATAAGAGATACATGTGCCTTGGTAAGTATAAGGCATCACATAGGTTAAAGAGAAATAGATTGTGCTTAAGGCTCTCCTATTGACTCCCACAATAAGATTTAAAAGTTAATTAAAAAAACACACTTGAAAATATCTTTAAATCGACTTGAGAAAAGCAAAATGGAAGACAAAGGACTCGATCGATCCACTCAAATACACGATCAGCAACCAGATAAACAAAGAAAACATCAAAATAGACAAAGATCTTTAGAAATCAAGGAAGAATTCACATGATATTAAGGCTTTACCCTTCCGAAGCGACTCCCACTTTCTCGGATACAAAGCAGAGAGGCGACAAGGACTGGCTGAGAGAGGTCCTCTTGCGTATTAAATGGCACTAGTTCTAATTTTCCTTAGGATGCATACAAAGGTCCATAAAGAATATTATATGCGACATGATACGCTTACCGTCGGATCTCATTAAAGTACCGATGAGCAATACGATGAAGTGGTGGATCACCTATAGTAAAAGTCCATACGGAAGTCTACCACTTGTCCTTGTGTCACCCATTGTTACACCAACTGCCTTGTCACTTAGAGACGCAATGGGACCTAATCACGTGATGGAAGGCAAAACAGACGAAGAAGGTACTACCTCGTGCAAATGTTTGACTAGTGTGCTGCCCACCCCACGATGGACGCCACCTGGTGTAAAGAGACGAATCACATCACCAAGAACTAAGAAGCAACGACAGAGCTCGAACACATCACTAATATGTTTGTGTTTGGCCCACAGTGTTTTGTGATTAAACCAAAGTTTAATCAATGAAAAGATGTACACTTCTAGATTTTGGCCTTAGTGAATTTAAACTAATAAACTATCCATAAAAATCTAGGCAATATCCTCGACAACTTAACATGAATCACTTCAAGTCTCTAACATTGTTTGTGTTAGCTCTCTCTCTCTCACACACATACACACACATGTTATGTGTGTCTATAGGTATATGTATATATATATATGTGTATGTGTGTGTGTATATATATATATATGTGTGTGTATATATATATACATATATAGACACATACACATACATATATATACATAAATACACACACACACACATATATAAGGTCCAAAAGCAGTTGGGAGAAAAATCAGAGTCTCCGCTTAAAGTTATATATCCATAAATTAAATATGTATGGCATGCGAGTATATGGTGGTCCATAGCTTCAGCTTCTTAGGGGTTTGTTTACTGCCTAGAAAATGGCTCATATGCATAAACATCCATTATTATAACAAACAATGACCTCTTACCCATGGTTTTATATTTCGAGCTGTACCGTAGGATACTGGTACGCGGATCGCCCGCTACCGGGAGGTACTATCGAAACGACGCCTCGTCTCCCAGCGCGGCGCCTCATCTTCCAGTGGGAGAAGTGCGGGTGAATGAGGTGCCGCCTCTTCTCCCCGCACGGGAGAACGAGGCATCACCTTCTCTCGCGGTGTCGTTCTCCCGCGAGGTGAGGCGACGCTATTTTTGTTTTTTCTAATATATATTATATTAAATTAGTACCGGATACCGTATAATATTGAGATAAACTCAGTACGCCGGTACAGACCGATAAGGCAAACCTTGCTGTTACGAACAACATAGAACTCATCTTTTTATATCCCCTTTACAAAATGCTAAAGATTTTCTCTATCAAGTTCATATCACGGTTAGCAAAAAAAACTGTCCTTCATATATACATATCCCACACCTTTCACATTGCACAATGCCATAGGTGTCTTGCATAGCTTCTCATACTAAACGATAGATCAAAGAAAATTCGAATTAATGCATCAATCACCTTTGTTCATCTCTACCATTTAATGACTTTCAACCACCACCATTTCCTATCCATATATGTTCAGAACAACAAAAACTTAATACCCATGGCACAAAGCCCCCTAAGGAATCACTCCATAGAGCACATTGTGAAAGAAGATGACTAGCCATTAATGAATTTGCTTGAAAATTTTCTCTAAGAAAGAAGACAGTATCCAATTGACTCTCCAATAAGGACACAACAAATGCAAATAAGAAAGAATAACACGTTGATAAGATATATCAACAGTTTTCAGGGATTACAAATAATTTTAACAAAAGGAGCATGGGAACTACTGAATAAGCAAAAGTGAAATCCCGTAGTTCAACATTTGAAGATACAAAGAAATCAAGAAATGAAGAATCTATAGCTGACCCGAACTCAAATATTACAGATTCCCCGTGAAGTAGCTACCAGTTTGCAAAGAATGGGTCTAAGCTTAATTGTTCTTTTTTACTTATATGCATCATTCATTCAGCATAATCTTTAACATTTCATACTTCTTTACTCTCTGTGGTAAGATCTGATAAAAACGATACTTATCTCAACCAGAGATTGAAATTTCGTACCATATTGGTGTACCAAGCTTTGCTCGGTATAGTATGGTACGAGCATATCGAGCGGCACGGGAGAAACTAAGGGAACACCTAAACAATATAAAAGTTAATTTTAATATTAAAAGATATTAAATATAAAAAATATAAAACCATAGCAATATAAAAACTGATTTTAATAGTAAATGGTATTAAATATATAAAATATATATATAATAATAGCAACTGAACCCAATGAGCGAAGAGCTACAACAACGAGCAAACAATGGCTACAAGAGCCACAACGAAGGAGTGAAGAAAGAAGAAGAAGAAGAAGAAGAAGAAGAAGAAGAAGTGGGGGTAGCCAGTGGTCGCGCTCGTTGAGGACGCTAAACAATGATGAGAAGAATACCCGTCACAGTGAGATGTTGAGGAACAAGTAGAGGAGGAGAAGGCAGCAAGACTTGTTCAGGGACATCAACCCCATCGCCTAGATTCGGCTCTCCTACTTCCTTGATGCCGAATCGGGATAGGCGAGGAAGACAAGTTCGTGACGGGCTCAAGTCCATCGAGATACTGGTGACGACGCATCGATGACTCCACAGTACTACTTCTCCCACTCTTTCTCAATGCTTCTCCCACTTCTTCGAATGTCCTCTTCTTCCTCGTTGCAATCGGGTTAATATCGTCGGGTTACGAGCAATCCGCGTGCCAATCAGCTGACGGACTGATACATACTGCCCGTATCGAGCGGTATGGCACGGTTTAAAAACCCTGATCTCAGCATGGTTCAACTTTGGACTGCCTTGTCGATTGATTCAAAAATCTCAAACCAATCAAAAAGAAGTTAATGATTTATTTGATTCAGAAGCAGAAAGTAATGTAATAGAAAAGAAAAAAGGCATATCTGGGTCATTTTTTCTGTGTTTGAAAAAGACTAAAAAAAAGACAACCTCATTTACAAGCATGGTGCAGGAATGATCAAATCTAGGATTAATGTAGTGGAATGACCGTCACTTGTACATATGTGATACATCTTTAATTCTAACATAAACCAACCTAACTACACGACGAGATCTGTTGAATCACCTCCCACACAATTATTTATATTTAACCAAGTTCAAAGAAGAATGTACAATCATGCTGAAGGAAACATGACACATTATGACAATAGACATGTTGCTAGTTTTGATACAAAAAATGAAAAATATATAAAAGTAAAATGACATCAATTTTTTTTAGTATAAAACAACAACTTTACCTCTTCCAAAATTCTTCCCTTCAGGATTCATTTCAAACTTCTGGCATAAATAAGCAATATGATCAAATCCAAACTTCTTATGTCACCATAACTAACAAATAAAGAATAGTAGTACAACTTACTAACCTTGCACAGTCAAAATGAACATAACTAGAACTAAAAGATCCAATTAATCTGTAAAGGATACAAAAGACACTGTGCACCAAACAGCATATGTAAGACATTTTAATTGTAATTTTTTTGTGAAAGTTAATCAGTTGTATAACCATCATACATTAGCTTATTTGAAATCCTTCATCAATAATGGTTTTCAAGTTCTAAGCAACCCCAGGTGATGAACGTATCCTATGACATGGGTGACACCTGGACTTGGACCGTGTATCCAAACTGAAAATCCAGATTGTAATGTCCATTGGGTTATCAGATCAGGCTACAGAATAGGTTTTAGATTGGACTTGAATAGGAACAAGAGTGAAGAGGGCCAAGAACGTACCAACGCCGTCCGATCCACTCGACGCACCAGAAGAGTCTCCGGGTCATTCTCGTCCAGAGCGCTTGCTTTTCAAAGATCATCGGCGGGCATGTGGGGATTACGCTCCCGGGCGGAGGACAGCGAGAAGCGACCCAGGACACGACGTCGAGGAAGTAGGAGAAGATGGAAGTCCGACCGAGGAAGAGGTCCCGAGGAGCTCCGGACGGTGGAGCAGTACGGCGACACGGTGACGGCGTCGGAGATGAGGCCACGGAAGGAGGCGGATGCTCACATGCGGAGGCGAGGCCGCAGCGAAGAGGCTGTGATCGCGGAAGGAGACGGTAAAAGGGGCTCGATGGAAGGAAGTCCTAATAAGGCGGTTTAGAACGTACCAGAAGAGTCTCCGGGTCCAGTTTATAAGGCGAGAATAGGTTACCAGAAGAGTGAAGAGGGCTAAGAACGTACCAACGCCGTCCGATCCACTCGACACACCAGAAGAGTCTCCGGGTCATTCTCGTCCAGAGCAGTTGCTTTTCAAAGATCAGCGGCGTGCATGTGGGGATTACGCTCCCGGACGGAGGACAGCGAGAAGCGACCCAGGACACGACGTCGAGGAAGTAGGAGAAGATTGAAGTCCGACCGAGGAAGAGGTTCGGAGGAGCCCCGGACGGTGGAGCAGTACGGCGACACGGTGACGGCGTCGGAGATGAAGCCACGGAAGGAGGCGGTTTCTCCCGTTGACACGGTGCGGAGGAGAGGCTGTGATCGCGGAAGGAGACGGTAAAAGGGACACCAGAAGAGTGAAGCGGGCTACCAACGCCGTCCGATCCACTCGACGCACCAGAAGATTCTCCGGGTCATTCTCGTCCAGAATGCTTGCTTTTCAAAGATCAGCGGCGAGCATGTGGGGATTACGCTCCCGGACGGAGGAGGGCAGCGAGAAGCGACCCAGGACACGACTCGAGGAAGTAGGAGAAGATGGAAGTCCGACCGAGGAAGAGGTCCGGAGGCCCGGACGGTGGAGCAGTACGGTGACGGCGTCGGAGATGAGGCCACGGAAGGAGGCGATTTCTCCCGTCGACACGGTGCGGAGGCGAGGCCGCAGCAAAGAGGCTGTGATCGCGAAAGGAGACGGTTATTGATCGTTTCGATGGAAGGAAGTCCTAATAAGGCGGTTTAGAACGTACCAGAAGAGTCTCGGTCCAGTTTATAAGGCGGGAATAGGTTACCAGAAGAGAGAAGAGGGCTAAGAACGTACCAACGCCGTCACATCCACTCGACGCTCCTGATTAAGTGATAATCAAATCGAAGGGACGGGTTTTGAAACCCGTGGAGTTTTACTCACCCACTCTCGTGTCCAGTTTTGAAACCTGCGTATGGTAACTAACGGAGGTCATCCATGTAGACACAGTTAAAGCTCCTGGACCAATGTGACAACAGAACATACATCTCAGGTTCATTCAGTTACCAACACAATTGAACTGAAGTATAGCTTATTGATTCCGATTGAATTTAGAATCAACAAATCATTGAACTGGTTCAATTCTAATTCAATTCCGGATCAAATCGAACCTTTGTCAAGGTTAGGTGGGTGTCAAGGGAGATGAGCCCCAGAGGCCCTAGGCTTATTGAGACCACCAAATTGAACTGTGCTGCTCTTAGTTTCATTCTAATCTTATATAATGAATTACAGATTGACAAGGGCACATTTCTTTTGCAAAAAAAGTCATGATGTGTCAACAGCTTATAGTGGTTTACTAAATCAACAGCATCAGTAAGTTCGCTAGGACCTACAAATTCAATCAAGTACTGCCCTTTCAGAACTACAGCTTCAAAGGTAAAAGTAAATCATACGAAAAACAACATAGTGATGACATAGATCCACACAGGTCAAGCAATTTTAAGCTCAATGCCACATTTTTTCCCCAACTTTTTGTTTTCAAATCCTTCCTACAATGACGACAAAAGGATATATAAATTTCAAAAATTGAATTGTCAAGTAACATTATAATTCGGGACTTACAAAAGAAACTCTATAATACCCAAAGCCTAAACTATAGCCAAGCAGGCGAGAAGAATCAGTGACTCTGATGACCTATTACATAATACATCGCTACAAAACCATAGTAACTTCGGTGCAACTCTTCCAAATAAAGATGGCTATACTAACAAAGTTGATATTTGGAACACAATTCAATCAAGTTGCTATCAGAAGAACCAACTTCAGCTTGGTGCTTTGCTCGATTTGTAATTGAAGTCAAAGATAGAGCTAGATCTACTTCTAAGCTTGAAATAATGATTAGACCAATCATTGTACAATATAAATCATGCCCGACTCAGAAATAAAATGTGTGAAGATGTCATTGCTGAACAAACATACAACAGATTTGAAAACACAGAGCATCATCTTAATGTGTGGAACATTACAAGTAATGCTAGAAATTTCAAATGATCACTAATATGTTTGTGACTGGCTCAGTCTTTTGTGATAAAACCATAAAGTTCAATCAGTGACAAGATATACACTACTACATTTTGGCCTTGGTGAATTCTGACTAATAAACTATCCATAAAATCCTAGACAATATCCTCGTCAACTTGACATAAATCACTTCGTCTCTAACATTGTTTGTGTTAGCTTGCGCACCCACACACAAACAATATATATATATATATATATACAACTTTTTTCATACCGAAGGTACATAATAAAAATAACTCAATTTCTTCGATAAACAATAATCAAATCAACTATTAATACAGTTTACAATGCCATCAAACAAAAATCTAAACTCTATGCAAGACTGAAAAGACATGCAAGGCTGCAATACAGATAGAAAAAACTAAAGTTTCAAAAAGTTGTTTAGTTTGGACAACACACATTCGAAAGATGTGTTTCTTATCCATTCTCTCGTCCCTTGTCAATGAAAGCATTGGATGCTAGAAAGAAGGAACAAGGGCTTTAATTCATTAAAAAAAACAAACTGAAAACAAACAACTCCTTCAGAGTCAGCTCAAGCAATTTTTTCCCCTCATAGTCCCTAATTTTTGATTTAGCAATGTCACCTTATCGATATGAATCAACCCTAAAATCTATGAGTTTAGGGTTTAGCCTCGTCTCGGTTCGATTCAGTTTAGTTGGATTCGGTGGGGTTCGATGGGGTTGGGTTCAGTTCGATAGGGTTTGATTTGGTTTGGTTCGGTTCAATTAGATTCAATTCGGTGCGGTTAGGTTCGGTTCGATGGGGTTCAGTTCGGTGCAGTTAGGTTCGGTTCGATTCGGTGAGGTTTGGTTTGGTCCAATAGGGTAAGCTAAGTCAAGCTGTTAGGACTCTAGCTAGGAGAGTCCTAATTTAGTTTCATTAAAAAGGGCAAATATGTAAATCCTAAGGACATTCATGTAAATCTTATCTAGCTGACCCCTAATAAAGAAGGGGGGAGGCTTGTTAGGTTAGGATTAGATGGGAGGAAGATATTTTGAGGGAAGAATAAGATACATGTCACCCTAATTAACCACCCCTTATCCTAGTTAAAGAGGGGCAGGTTAAGGAGGGGTTAAGTTAAAATAGGATTAGGATTAGTTTGGAAGTTGCTTCTTAAAGTTGGAGTTGGAGTTGTTGGAAGTAAGAGTTGCTTTTTAGACTTGGAGTAGGAGTTGTTAGGAGTAGGAGTTTTAAATAGGAATCTTATTATGAGTTAGGGTTTAGAAGCCCTATAAATAACCTTATATTCTCCCCTCTTTCATCATCAATAGATCAATTATACTCATGTAGCAGAAAACCAAAGAGGGGAGGAACCCCTATAGAGTTCCAAGGAGGTCGATCCCCTATAGAGATCACCCCAAGCTTATAATATGCAATGGTTCTAACACAAGCCTATCCAAGCCAAGCCTAACCAAGCCAAGCCAAGCCAAGCCAAGCCAAGCCAAGCTAAGCCAAGTCTAGCCTAGCCTAGCTTAATTAAGCAAAGTGAAGCCTAGTTAAGCCAAGCCAAGCTTAGCCTAGCCTTATAAGGAATTACTAGAGAGGCCAAAGGTGTTCCCCTACACCTTTGCCCATAGGCTAGGCTTAGCTTGGCTTGGTTAGGCTTGGTTAAGCTTAGATTGGCTCGGATTGGCTAGGCTTGGCTTGGATAAGCTTTGGCTTGGCTTGGCTTGGCTTAGCTTTGCTTTGCTTGGCTAGGCTCGGCTCAGATCCGCCTCCTTGCGGATTCCAAGCCTAGCCTAGCCTAACTAAGCCTAGCCAAGCAAAGCCTAGCTAAGCCAAACCAAGCCTACCTAGCCAAGCCAATCCTAGCCTAGCCTAACCAAGCCTAGCCAAAGCAAAACTAAGCCAAACCTAGCCTAGCCTATAAGGAATTACCAGAGAGGCCAAAGTTGTTCCCCTACATATTTTCGGTAAGGCCTGGCTTGGCTTGGCTTGGCTTGGCTAGGCTAGGCTTGGCTTGGCTTGGCTTGACTTGGCTAGGCTAAACCCTACCAAATCTAACCGAACTAAACCGAACCAAATCGAACCCCACCAAACCGAACGAAACCCTACCATATCGAACTGAAACCAAGCCCCACCGAATCGAACCGAACCGAACCCCACTAAACCAAATTGAACCGAACCCCACCGAACCAAACCAAACCGAATCGAACCCCACCACACCGAAACGAACCCCTCCGAACTGAACTGACCCCATTGAATCGAATAAAACCAAACTGAACCCCATCGAACTGAACCCCACCAAACCACACCCGCCCGAACCGAATCGAACCGAACCAAACCCCATCAAAGCAAACCAAACCGAAGGTACGTGTTTAGGGTTTGCATTTAGTACAGCTTGTAGATGTGTACAACCATTCCGACTTGAAACTCCATGAGCAATACTTTCTTTTTAGAAGCGTAAAAAGAAAGTATCCTAAAAACCACAAAGAGATGTGCCCCGAACAACTAAGTTTTAAAACCACAAAGGTACGTGTCACTCATGCACATGAATAAACAATCACAAAGACTAGTATACCAGAGTACTGTTACAAGCCCCACTGCATATCTTCAAACATAAATTCAAAGGTAAACATAAGCAAGTTAATTTATGGCACAATCTCATAGAGGCTCCTACTACAATGACATGCTAAAGGCCAGTCTAAGGCACTTTTCTAAATGTTCCTCACTTCTCTACTTGCCACCACTCAATATTTTGAGGTCCTTCATCCATCACTACTAAAGCCATTAGATTCAATAACTAATTTGCTTCATCTTTCATAGTATCTTCCTCTCGCTATCATGTTTCAAGCAACAATACTTGTACAAGTTCCTACCTGTCAAAGTATTTAGATTAAGAAAATATGATTTGGTGGATAAGAGAATTTTCAAAAGTTTTCTGTCTGCCTTTGAACCTTTATGTTCAAAACCTGATTGTGAACATATTACTCAAGCCTAATTGATTGCAGACCTCATGTATCAGACAACAATCTGCTTATTCACTGTCAATTTTTGTACTTGTCAAATTGATGCATATATTAGCTTTCATTTATTCCATGACAATCATCTATAATACAGCCAGAAAATGATTCACCGGCAGGAAGGGTTTCAAAATTCATAGTGCTGCTGATTTAAAAGAGAATAAGAGTATGCTTATATCCTCTAGATGTCCAAGATCTGTGGCATGAGATCCCAATATATAAATAATCTAAAAACCCACAAAGTGAAACATTCTATTGTGAGATATTTTTCGTACCTCTGACCTGAGAATAATTTACTCGTTGCGGCCGTTTCTTTACTCTGCAGAAATACACTCAAAATAACATCAAAATACAACAATACCAATCACAAGTGACAACATTCAAGCAGCCAAAATAGACGTACTGCTATCCACTCCTTAGCCTCTGCAAGCATTATTAGGTCTCTTATGCTAATCTGTCTTGGGTCAATCTCATCTTCAGGTGTTTGTAGTAAAACTTTGTTCAATAAACATTTAAAAGATAATGAATTATCACCTGAAGTTCATTCAGTTTCTTCCAACAGGTGCAGCATGAGTTTGTGATAACATTAAGTAAGACTGGAAGTTCATTTACCTTGCCTTCTCCTTCACCTTGTGGCATGAGGAAACCTCTTTTTAGGTGAATTCCCTGCAACAGAATCAGGTTTCTCAAAAGGCTTTCTTTCGCTTCTGAGTGGGTTTTTTCAATTTCATTTGTCTGCCTCTTTGACTTCAATTTGGTCAGTGCTACACTTGGCTATCCTCTTTCTCAGATTCCTACATGGTTTATAAGCGTCATCATCTTCATCATTTTCTGAAGTAGGTTTTCCTTCATAGATCCACTGCTTAAGTTTTTGAACATTTTGGGATTGGGACTCGGTATGAATATCCGATAAACCCTTTGGAAGTCCGATTTCTTCTGTATTATAAAAGAAAAAGGTGCCATACCTCATAAAATGTGATCAAATAAAAATTACCTTACACAATCCATCTAGGATAAGAGATACTACCGATTACTTGGTCAGTAAGTTTAAATGTCATTGGCAACAACTTAAGGTTAGAAGTATCAGTAAAATCTGTTTGCACTAAGGCCAAGTCATCAGGGAACAAATGAGTCAACATCAGTGTCCACTGATTTGACAGAAACATCTAAGAAGTCGTCTTTACAGCTGAAGGATCCTTATCAAAAGAGACGGTGTCAATGGCACTATTACAAACAGCAGAACCATTGCTTGTGATGTCTCCTAATCCAAGTGTGGGGATCAGATGAAATTTACCAGCAGCTTGAACTCTCTGATTAAACAGAAGTGTAAAGAAGAAAAGGGAAAATTCAATACAGACCAGAAAGTAGCAAAATTTGAACAATAATCACACTTCAAGGAGGATTGCTAAATAAAAAGGTGGGGCTGGCCTGGAAGAAAATTAGTATTGAAAGTTTCAGCCGGAATTCCCTAATGCATCACAATAGCAAACAGAATATCCAAATTAGAAGTTCTGCTGATAAAACACTAGAGGACAAGATACAAAGTTTACCTCTTCGCCCACCTCTCGATGATCTATTCGAACACCTTCATTGCAGTCTGAGGTTATGATTGATGAATGCAAAGGATTGTCCATAGGTACATCGATCTTTGCTTGTTCACAAGAAGGGTTCGTTATCTCAGAAAAGGATCCCATGGGAAAAGGACCAGTAATGGAAGCAGCAGGAAGAATCTAAAACAGGGTTGAGAAATTAAAACATTTTGGAAAAGTGACGGACAATAGAATCTGTGTCACTATTAGCATCGGTGTTGAGTAAGACAAGTTCTCTTTCAGATGCCAAAGGCTTCCCACAGAAAAAATAAACATTTTAGAAAAATAGGTATTTTAAAATCTATTAGTTACATTATCAAATGCTAGATAAAATGAGAAACATCCATTGCACTCAAATTAAATGGTCAACATTCATGATCAAAAGAACATACAAAAGGTTGCTATAAATTATTCAATGTCCACAAATATCCTACTTTAATGTAGATGAGATTTGGAAGATTCAAACCTGATGAAGCCATCCTAACATGTCACCAACATAACGTAAAGGATCATGTGCATGCACTTCAAAAGGTCTTGGCAGCCCTCCAGGTCCTCCTCGTGTAAGGGCACTTATAAATCGTCTGAATAGTGCATGGTGCCTCATATTTGCAATCTAGTGGCAGAGACAGTGTAAGCATTTAAATAGAATCCAGAAGAAGAAACAATAAGAAGCCAGAGACAAATTCTCACCTCTTCTGCACAGTACTTGAAAAGAACAGGCCTTTCTTTAAGGCAACAAATATTCGTCTTTAAAAGATCACTAACTTCAGGATTATCATTATCACCCAATTTCTTACACTCAGCTTGAACCCACCTGCATATGTAAGAATAATCAGATAAAGATTATTTTCTGCCAGTCGAGGAACACTTGTGCATTTGAGTTTCATGTGTATCCCTGTCTAAAATTGATCCTTTTGACATTCTTTAACTTGTTTCCTTTTCTAACTAAAATTTCATTACCTATGAAAACAATTATTCAGGAAGCCGAACTGTACTTTCCAGCTGAGCATTTTAAGTGTATGCACAAGGATGCTCACATGCATTCTTTGTAACAGCGTCTATACATATAAAATACATCATCAAGATCATTCATCCTTAAGTCTTATCAGATTTAAGGATCACTTTGTATTTCTGATTATATTTAGGTATGATTTGGAAGCTCTATTTCTGATTATATTTAGATATGATTTGTAACAGAATATATATCACACCGAACCGAACCGAACCGATCCGAACCGATCCGATCCAAAATGATTGACCCCACCTAACCAAACCGAACCCCGAATAGGATCCTACAATGGCCATTGATCTCACTGAAGCAGTTGTAAGAAGCAATCACCATGGATTGGCTAGGCTTGGCTAGCCTCAGTGGGGTTCAATTCGGTTCGAACCGAACCGCAACGCATCGAATCGAACCATTCCGCAACGAACTGAATCGCACCGCACCAAACCAAACCGAACCGAACCGAACCCAACTGAGCGGAACCCAACCGAATCGAACCTACGGAACCCAATCGAACCGAACCCCACGGAACCCAACCCAACCGAATCGAACCGAACCCCACGGAACCCAACCGAACCCTACCGAACCAAATCGAACCGATCCTCACTGAATCGAACCACACCGAACCCAACCCTGCCGATTTGAACCCCACCAAACCGAATCAAATCGAACTGAAACCCATCGAACCGAACCGAACTAAAATGAACCCCACCGAACCCCATTGAACCTTACCGAACTGAGCTAAACCGAATCCTAGCGAACCGAACCCCACCGAACCGATCTGAACCCTACCGAATTGAATCGAATAAAACCGAAGCGTACCCCATCCGACCGAACCGAACCCCACTGAACCAGGCGGAAGTGGGAGGTGTCGCGCTCGTCCAGGAGCTGCTGGGCATCATGCTTCTGGCCCGCCTTCCACACGTTGTCGATGTTCCGGAGGTTCCCCGTGCGGTATCCCTTGTGGTTCAGCCATCTCCTCCTCCAAGAATCCCTCGCGATTTGGAGACGTGGGGGTAATCCGTGCAACGGGCAGCCCATGTACACAGAGATAGCAGAAGGGGGGTGGGGTTTGGTTTTGGAGACGCGGGCAGGCAACCGCCGTTGATCGAGGTAA
Organism: Ensete ventricosum; assembly: GCA_029747655.1. Classification (NCBI taxonomy): domain Eukaryota; kingdom Viridiplantae; phylum Streptophyta; class Magnoliopsida; order Zingiberales; family Musaceae; genus Ensete; species Ensete ventricosum. The sequence goes on from JAQQAF010000009.1 coordinate 57,940,604, forward strand.
ACACTGCAGCGACGAGACATCCGTGGAGGAAGGCACCGCCGTTGCTTCCGCTGTTCGGCGATGGCCGCCGTTTGCGGAGGAAACGCCGCAGTCGCCGATTTCGGGCGGTGTCAGGCGTTGGCCGCGGGCGAAGAATAACCCGCGATTAGTCACCCGCGGCGATTTCTTGGCGCCCCGATTTGTTCTCCCCGCGCGGGCAGAAGAAGGAGGCGACGTGAAGAATGAATGAACGAAACAGAAATAGGAACATTGGGGATCGGTACGAGGCCGGCCTGTTCTTGAAGAAGGCGGAAGTCGAATTTGTCGCGCTCGTCGTGGATCTGCTTTTGGAGGTCCTGGAGCTTGCGCCGCCGGGCATCATGCTTCTCCTCCACCTTCCCGTGTGGCATCCCTTGTCGTTGAGCCATCTCCTCCTCCAAGAACCCCTCGCGATTTCCTCTCCTTTTGTTTCCCTTCTTGATCTCTCGTTCCCTCTCTCGTCTTCGATTTGGAAATGGGTTAGGGAACGGCGGACGTATAAAAAAGAGAAAAGAAATTAAAAAGACAAAAGGGTAATTTTAAAAAACAAAATAAATACAAAAAATCGATTAAAAAATAAATAAATGAATACCTAGAAAATAGATATGTACGTAGGGGTTAGAAAAAAATGATAGAGTGAATAAACAAAGTAAAGCTTTAGTCAGTCTTATAGTTAATCGTTCAAGTTAAAATATTGTTTACTACGCCCGAAAACATAACCCTAAAACCTAGAAAAAATAGTGTGAACATTTTGAGTCAAAATTTAACTGAAAAATAAAATATCGAAACCCTAACAAAAATTAAAAAATCTGAAAAATAGGGAAGGCAAAAGAAAACGATGACGATTTGCGGAAGTGAATCAAAATTCAAAAAATAAAAAATGTTTGAGATTTATTGGAAAGAAAAAACTCATTTTTTCGGGAGTTGCAGG